>KZ819213.1:0-84456 GCA_003144125.1 Testicularia cyperi
CATCCCGTCCGATCTGCGAAGTTAAGCAAGGTATCGCCCAGTCAGTACTGCGGTGGGGGACCACGCGGGAATCCTGGGTGCTGCAGTTCCTTTTTGTTTTTTTCTTTGTTTCTTTGTTTCTTTTCCTAACAAATTCCTAGTGTTAGGCTCGCACCGCTACCCACTCTCACTCTACGCCACGAGGTGGAGAGTGTTGTTCTTTTGCTACAGCACGGAGCAAAGATACGTGTGGACTCTGCACGCGTCACCTTGGACACTCTATACTTCCCATCAGCACATTCTCGGCTCAACTCACGAGCGACATCGGCAGCCCTCTAGCGGACGCAGTCGTCACGACAGCGACGCGCAACGAAATCTAGTCCAGACGACCAGCCGTATCGCTATCGATCTCCCGTTCGCACGAAGAAAGCAAGTCGCGTAACTTCACCGTGACTGCGTAGCCGGGAGGAGGTTCCTGCGAAGGAGCAAATGATGTCGGGAGCCAACAAGCGCAAGGCGACTGACTCTCCAGAAGCATCGCTGTCTAATGGTCACATCGATGATCCTGTCTTGGACCAGACGGGCGAGGTGCTTCATTCGGCCTCAAGCAGTCGGTCAGCTTCTCCGGGACCGTCATCGCCAAAACGAATAGCCACACTCGGATCGAGGCGCGAGAGCCGCCTTCAGAAGCTTCCGCTCGAGGTTATAGAAGAGCACCTTTCAGATCAAAAGAGAAAATGCCTAGGTATTCTTGCCGGAGGTCTCCCTCCTCTTTGTTCTTCTTTGGCTTTGCCGAACGCAGCTACCAAAGCCAACGGCACAGCCGATGAATCACGGCTTGCCTCAGCAAAGCCGATGGACGGCAGCGAATGCATAGGACTGCACGAGGAATGGCACACTCTGCACAAGATGCTGCATGCTACTGTGACGGCACAGGAGAGCAACAGCTGTCTTCTCATCGGAGCCTCTGGTTCCGGCAAGTCGATGCTCGTGGAATCAGTCATGCGCTCACTACGCCACAAGTCAGACGCAATTCCTGAGGAGAGCGATAAAGAGCTTCCATTCTATCACGTCTCGCTGACGGGCTCGATTCAGATCAACGATCGAGCTGCGATGAAAGAGATGGCGCAGCAGCTGATACTGCAAGGTGCATTCACCGAGGACGATGTTGGAGACGAGCTCAATGCTCAATTCGGCGGAGCTGAGGATGATCAGGATGTCGACGCTGCACAGAGACAATCCAAGTCCGACGGCGATGCTGTCTTCGGCGGAGAAGACAGCGGCAGCGAGAACGACGACGGAGACGGCGTCGGGGACGAAGACGCCGCAATTCACGACGAGCTCGCAACCGCCATCCTCTCATCCCTCAACAACATCATTGCGCACATCATCGCTCTGCTTTCCAATGCCGGTGGCTCTTCAGGCACCTCCTCCTCGACTTCCACTCGGAGGAAGCCGCTGATCATCACAATGGACGACTTTGATCTCTTCACTTCACGACCCCGTCAGGCCCTTCTCTACTGCTTGCTGGACGCAGTACAAGCAGCGAGCTACGGAGCAGGTCTGGCTGTCGTCGGCCTCACATCCCGCGTGGACACCACCGATCTCCTCGAGAAGCGCGTAAAGAGTCGATTTTCGCATCGCATACTTCACGTGAGGCCACCAGCGTCGTACGAGACGTTTGAACAGATCATCCGGGCTGCCCTCCTCGCCGGATGCGGGGCAGACCAGAATGTCGTGCGTGGTCCTGCGTCGTCATCTCTGGTAGAGTTCCGGAAAAGCTGGACAGAAGAAGTGGCTACCCTCATGGAAGACACCCAGTTCAGGGAACTGATCCGGGGTATCTACGAACTCTCTAACGACGTTCGACTTGTCTACACTATTCTCTACAGTCCTGTCTCGAGGCTCAACTCGATCAACCCATGTCTCGATGTGGACCATGTTGTTGCGTCGGCGTCGAGTCAGATTTCAGAGGGCATGATCGACGTGCTTTCCGACCTGACCGAGCCGGAGATGGCCCTTCTGATCGCCGTCAAGCACCTGCAGACTCGAGACAGGTCGATCTTCAACTTTGAAATGTGTTTCGACGAGTTACGACGCTTTGCTGCCAGAGAAGCAAGGGATAGATCGGCAGTATCTGCAACCTCGACAGATGTCAGTGGAGATCCTTCTTCGGCGGGCACCCGCGCTGCAGGTGTCGCAGGGGGCTTTGTAGGCTCGGCAACAACAGCCCCGTTCTACGCGGATCGAAAACTGGCACTCATGTCCTTTCTCTCCCTGCTCAACCTCGAAATTCTTGTTCCAGATAATCAGATCCTCTCGTTGACAATCAGCAACCCAGTAGCAAAACCTTCAGCCACCCCCTCGTCAACCTCGCAAACTGGACGCTCAAATCAAAACACCATCCGAAAAGAGTTCTGGAAGGTCCGCTCGATCTTTCCGCCCAACGTCATCGTCCAGGCTGTCAAGTCGAGAGCCAGAACACATCCCATCAACTCGTCCCTCATCAAGTGGGTCAGTTCCCATGGGTAGTCAGCATCTTGAGCGACACCATCCATTGGAATGACACATCCGTCGCGCCAGCCTAGAGTACGACAACAGCTTGAAACGCTACGTTGTGTGGGCTGAAGCTGCAATACTGGTGGCATTGAAAAGGTCAGGCCTCATGTGCGGCTCAGGTGGAGGCAGTTGGAGTTGAACAAGTGAATGATGCTACACTAGAACGGCGGAACGAGGGCCGGCTGTCCGAGCGCGATACGTTTGGGGTTGAGCTTGCGGGACATGACTCTGATCGTGTGCTGCAGGGTGTCTGGGTGGGTGGCTGCGCCAGCCGAGTTGATAAGGCTGGGATCTGCAAGTACTGTGCGCAGGACTTCGTTAAGTTGGTGCCAGCGCTGCGAGGCGAGTGTGATGTCCTGCATCACGGCACATCGGTTCAAGAAGTGGAAGGGACCGTTGCAAATGATGCAGACCTGGTCGGGGCCGGTCTGTGATCCGCTGTCCGAGCTCGTCTGCGAGAACGTCGGCATCGGAAGTGGCATCGAACTTGCGGGTAGCTGCGCAGGTGGTCCCATCATGCCTACTGATGCGGGTACCGGCGGTGCAACATCCGCGGCAATCGAGGAAGGACTGCCTTGTGTGAAAGGCTTGACGCTGGGAGCGGGCGAGGCTGAAGGCGCCACCGACGAGCGCGGAGATCCACCCGCAACAGAGCCATGGCTCGATCGCGGCGCTGTTTTGGCTCGGTGTCTGCGGTGGTCTACAGCGACCTCAACGTCGAGTCCCTTGAGATCCTTGCGCGTAAAGTCTACACGGACAGGACTGCCAGACGCGAAAGCCGAGAGACGTGATAGTGCCGAGACTCGTTGCGTGGGTTTCGGCGTACCACCGTTTGACGATGGAGCCTTGGGAGACACAGCACTGCCGACCTTTGCCGGAGAGCCAGGAGTCGCGCCGCCGACCTCTGTCGCGGCGTCAGAGAAAGCGGTGCCACTCGGCAGGGTCGTCTTGACTGCCAACTCTGCAGTCTCAAAGTTGGGCATGCCTTGTGCTTCGCCCTTGAGCAGTCGCTGACACTGGAGCACGAGTCCGCGCGATGCCGGTGCGTCTGGATTCATGAAGGCGAGGCGGGCGAGTCGAACAAGAGCTGAACGTGTGGACACCTCGCGTGTCAGGAACTGGTCGAACCAGGCGGATCGGTAGCCATTGTCACTTAACACAGCCGCGGCGTCCTCCAAGCTCACCGGATTGAGTATATTGGCAGGCATCGGGGCCGACGAGATGGACGATGAAGGTCCCGCTGCGGCTTCCTCGGGCGCCACGGTCGCCGCAGTGAGTGTCCCGCTGCTCTTCTCACTCGGTGGTAGTGTGCCCAAAACTGTGGGAGCCGCAGCTGGAGCTGCTGTTACGGCTGTGCCTGTAGGCTTTGTTGCGATTGGCTGTCTTCGCTGCCAAGCCTCGATTGCATGCGACCAGGGCGCCTCAGTCTTGGGGCTGAGTAGCGCGAGGAGCATGTACACGGCAGAGCGGACCAGGGTCTCGCGAATCTTTTGCCAGTCCAGCGCCGTCGCGCCGCCGTAAGGCAGGCTTCGAATCTGGGCGGGAATGCTCTCCTCGGGAACGATGGTGAATGCAGTCACAAACAGTGCTCTGGGCACCTTGAACAGCTCGACATAGTACTTGATGTGTGTGAGCGTGAGCTGGAAGCGCTGGTGTGGTGGGAGGAGGTTTGGCGGCTCCCCTGAGCGAGCGCGAGTGATCACGTCGTTCGTGAAGGAATCGTCCACTGGTAACTCGAGAAGCAGCTGACGCATGGCTGCCAAATGACCGGGACGGATGCTGGTCTTGGGAAGCGCCATATTGACATCGTTCAACAATTCGGGCGGAGGCAGCCGCGTCTCCTTTCGCAGGCTTTCGCGAATTTTAGTGTACGCCCAAGCACTCGGAGGAGGATCTGAGGAACTGCTGCTACCTTCAGCTGCGGATTTCTTCGCGGAACGTGACTGCTTTCGTTTCGACTGGCTGCCGTCGCGGGTCGAGCTGAGGTCCTCGGCAACCATACCGGTCAGATCGCCGTCACTCTCGCTCTCCGCTCCGGCAGTGGCCGCATTCCAGTCAGCATCGACGGAAGAACGTCGTACCTTCTTTGGTCGCCCACGGCCCCGACTGGCCGGTGCTGCTGTGTCAAGCTGTTTGTCGGCCGCCTCCTTCTCGAAAATTGCTTTGATCTTGTCGCGACGGGCCGCACGCTTAAGCTCCAACGCAGCGACCTGATCCAACTCGTCTTTCTTGGCTTGCTCTTCGCGGTGCTTGTCCAGAAGGTCGGACCAGAAATCGTCGTCGACCTCGGCTGTCGGCAGCTCCTCGACTTCGGTGGTGGTCTGATCGCGCTCCCACACACGTGCATACGAGAAGGTGGTGTTGAGACCGCCGATGGCGCCGGCATTCTGATTTGCCGCAACAACAGAAGCAGCCTCGTCGTCGTCGTCCCGGCGGTCAAGCAGCTTGTCGAGATCCTCGTTTGTGTAGCGAATGTCCTTCTCCGACTCTTCGGTACCGCCCTCGGCGAAGAGCGCCTGTGCGCCGAACTTGAGGATTGACTCTAATTCCTCGGGCCGGTCATCCTCGTTGTTCAGATTCTGAACGATGAGATGGTCGAGCATCATCTTGCGCTTGGCAGCCTCAATGATGCGCTCCTCGGCCGTACCCTTGCACATGAGTGTAAATACGAGCACCTTCTTGTTCTGTCCGATACGGTGGGCACGCGCGATAGCCTGCATGTCGATGTGCGGGTTGAAGTCGGGATCAAAGATAATGACCGTGTCTGCGGTGGCCAGGTTGATGCCTACACCACCAGCTCGCGTGCTGATCATGTAGATGAAGTATGGCGAGTTAGGGTCGTTGAAGGCGTCGATACCCTTCTGGCGCTGCTTGCCGCCAATCTGGCCGTCGAGTCGCAAGAATTTGTAGCCCTCACCGCGCAGGAACACTTCGACGATATCAAGATTGATGACGAACTGCGAGAAGAGCAGAACACGGTGGCCGCGCGCTTTTAGCTTCGGCAGCAGTCGTGCCAGCAACGAAAGCTTGGCACTGGCGTCGATTAGACGCTGATGCTCCCAAGTAGCCTCATAATCCTCCTCGTCCTCGCGCGTCTCGAGATCCGGCGCAATCAGGTACGGATGCTGGATACATTTGCGCAGCTGCATCAGAATGTTGTTAAGCGTGGTCACTGTGGCCTTCTTCTTGTTGGGACGGCGTCCGTCATCACGCGTCTGCGCAAGCGCCTGAATGTCCTCAATATTCTGCAGCAAGATGGAGCGATAGATGCTCTTCTGGATGGGACGCAGCGATGTCGGTACGATGAGCTCGACCTTGGGCGGCAGGTCGAGCACCTCGCTCTTGAGTCGGCGCAGAAAGTACGGACGCAGACGTGTTTGCAGCTCCTCGATAACCTCGGGCCTGAGCACACTATACTTGGCCTCAAGCGCTTTGATATCATGCCACTGACCGCGTGGCTCGAGCCAGTTGAGCAGATTGAAGAGCTCGGTGACGTTGTTGTTGAGCGGCGTGCCAGACATAATGACCCGATGCTCGGCCCGGAGGTCATTGAGATGGCGCAGCAAGACCGACTTGCCCGACTTGAGATTCTGGCCCTCATCGACGATGACGACATCCCATCGCTCGACTCGCCGCAAGGGGCCGGGATCCACACGAACGCTTGTATCCGACGCGACCACGACATGAAACTTGATGGGTTGGATCTCGTCCCCACCCATGCTGGCCATTGCGCGCTTGGAGTGGAAGAACTCGTACTGGGCAATCATCTTGCGGGCTTGCTGCTCGCCCCAGTAGGGCACGACTCGGAACTGCGGCATCCACTTTTCAAACTCGCGCATCCAGTTGGGTAGCGTCGAATTCGGTACGACGATCAGGAACGGCCCGGCCTTGCATTCTTTCCAGATGGAGGCCAGGAATGTGATGATCTGAACCGTCTTGCCGAGACCCATCTCGTCGGCTAGGATGCCCGGCTTCGAGTTGTACCATCCGTAGCGAAGCCAGTTGACACCTTCGAGCTGGAAGTCGATCAGGTCGCCTCCCTCGACGCACGTCGGCTGGTCGTCCAGCGCTCGGAAGCGTGCTCCAGCTCGATTTTGGCGCTGCTCGCGCCGCAGCTCTATTTCCCTTTTAGTGAGCGCAGGGAAGACCAGCTTGCGAGCCGCAAGGAAGGCTCGGTACGCATCCTGGCACTCATGGAAGATGTCGGGCTGCTTGCGCCGCGTTGGTAGTGCCTCCCACGTGGAGCCTTCGTAGGGCTGATCCTGCCACTTGACAAGTATCTTCGCAATGTGCGGCCAGGTGCGCAGGTAGTCCATGGGGTTGAGAACGTCGGACGAAAGCTCGTCGGCATTGACCTCTTCGCCGCCGACCTCCTCGTCATGGTAGCACCTGCGCACCGAGGCGTGAAAGGTGACCGCAAGGATACGGTCTGGAGTCTTCCAGGGTTTGGGAATGCGGCGATCTGCATCCGGAAGCGGGCCGGGTGGGCCGGTGTCGACCTCGCCCACATCGTCAACGACGAGGGTTCGCTTGACGGTGCGCTGCCTGACGGGCGTCTCGGCACGCTGGGAGCGACTAGTCCCACCGCCACCGAGCGCCAGTGACGCGCGACTGCGCCGAGCGGCGGGAACGGCGGTGACACTTTCGACCACCTCGGGAGCCTCGAGCTCGAGGCGAGAGCCTTTGCGCAAGTAATGTCCGAGCAACGAGGTGCTGACAATGCTGAGCCAGTCGTGTGGCACCCACTCGACGTTGCGATACGAAACGTCCTTGAACTTGACCAAGTACTCACGCGCGAGAGCCTCTTTGGGTGAGAGCTCGGCGTAAGAGCGCTCTTTCATCGTCTCGTCACTCCAGAGCCTGGGATTGAGCGGCCGCCATGCGACAATCGTCTCGACCGGACCCCAACGGTGGCAGTCCTTGCATAGCCAGCCCTCTTTCTGAACCGTCTCCGCGACGGTCGCGATGCCGTCGAGCTCCGGGCGATCCTTAGCCATGCACTCGTAGTGGGCGCATCGCGAGCATCGTGCGCATCGGAAGAGCTTGGTGGCCACCAGGTCGGCAGGCGGGGCGGGGGACTTGGCCATCAGCTCGTCGGTCCAGCCCAGCTGCGCTGCTGTGGCACGCTTGCCTTCGGCATCGGCGCGGCAGACCATGCAGACGCCTGCAGGGCCTTCGCAGTCCGGGCAGGTGACAGAATCGATCACCTCCTCAATGCCGACCTCGGTGATGAGCGGAGGTGCAGGCATCTGCGAGCCGAAGATGGCGCGGTGTTGGGCGGTGCGACCGATGTTGATATCGGCAAGAATACCGCGCTGGACCGGCAGGCTGAGGCAGCCCCAGTGCCACGCGACGGAGCACTTGGCGCACTCGAGCCAGCCGGCGCGATCTTCGAGCACCTCGAGCCACTCTTCGGCACGTTGGACTGCGGTACCGTGACCAGTCACGTCCTCCACGAATCTCTTGCGCTCGCGTCCGCCGATCCGAGATTTGCCTTCGTCGGCGTCAGAGCCCTCCTTATTGGCCAGAGCCTTGTTTGCCGCACGCTTTCGCAGCCGCTTGAGGGTGTGGACCGCCTTATTGTAGGCTGGCAGGGCGGGCGGATCACGGCAGCGCTTGCACACCTGCCAGTGTCGGTCCAGCACCGAGACGGGAGCTTCATAAGCATCCAGGTCGTCCGAGTCCTCCTCCTCCTCCTCCTCCTTCAGACCAAGGTCCTTGAGCTCGTTGACTTCGATGTCGGGAACGAAGTCGTCCAAGAGCTCCGAGTCCGATCCGCTTTGCTGTTCTGCGAACTCGTCGTCGAAGTGAGCGCTGTTGCCGTTCGGGGTGGCTTCTGGGAGTACGGGTTCGATGTTCTCAACGAAAGGCACTTCTTCCAGGTCAGAAGACGGCGGTGTATCGACAAGAACCTCGAAGGTAGCCACTTGCTGAGGCTCGTCGAGATAGGGCTCAGGCAGGTCCTGCTGCAAGGCGAAGCGCATCCTGACCGGTGCAGCTGGCCGAATGGCGCGCTTAGATGGCCGCCTCTGCGAATGGGTGCGTACACGCCGAGTGCCTTTGCGGCCTGGCACGACGCTGCTTTTCAGGCGCTTCGATTGTCGAGTGGATGTCGTGCGTCTCTTTCGTTTCCTGTCGGGACCGTAGCTAGCGTCATTGTCGTCGTCTTCGTCGTTGTCGTCTTCTTCACCGAAAGTAATTGTGTCGTCCGATTCTGATTCAGACTCGACGTCATAGATATCCTGTTCATCTGCACGGGTGAAAATGTCGTCCTCGTCGTCCGTCGATATCTCACCTGGGGCGCGAAGCAGGCGTCCACTGCGTGTGTTGCGTGCTGCTGGGCGTATGCGGCGCCCCACTACTCTTTCTCGCGGTGCGAATTCGTCATCTTCATCCTCTTCGTCATCCTCTTCCACGACGAATGAAGACGTCTGTCCTGATCTAGTGCGCTTGGGCTGCTGCCGTGATGTACGCGCGGGAACGGTCCGGGCCGGATTCCGCCTGCTGCCGCGCGAAGTCTCGCTCTCTGGCTTGCGCCGCCTGTAGTTGTTGTCATCATCACCTTCTGAGATGTCTTCACTGTTGTCGGTGGCCGACGCGTGAAGCTCGTCCAGCTCGTCCTGCAGGCCCTCATAAATCGAAGCGGCGTCTTGAGAATCATCCTCGTCAGATCGATTCGATGTCTTGATGGGAGCCCTCTTGCGAGGCGCGGCCCGTTGAGACGTAGCGCTTCGGACGAAACGCACAGATGAGGACGAGGATGAGGGAGCCCGATCCAAGTCACGCGACATACGCGGTTTGGGGCGTGCAGGGGTCGGGAATGGACGCGCCACTGGCCGCGCGACTCTCGATCTTGTCACGGTATTGACTTTACGTGCATTTCGCGGGCTCGGTAGGAGTCGGCCGCCACCGTTCATGGCAGCAATGATGTCGTCGATAGCCGGACCATCCTCATCATCGTCGCTGTCGTCGAGCTGCTCAAGCTCGTCCTGTTCGTCCTCGCTGTCTTCAATATTGTTGTCAGGCACGAATGATCTTGACAGCCGTGATCTCTCCTTCGAGCGTCCTGACGTGCGTGTATGAGTCTCGGCCTGGTAGGAGCGATGGTTGTTGGAAGACGACGAGGGGAGGCGAGACGATGATGGACGAGACGATGATGACAATGGAGGATCACGAGTTTCCTTCTGTCTTTCTGAGCTTCGACTGGACGGCTTGTCGTTCCGTCCTCGCTGTAATCGCGATGAACGCTGCGACGAAGATCTGCGGTCATCGTGACGGCTCGACTTGGACGAAGTGGAATGGGATCTACTCTTTTGCTTGATCACGGCAGCGATGTCCTCGTCGGAGTCGAGGAACGACAGGTCAATCACGTCGTCCTCGGCGTCATCTGTCACGGTGTGCGGCTTTCTGCGGCTGCTTGATGCCGAAGCAGTGGCATGCCGCGAGCTCCTGGATCCGGATGGCATGGGCACCGGCGGCTGTCAACTGAAAATCGAACGCGTTGTCGTCGATGTCGTGCTTCGGCGCTGCTGTTGATTAGGTTCGCAGCTAGTATGATGGTTCTGTGGTTGGCTGAATGGAGTACCGACGATGCCGCGGAGCAGGAAGGTCGTCGACAAGCGCCTGAAGAGCGGAGAGACGCGAGGGAAGCGATGGATTTGTGGGAACAAAAAGATGTCCTTGCGCTGTGAAAGTAGCCGACCAAAATGTCAGGGTCCTGTCGTGCTCTCGCGATTTTCGACAACGCCTAAGAGCTTGCTCGTCGTCGGCGCATCCGACTCTGCATGGGTGCACCGAAAGCTGGCCTGGCCGTGGGACACGCTCGCTCTCTGCGGTGGACAGATTTGGCAGCACACAAAGGAAGTACAGTACTGTACAGTATACACACAAGCTCTGGACTAGTCTGGCAAACCCAACTATACACGCCAGAATAACTACTGCAACATGCCGATTAGCCTTCGTCCTCTCCGTCTGCTTGGGGAAGGTGCCACGGTTTGGCTGACCGTTACAGATCTGACAATGGCCAGACACGGACACGGCGCAGGAGAAGGGTGCGCCCTGCTCAAGCAAGCAAGCAAGTGGGGAAAGGCGCGTCGCTGAGCCGCCGACTACTGTACAGCAAATCACTCAACGCGAAATCACACGAAGGCGCGCTTCACAAGTGCCAAACAGCCAGAGAGAGAGGGCTGAGTGTGATTTTGCAACTGTTGTGTGCGAGATGCGTGGTGTTGAATTCCGGAGCGAGTTGAGAAATAACAAAGTGACGGAGAGCTTGCTCCACCCGGCACATACATCTTGAAGGCCTTCTCGAACTGACAAACCACTCTACAGCCAGTATCAATCGACTCAGCCGAAGCAGCGAGTTTCATTGCATTCGGACGTGCCGACGTCAAAGCGCAGCTCGAACAGACCTCCTCAACAAAGATGACACAGTCGGGAGCTTCGGCTTCAGGTGCCGGCAAGGCAGACAAAGAGGCGATGGCGTACGAGCTGCCGTGGGTGGAAAAGTACCGACCGCTGGTGCTGGACGACGTGGTCGGCAACAAGGAGACGATCGATCGGCTCAAGGTGATTCAAAAGGACGGCAACTGTCCGCATCTGCTCATCTCGGGACTTCCGGGTATCGGTAAGACGACGTCGGTGCTGTGTCTGGCGCGGGCTTTGCTGGGCGATGCCTACAAGGAGGGAGTGCTGGAGCTCAACGCCTCCGACGAGCGAGGCGTGGATGTGGTCCGAAACAAGATCAAGACGTTCGCGCAGAAGAAGGTGTCGCTGCCTCCGGGCCGTCACAAGATTGTCATTCTCGACGAGGCGGACAGCATGACCCCCGCTGCTCAACAGGCTCTCAGAAGAACGATGGAAATCTACTCCAACACCACCCGATTTTGCTTTGCCTGCAACCAGAGCAACAAGATCATCGAGCCCATCCAGTCTCGTTGTGCCATCCTGCGCTACGGCAAGGTCCGGGACGAGCAGATCCTCAAGCGCCTTCTCGAGATCTGTGCAGCCGAAGGCATAGAGTACTCGGACGAGGGACTTGCAGCCATCATCTTCACCACCGAAGGCGACATGCGTCAAGCCATCAACAACCTCCAATCCACCTGGACGGGTCTTGGGTTCGTCAACCAGGAAAATGTCTTCAAGGTCTGCGACCAGCCACACCCTTTCCTCATCCGCTCCCTCCTCCTCGCCTGCCAGGACGGCAATATCGACGACGCGATGGACAAGCTCGATGAGATCTGGAACAAGGGCTACGCAGCCGTCGACATCGTCACTACCCTCTTCCGTGTCGTAAAGACCCTGGATCGTATACCCGAAGCAACCAAGCTTGAGTTCATCAAAGTAAGCATCTCCCGTCACCTCACCAACCTACTCTTCCTTGTTTCCGGCGGGACTTGTCGTCCCTCACACAGGTACCAAGTGAACTAACCGCCTTTCCTTTCTATGTCCGTTTGCTCAGGAAATCGGCTGGACACACATGAAGATTCTCGAGGGTGTAGCGACCGTGGTCCAGCTAGGTGGTCTGATTGCTCGTCTCTGCAAACTGGTAAGTTCCGCACTTGGCCCAGAGCATAGTGTCTCGATTGCGCACGTCTTCGGAACGGCATGCTGACAAGTTGCCACTCCTTCTTTACGCTCCATTCTTTCCGACAGAGCATGGATCCAAAAGGGTTCCAAGTCTAAAGTACCCTCAAATGAACCTTGTCTCTAGCGTGTCCAATTCGTGTTCTTACACGTACAGTACTCGCGTCGTTCGAAAACTTTGTCTCTCTCATATTGTACTTTTAGCCCTGCATTCTCAATCCTCTTTGTTCTGGCACGTCACGCTGTTTCCTCCTTTGGAACGACACGGTGCGTGGTCCGACATCCGTCGGAAGCCCCTTGTTCCATTTGTCATCCTTTGGCGTCGCGGTTTTTGTCGTGTCGCACGCTCTCAGTGAACATTGCAGCACAGGAGGATACAATCCGTTCAACGAGAGTTGGATTTCAAAGAGAGTGTGTGTGATCTTAGAGACGATCCGTTGGCGACCGGAAACGCACAAGAAAAGTTGAACTACCAGAACAGCTTTAACGGGACAGAGAAAGAGAATAGTGACACGACTGACGAGGGAAGCGAAAGCAGAGTGAGTAAAGGTAGGGAACGAATATCTCGAGGCTGAATCGCTGTCTGGTGTGCGATTGGAAGCCGAGATGTATTTGGGGGAGGGAAAGCAGAGATCAAGCACGGGAAAAATAAGAGTACAGGTTGGGACAACAAGGGGCAGGTCAAGACACGGAAGAGCGAGTGTGGGTGTGTGATTGGGAGCGACAGGGGGAAGTGAGAACAAGGAGAAAGAAGAACAGTGACGACTAGGACGGGCAGCGATTGACGGGGACGGTTCTGGTACTATTTTGAAGGCTTCTCAGCAGCAAGCGACGGGGAGCTTCGTTGCAAAAGAGATCAGCGGAAGGGGTCTCGGGCGGACTGCGAGGCAGCGTAGTACGCCTCCGGGCTAGTTGAGCGAACGCTGTCACCCCGATGAAGGTCCTCGTAGGGCGAGTATCCCGAGGCTCCGGCGTAGGCACCGGCGGCATCGAGACCACGGACAGCCCGGCTGTTGTATCCGACGTTGGAGGAGCCGTCGTAGTAGTTGTTGACATCGTATCCGCCGTGCTCGTCCGAGTAGGGCGACATGTAGCCGTTGCCAGTCTGGTCGTAGGGCTCCTCGTAGTTGCTCTCAGCATCGCGAACGGGAAGGCCTCGCTGCGAGCCACCGTAGTTGTGCAGACGGCCACCAGCAGTGACGGGCGCAAAGCTAGCGCCGCCCGCAGCAGTGTACGGTGCGACCTCCTGCATCGGAGGCTCCATGTGATCATACTCGCCAGTCTCCTCGGTCAGCGTGCTCATGGGTCGACCAGCCTCGAACGACTCCATGCTGTTGCCACGTCGGCGATCGCGCATGTAGCCGGCGGAAGCACCACCGACTGCAAATGCGGCGCCGCCGGCAGCAAGACCGGCGCCAGCGCCGCCCATGTCGTTCGAAGGCTCGTAGTCGATTGGGCGCATACGGGGGTCGTAGTCCTCGTCGCGCGATCGCTTGGCCTTGCGGATCAGAGTCCATGCGACGGCAGCAAGCGCCAAACTGGCGGCAACGACGACGATCGGGACCACAATCTTGGTGCTGCTGCTGCCGTTGTCCTCAGAGGAAGTCGAGCCGGCGCGTGTCGTTCCAGTAGTGCTCGCTGTCGAAGTCGAGAGCGAACCGTCGGCAAGAGTCTCAGTCACCAGCGCAGTGGCGACGGGCGATGTGGCCGAAGCGGATGCAGCAGCAGCCGAGATCAAGCTCGCTGCAGCAGCAGAAACTGAGGCAGCCGCAGCCGCAGAGTCGATGCTTGTGCTGCTCTCACTCGCCGCAGCTTGAACATTGTTGCTCGAGCTCGATCCGCTGTTGCTGTTGTTACTGCTGCCATTGCTGGATGTCGTCGAGGACGATTTGGAGCTGCTCGCGCTGTTGTTGTTGTTGTTGTTGCTGCTATTGCTGCTGCTAGTGTTGCTGTTGCTTGAAGTGTTGCTGTCGTTTCCCTTGTTGCTGTTCGACGAGCTGCCGCTGGTGGAGCTGGCTCGAGTACTGCTCGAGGCAGCAGCCGAGGTACTAGCACTGGCACGGCTTGAGGTGGCGCCGCCGCCGGAGCTGGAGCTAGATGCTTGGGCAGCACTCGAGCTGGAACCCGAAGAGGAGCTTTCACCTAGTGATCGTGAACGTAATATCAGAAAAAAGAGATAGGGGCACAAGCCATGATGTCAGTACTTCTTTGCCTTCGAAGATGAGAATGTGTTCCGTCGAAAAGGACCTTTCGAAGAGGAGCCGACTAGGAGAGAGCCAGGAAAGAACAGGCTAGGTCTTCGGTGAGAGGCGCACGAGGGAAGGAGAAAAAGACAGAGGCGCTAGAGGGGAGGGAGAGTAGAGATATTTACCGGCACCAAGCAAGTCTCCGACGATGCCTCGAGCCTCGGGCTGGGGCACATGCCCTGCAACGTCTGTAGTTATGGAGGAGCATGACGATCCGGGATTAGGGTATCACCAGCCGACGAGGACCATTGCAGTGGCGGTTGATGGGAAGGATCCGATCGGAATAAGGGATGAGGGAATAACGCCAAGGGGACACAAGACCGAGATAGAGGCACCGGATGGTGGGAGAGTAAGGACGGCAGGAAGATGGATGAGAAGAGGTGGGAAGGGGGTATCGAGGCGTGTGGGAAGGGGGAGAGAGTTGAGAGCAGAGAAGAGAGGAGGGGAAGAAGGAGTTTTGGTAAGGGTTTGGGTAAGATGGTCTGTTCAATCTCAGGGTCAAGGGGAGGCGTGCTTCAGTCACACAATCGCAGTCGGCCGTTGGAACAAGTCGAGGCATGACAGCAATTGCAGATAGAAACGACAACGGGGAAGCGAAAGGGCCAGAGACGTGTGCGCGTGTGATACATACCACCTAGACCAAGATCCTGACCGATGCCAGAAATCACGCCAGAGATGCCTTCTCCAACCGCATTGGCGAGACGCTTCTGCACCTTGATGAAACCGCGCTTCTCAACCGGCTCGTGGAGGCCACGGTGCGCGAGCAGATGTGTAGCGTGTGAGGCCTCAGGCGACTGGAGTGAAGCGGCAGCGCCTGACGCCGCAACGAACGAGAGTGCCGCAATGGTCGATAGCTTCCTGGCGTATACCATGATGAATTGGCGATCGTGTGGAGATTACTTGTCGGAACGTTGTAGTCAGTATCACGTCGATCTGCTGGCAGTGCGCGCGGACACGTCGTCTTCGAACCTATGAAACGTGTGATGTGATCGAATGCGATGGTGTGCTGTTCGATTTTTCTGGTGATATCGAGAGTGAGAGCGAAACAGGGCAGACGAAAAGACAGTATAGCAGTTGGCTGGAGGGGAGTGTACTGTAGACGGTTGGAACAGGCAATCTATGCCCTACTTGGTGGAGATGATGGCGGGAAGATGGTGGCAACGTTGATAAGGATGGTGATTGTAATGGTAATGGTATGGGGGAACGGCTATGACAGGGGAGTGAATTGACAAGCAGGCCGAGTGGAAGAGACTCATTGGAGCGGATACTGTAGATTCACTGTCAGACACACAGGTCTCATGCTGATCGATTGCCGGGACGGAAAAGGCACAGTACGAAGAGGTAGCAGGGCGCAAGAAAAGGGGGCGACCGAGCTGGACCGCGAGCTAGCTCAAAGACCTGGCAGGACAGTGCTGCTCAGAGACTGAGCTACGACCGGAGAGCGAGCGCTGTGGAGAGGAGCCGAACGTTTGCAAGATGCTGGCCATGCGTCTTTGTTGACAGAAGGAACGACGCCCTCGACGGAGTGGTTGTCCTCCTCTCGCAGGCGTCAAGGCGGAGCAGCCAAGCATCTGCGCCTTGCCTTGCGCTCGAAGCTAGACCACTCACACGGTCATTGTCGACAGAGAAAGGGGAGCGAAGAAAGGCAGCGCTGTCTGCGATGCAAGTGTCATGCTGCCGACAGCCCGGACACTGCTCCGCCTTGCATTGACAGGCAGGCGGTCCACACAGCAGATGGATGCAGTTCACAGTACAATGGCACTTTGAACGAGATTGCTTGTCTCTTTTGCGAGTCGTCATGCTTGAAGGGCGCACACAGAGGGAAAGGCCCTCCCGTGTGCCGAGGGAAAAATGGCTCTTCTGTTGCAGTCCGAGGGGAAGGGTGGCAAGGAAGGATGATACACTATTGTAGCGAGTACGCCAAAGTCACTTTGCCTCGCTTCAATGGGCCGGCTGCAGAGATCGACAAGGGTTTGGCAGTGTGGCATCGGTAGACACAGTACGCACAGTGCACTGGTGACTGTGGTGCTGCAGCGGTCGAGCTGTCTCGCTGTCACTCTCTCCCGGCTTTTGGGCTCATCAACAGTTGTGGCTCCAAATTGCTTTCTTCATGCAGGCCAGGCAGGCTCGGTCTTGATGCGACTCGGACCATCCGATGGGTCACAACTCTGGCCTCGGGCGCGGAACCTGCAAATTTTGAATTTGCTTCTTCCCTGTGCAGGCTGCCTACCCAGCGCTTCAGCCATCTCGCTCGGGCTCGCTGTGTGTTGCTCTGCCGGCCGCCACGTCGGAGTAGATGGTCGAGATGCATGATCCATACTGTTTGGCTGGCATTCTGCCGCGTGTTTGGCCGCACTGCTGGGCTGGTGTGTGTGTGTGTGTGTGTGCGGTCGCGTGCAATTTGGTGTCAGAGTTGGTTTCAGATCGACTCTACCAGTGTACTGTATCGTGCTGCGACCGCAGCGTTTTGCTGGCAGCGACGCCGCTCCCCCTGCTTGCCAGATTTCTCGTGTCCTCGTCTTCGCTTCCTTCTTTTCTTCCAGCGAAGAACGAAATCCAACCTCGCTTGAAACTTGGCGAGGCTCTCTCATCTCGTGCTGGTCGACAATGTTGAGAACAATCACTGGCCTCCCGCTACATCACAGCGCACCCTTCCGTCGGCTCGCGATGCACCCGGGTCCTCTCTTCGAGTGGCCCCTGTTTGGTACGAGGCGGCCCATCTCCATACCTTGAGCAGGCTGCATGAGAGTAGGGTCCTTGTGGTAAGTGCAGGCATCAGCACGCCCGCAGTAGTGTCCACAAAGTTGAGGTTTGCTTTCACGCATGCTTCGGAAGCGGCAGCGAATTTGAGGCTCTCGTACGGCATGGTGCGGTCTTGCGTCCTATTGAGTCTTCGGTGCTGATATAACAGATCGGATGGTCCGACTTCGTGTCGTCTGGGAGCCATGCCGGCCGCAACCTCAAGAAAGGCGACACTCGGTTATCCTGACGATCCAAGACAGGCTCCTTCCTTTTGCTCGGAGCATGTTCGGAAGAAACGGTTGTCTACAGTCTGTTCCTGTGCGGATGAGTCTTATCCCCACATTCTTATGAGCTTCGTCTATAAACGTCGCGCTGTGATGGTATGCCTGTTTCGAGCATGAATCGAGGAAAGCGATTGGCGGTGTCGTTTGTCGGTCAGCGTCGCCTATGAGAGCGTGCATCTTGACGCACACCGTGTCCGCGGCTTTCATGTCCACTTGACGCTACATACACTAGTATATCGTAGCCCGGCGAAGCAAGGTTGCTGCCTGGATTTGCGCGCAGCCAACAAATTGAGGCACTCATTTAAATCGCGTCGAAAAAGAAGGCCCAGAAAAGAGATGCCTGGAACGATGAATATTGCAAAGTTCTCGTCAGATTTGAATATCCCGTGACGGACCGTCCGTCTATGCGGCCGAGACCAAGGCCAATCTTGTAATGTTGAGCATTACACAGTATTGCATGCTGCATACAGATCGTCAAGCATCCACTTTGGTGACCTTGTGTTGAGATTCGTCGAGCAGCCAGGCAGACCATGAGGTCGGACAACGTGACATGTGGGCGTTAACCTTGATCTGACATCGCGTCATCGCGTGGTCCTACGTCAGTCGGCACCAGATTGGACAGGCTGCCGCACTGTACTGTACTGTACGCGCTCAGACTCCGATGAAACCTCCACCTCGAATGCATCCTTGTTTCATTACCCCTTCGCGATCATCTTTTTGGACCCAGCCACGAAGCCACCGCCATACTAATTCTGACGGTCGCCGAGTCGCGCTAACACGGCCTATGGTTGCTGAGACGAACCAGAATGGCAGCCATGCGGCTGGCGAGGACGCCGAAAAGTCAGCCCAAGATCGGAGACGACGGCTCAACAAAGAAGGACTCTCAACGGGGCTCTGGCTCCTCAAGCACACACAGGGGATTGTAACGACAGCCACGGCAATTGGAATTCTGCACTTTCGGACATGTCACGTCGTGTACTTCACAATCGGTACGCTGGCGACGAGTTTCAGCGCCAAGGGGCTGAAGCGCGTTATCAAGCAGCCGCGTCCTCCAGGGTCGCGCGTGAAGAAGACGAGTGGAATGCCTTCGACGCACAGCGCCTCGATTTCGTTCATGGGGACGTACATTCTGCTCTCGTCGCTACTACTCCCCCTACATCCGTCTCTTGCGATAAGCCAGGCCGACAACTCGACGACGTATCAGATGACACGGATATGGTTGGCCCTGTTCGGTGTAGCGGCGCCGTTGCTGGTCATGTGGTCCAGAGTTCGACTCGGGGTTCACACTCGAGCCCAGACAATAGCTGGCGCAGCGCTCGGGATTGCCAAGGCATGTCTCTGGTTCGTTGTATGGAACGGTACTGCCAGTCTGTCCGGAACGGACACGGGCATCGTCGGCTTCAGCCCGTCCTGGATTTCCGTAGGCCTGGGCGAGAAGATCGGCGTGCCGGTCGACCGACTAATCTCGCACTACGAGGCGCGTCTCTTTTCGTGATCTGCCGCTCAGCTAGATTTCCTATCCACACACAGACCCAATCTTCAACCTTGACTTGCTTGTGGAGAGACCTTGACTACTGTCGGCCCAAGCTACCCCATCTTTCAGACTGAGCCGCGATCGTGCTCACGCGGCGCTGCTGTCTGTTGGGTCTTGCGCGACGCTGCGTGGGCAGTGACTCAGAGCATCAAAATGGTCTCGGATATAGAGCCAGAAGGTGTACAAAGCCGTCTCAGGCGACTGCGGCAAGCCGAAGAACATCATGACAGGTCTTTGCGCCATATTGCTGGGCAAGTAGTTCACATGATTTCGTGTTAGATTATTTTATTGGAGTGCGTGGGCATTACTCTCGTAGATACACGCTCAACCGTTCTCGGCTTGGCCGCTGTCGCAACGCTCGAAAATCTCGGTGTCGCACAAGTGCAGCTTGCATGCATGCACGCATCTGCAGCGATCCACTGCTCGACATGGCCGCACCGTACGTGCTGAGTCTCCATATGACCAAGGGACTATGGCTACCAGAGAATGATTTGCTGGCTATATCGTGGTTGGAATGTCGATGATGAGGCTTGGAAGACTGCATCAGGAAACAAGAGAATCCGACTGCTGCGTCCGTCCGTCTCTTACAGTACTGTACCACCGGTCTGACGCGAGAAGCCGTCGACCGAGACCCTGTCACAGGGCTGACCCGAACGACCGGTGCTGCAACAGTTCTGCGGCCATGCGAAGGGGATGAAAGACCAGCAGGCGCAGCGGCGCCGCAGAGAATGGCAGGATACGTAGACTTTAGATATGCATGCTCACCCTGTATTGTATTCGTGAATACAAAGTTTAAGCGTACGAGGCGTCGAACTGCCTCCAGGACAGTAGCTACCTTTGTAATGAAGGCGTCGGGCGAACAAATGCAGGCCGAGTACGAGCCTGGATGACTGTCCGACCGAGCAATAACTCGGATTTTATTGATATTAATCCCACTAATAAAACAAATAATATGTAGTGTTTTAGCCTCAGACGACGCGCTGGCAGATCATCCCACGCTGCCCTGCGAGAAGGAGGGAAAAAGGGAACACAAAAGTGCAAAGAAAGAAAGGGGGCGGCGTGATGAGGGGGTATGCAGAGACGGAGTCAGAAGCTCCGACTAGGTTGCCTGCATCGCGCCTGCCCAGACTTTTGCGTCCTCACCGTGTCGAGCAAGGTGCAGCAGCAGTTCTGTACGATTTTGGAATACTGTAGTGAGTTGGCTAGAGTGAGTCCACCTGTGGCCTGTCACGTCGGGTCCAAGCTCGTGGCTTGGGAGTCCAACAAAGTCGAGCGCGAGGACCGCGCATCTGCACCAAGCCGCCTCGCTGCCCTGCCGTTCTCTTCATCGTCTTCTCGGCTTCCCGGATGGGCCGTTCACTTTTCTGTGTGGACCCCGAGCGCACCATACTGTATCCTCCACCATCTCTACGACCTCGCCATCCGTCCCCTACTCATCCTCCCTCATTGGTGCCCATAACGCAGCTGCGACGAGCGATTCCGTTCTGACAATCGACGTCGGGGCCAACACGGTCGCCGCTACTCTCGTCAATTTCTGCAGGCGACCACGGTCGACACGTCAAGAAGGTCGTCTCATACCCGCGATTGAGGCTTTGCCAAACGCCTGAAGCCACCAACAGCTTGCATTTTCCCTCATCAAGGTCGTCACTCAGCTCCGTCTTCAAAGTCATCCGTCTGACGCGCCCCTTGGCAGTCCTCAAGCTTGCCGAAGATTCGCAGCAGTCCGTCGGGCGTTCCGCCATCCTTCGTTTACGCGCACTATCACTCGGAACATCCGACTTTCACCTTGCGCTGCTTTTTCCGCTAGTCCGTCTACCCCGTCGAGTCAGTCAGCGCGGTAGACACAGTCCTCGGATCGGCTGTCCCGTGCAGATACATCTCAAGGGCTTAGTGGCTCAACATGGCCATCTTTGGCAAGAAAAAGTCCGACAAGGACAAACAGCAATCCCAAAACCCCAACTCAAACGGCGACAGTATCTCGTCGCTCTCTCCGACCCTCGACTCGTCCCTCAAGTCGCAGAATTCGCCATATAATCGCGATGGCGGCTCCGGCATCCCCGCACCTTCGAGTGGGTCACATATCCCCAAGAAGGGCTCGATATCCGGTTCGGGTCCTGGTGGTGCTGGCATGGGCAGCGGTTTCGGTGGTCCGCCCATGGGTAACTCGGCCATGATGGGTCCTAGCCCGAGCCCCGGCGGACCTGGCCAAGGCCCGCTGGGTGCGGCTTCCGGCTTTCGCTTCGGTGGCCCTGCTCCACGTCCGGACGGCTCGGGCTCGGGCATTCCCACACCTGGCCAAGCCTCGATGCGCATGCGCAAGATGAGCGAACAGGGCGGCGGTGGTCCAGGCTCCCTGTCTGGCATCCCGCAGCCAGGGCAGAGCTACGGCATGGGCGGCATGGGCAGCCCCCCTGGCGGCGTGTCTGGTCTGCCCGCATCATCATCTGGTCCCGATGCCGGAATGCCACTGTCCAACAGCATGGGCGCTTCTAGCGGCATGGTACCGCCCGGCGACAAGGCACGAAGCCAGCAGGTTGTCTATCCGTGGAGCCAGAAGAGTCTCATCATGAACCCGCCCAAGTTCCTCGACGAGTCGCGACAAGCGCCTCCCGGCGCCCTCAGCCCCTTTCCATTCCCGCGCTACGGCCATGCCGTCAACCAGGCGGCCAGTGCCAACGGTGAGCTCTATCTCTTTGGCGGTCTCGTGCGCGAAAGTGTCAAGAACGACCTGTATACCGTCTACGTCGACAAGCTGGTCTCGCAGACGCCCAACTCACCCCCCGGCAATCCTGCTTCCTCAGTCGTCAACAGCAGCAATCAGATCTATGCCAGTGCTACGCTGGTCCAGACCACTGGCGAGATCCCGCCGCCGCGCGTGGGTCATGCGACTGTTCTGGTGTCCAACGTGCTCATCCTCTGGGGCGGCGACACCAAGGTGCGCGCCGACGACAAGCAGGACGAGGGCCTCTACTTGCTCAATCTCAGTACCCGCGAGTGGACCCGCGTCAAAGCCGGCGACGGCCCAGCTAACTGCCCCGTGGGACGCTACGGCCACAGCGTCTCGATCATCGGCTCCCGCTTCTTTGTGTTTGGCGGACAAGTGGACGGCACGTTCATGAACGACCTATGGAGCTTCGACCTCAACAGTCTCAAGGGTACACCCACCTGGGAGCCTATCAAGCCCTCTGGAGATGCGCCTCCCAAGCGAACCGGCCATGCCAGCGTCACGTTCAAGGACAAGATCTACGTCTTCGGAGGTACTGATGGTCAGTATCACTACAACGACACCTGGTGCTTTGACATTGCCACCAACTCCTGGTCCGAGCTCTCGTGCATTGGCTACATTCCTGTGCCGCGCGAGGGCCACGCTGCCTGTCTCGTTGACGACGTCATGTACATCTTTGGCGGACGCGGTGTCGATGGCAAGGATCTCGGCGATCTGGCCAGCTTCAAGATCTCAAACCAGCGATGGTACATGTTCGCAAACATGGGCCCCTCGCCAAGTGGCCGATCCGGTCACGCCATGTCCACCTACCAGAACAAGGTGGTCGTCCTCGGCGGCGAGAGCTTCACAGGTGCCAAACCCGACGATCCAGGTGCCATCCATGTGCTCGACACAGCCAAGATCAAGTATCCTAGCGACAATCCCTCTCAGGTCAAGAACGGCGCGGGACAGCTGCGCAAGTCGAGCATGCCGCCAGGTGGCGCTCCCGGCAGCAATGTTCCTGGTGCGAGCCCAGGCTCTCAGAATCCGGCCGGCGTGCCTCCTAGCTCGACACGTAGTGCCATGTCGCCCGTGGCTGAGGGAGAGGAGGGTGCAGCCCGACAGCGCGCCATGTCGCCAATCCGTGCTCCTGGCGCCTCGCTTGCCGGCAGTGCACCGACGTCTCCCGGAAGTCAGCCACCCGGTAGCTACAATGGAATGCAGATGCAAATGCAGCAAGCCGCTGCGCCTGGCTCACAGTCCTACGGTCTCGGAAACACAAATGCGCCGTACGATCCTGAAGGCCCGGGCCGAAGCATGTCGCCCCAGTCGCAACAAGCGCAGGGGCAAGCCCAGGCCATGCGCGGGATTCCGCCTCAGGTCCAAGGACAACAGCCTCAAATCCAGCCGCAGCAGATGGGTGCGGTCGGACCGGCGCCCTACAATGGCCCGAGAAGCCAACGCTCGATCGAGAACCTGCGCTCCGGTAGTGGCTCACTGTCGCCCACCAACGTCAACTCGATGCGCAGCATCAACGGCGTTGTGAGCAAGATGGACTCGCCGGCCGGACCACCACAGGATGGCTTTCACTACAACAACAGTCGCACCATCAGCCCACCGGACGCCAACGGCCACCAGCACCAGTCCGTACAGCAACAGCAGCAGATGGCCTCGGCCGGTGCGATTGGCGGCGAACTCGACTCGCTACGCAAGCGCGAGGCATGGTACAAGGCAGCGCTGGCATTGGCGGTCAAGAAGGGCTTTGTCGAGCCCGACCAACTCCAGATGGCCGACGGCAGTCTGACTGACGCGCAGAGTGTCAGCTCGGATCGCGTAAGCCTCGACGGAATCGATACAGGCGCCGAGGGCAGCGACAAGGACCGCGTCCTGCGTACACTCATCTCGCTCAAGGCGCAGCTCGCTAGCGCCAAGGCCACCATCGCGCAGCAGGCTCAGAGCGAGGCCGACCGACTGTCCGAGTCCGATCGCGCACGCTCCGCAGCGCTGCAGGAGGCGGCCTACTACCGCGCCAAGCTATCCGCCATCGAGTCTGGCAACACCACGGAGGTAACCCGGCTTGACCGTGAGCGAGCTTCCAAGCTCGAAAAGTCCTTGGCGGACGCCCTGCGCGAGTCGGCCCAGCTGGAACGACAGACTTCGTCATTGCGCGAGCAGACCAAGCTCGAACAGCAGCTGCGTAATTCTGCCGAGGAGCGCCTCTCCGAGACCGCCAAGCGTGCCATGGCTGCTGAGGCTGCGCAGATGAAGGCGTACGACGAGCTGGCTGCGCTGCAGAAGCGAAACTACACGGCCGAGAGCGCGCTGCGCGAACACACCGAGCAGGTTGCTACTCTCTCATCGATGGCCACGCGCAGCAAGGCAGACCACGACCACGTGCGCGGACAGCTCGAGGACGCGCAGGCCAATGTGGCCGCGCATCTGGCCGCGCTCACTCAGCTTCAGGCAGCACATGCGGCCGTAGCCACGCGGGCCACCGAGTACGAGCGCCGACACGAAGAGCACCGCGCATTGCTGCAGCAACACCAGTCCACGATCGGCGAGCTCAAGGCGCAGCTCGAGGCTAAGTCCGAAGAAGCCCACAGTCACTCTTCGCGAGCTGCGGAGCTCGAGACGTTGCTTTCGCAGCACCGTCAGGAGGCCGAGGCGCACCGCATGGCTGCCACAAGTGGCCTTGCTCAGCTGCTGGCCAGCAAAGATCAGCAGCAGGGCGGCAGTCGAGATCTCTCGGGCGGCGCTCTCGGATCGACCCTGCCGCCGCACGTAGAGGAAAAGATGCGCGCACTCGAGGAGGAGGCGGAATCACTGCGTCAGCTGCACTCAGAGGCGCGACAGACGGCCGATGTTCACGCCTCTTCGCTGCAGGAGATGCGGGAACGACATCTGACGCTGGAAAAAAGCCAGGCGGGTCTTCGCTCGGAGCTGACGGCCATGCGAAGCCAGCTTACGATTGCGCTGCAGGAGGTCGCGAGGCTTAAGGACATCTCGACGGCCAAGGATCTGGAACTGCGCGACCGCAGCCGTGATATCGAGGCTGCTCAGGTCAAGGCGAGTCTGCTCAAGCAGTTTATGGCCGAGCGTGGTGTCAGCGTGCCCAACGATGACGAGCTCAGCATCAAGTCGGGCTACGCGGATCGCCGCGTGCGCGAGCTTGAGGATGAGATTGAGCTGCGCACGCGCGAGATTCAGGAGGCAGAGCATCGTCTGCAGGACTCGGAGTCGCGCGTCGAGGAGTTGACGCGCGAGCTTGAACATCAGGCCTCGCTCTCTGCCAGCCGCGGACTTTCCTCAGAGGGTGGCACTGGTAGCGCTGAGGCCGAATTGCGTGCACAGGCGGCGGAGCGCGAGCTGGCCGAAACGACTGCATCTTACAAGGAGCGAATGGCGCAGCTCGAGAACGACTATCAGACGGCGGTGCAGTTCGTTAAGGGCACTGAAAAGATGCTCCGCAGGATGAAGGACGAGCTCACCAAGTACAAGACCGAGAACGCCACGCTGCAGTCCGAGGTGGCCTCGCTGCGGTCAGGTCACGGTGGTGCCGGCGGTCTTGACGAGGGCGCCAGGTATGAGGAGGCGGCGCGCGATATCGAGGCGCTTCGAAGCCGGCTCGCTGATGTGACTCAGCAGAGCGAAGAGGTTGCCGCCGAAAACCGGGAGCTGGAACGCCGTGTGGCACAACTGCTCTCGGAGCAGCAACGCACATCGCTGGACAAGGCCCGCGAGGCTGCAGGTAGCAGCAGTAGCAGCATCGGGGCCGGAGGTGCAGCTTCGCGAAAGGTGCACGATCTTGAGAGTGAGATTGCACGCCTCGAGGCAAGCTTGACTGAGTCGCGCAAGGAAGTTGCCAAGACGCTGGAACTGAACCAGCAGCTGAATACGGAGCTGGCCGCATCGAGCCGCAACGGCGCAGCCACCAACGGCGAGAGCGGGTCTGTATCGTCGCTGGGCAAATCGCTCAACACCGCACAGACGTCCAACGAACAGCTCAAGCGCGAGAACGCGAACCTGACGCAACGACTCCAGGAGCTGGATGACAAGTTCCAGCTGCTACTCGGCAGGATGGAGTCAACGCACGAGGGTGGCGATGAGCGCGCTCGTGACAGCATGGCATACGGCAGCATCACCTCTGAACTTGACAAGTGGGAGCGCGACCGCACCATCGATGAAAACGAGGCCTATGCCGGCGAGCACCAGGCAAAGTCCAGCTTGGCGCCCTCCTCGAGCGCCGAGGCCTACACTGCATAGTCGCGCAGCGATCTCTCGTCCGACACTTACCCCTGGCAATCGACCCCCTTTTGCCTTTCTCACACCATGTTTTACTACTCTTTGATCCACCTACTACCACTTGGAGGTCGAGACAATTGCCATGATCTCTACCCCTTCCTGTCCCCCCTCGCAACATTTCCGTTACCATGCCTGTATCTGAACTCCCCGTTAATGACCCCCTTCGATGATCTTGATGAACCCCTTTCAGTCCTTGAACTTCAGAAACTGATATGCTAGTGTATGCAATGCTCAACTCGATGCTCAAATCTTTGGTTTGCTGTGTACCTTTGCGAGGGTCCCGAACGTCGTTGGTGGCATCCTGCTCGACAGTACAATGATGCGCTTCGGGCAGATAGCAGCTGTTAGACCTACGTTAAGGGGTTTTTTTTTTTGTTTTTTTTTGTTTTTTTGTTTTTTGTTTTTTGTGATTTTGTCGGTTTTGGGCGCGCGATCTGATCTCGGAAAAAAGGGAACCAAATTCCCGTCACGCCAAGCGAGAGCGGGCGAGGCGCGGCCTGCACACAAAGTGCTGTGACAGCAGCGTACTTCCGGCTTGGCCCAAGGTGGGTGGAATTCCGTCGACCCCCTTTCTGATTATTCAAACCGAGCGACTAACTGCGTCCCTCCATGCAAGCACCTTACATTGACCTGATGCGAGACCACGAAATCTTTGCTTTTTCTATCTGTCGTTGTGTGTTCATGAGCGGTGGATGAGAATACTTCAGAGACAGCATGTACGAGGCATCCAAGAGGAAGGACGGGCGTCCTCTAGTGGGGACGACGTGCGACTGCCTGGCTGACGGTTGGCTTGCCGTGGTTGGGAATGACCTGGAAATTTGGCGGCTCTTGGCCGTGTGTGCGTTCGAGTGTGCAGGTGCGCGTCGTCCTGAGCTGCGTGATTCGATGCTCCGCTGTCAAAATCTACCGAACCCTTTGGTATGGCCTTTGACCTGTGCTGTGCAAATTTCCACGGGTCACGGCGCGAGCGAACCCTGCCTCTGTCTCTGTCTCTGTCTCTGTCTCTGTCTCTTTCTCTCTGTCCTCCGTCGCACAATCCCAGCCAGCCATGCCAAGCTTCGAGCCCAACCGAGACACGAGTCCAACCCTATCCTGATCCCTACCATATCACGTACGACCACCTGACTCTTCACCTCTCTGTCTCTCCGTGACCACGTCCTTGACCGAAAACGTTCGTCTCCATCGTCATCAACTGCGTCGCTACTTGACTTCGGGTCTATCAACGCTTTTGTTCTTTGCGTCAGCCAGCCTGTCTTGGTCTCCCTGAACCTTGGTCAAGGTCCATTTGGTAGACTGTCAAGAGCAAGTGACCGAAAGCCATATCTACGCCTTCCGTCGACATCAAATTTCCACCAGCGAGCTATCGCAAGCTTGCAGCTTGGCTCTTGCCTCTCCGCATTGCAAACACCGTTAGGTCATCCTCGACTCGTGTGACGCTGGGTTTTCGACATCTTTCCGCCCGTCCGGCAATCATCGTCATCCACCTCTTGGCCTGAGTGAAAGCCTCAAGCCAATTCACACAACAGAGGAGGAGCTTTGGAGCAATCCTGCATCACCGTCCCTCAGGCTGAAGATTTAGGTCGCTCTCGCCACCATGCAACAATTCACAACGCTCCTGCTGGCGCTCTGGGCCGCCGTCTTTGTCGGCGTGGTCTACGCACCCGATCCGCCCACATTCACTCCAGGCCTCTCGAGTTCAGCATCGGGCACCGCTGCCGCATCATCGGGTGGCTCAGCCACCGCTACGAGTAACACAATTCCCTCTTCCGCCCCGGCAGGTGGCCTCACCATCACTCAACCTATTCAGACCGCCGATGCATCGTACTACAAGATTGCTCAGGGTGTCGATGTCACATTTGGATGGAACTTTACCTCAGTGTTGCAATACCCGAGAACACTCACGGTCCAGGCGTACTGTTCCGACAACCTCAACACTTACAACATTGCGACCAATTTGCCAGGCACTGCAACAAGCGCAGTGTGGTCGCCCTACAACTACTCCACTAGTGTAGAGCAAAACAGCCCCAACCTGCCCCAGTTGATTGCAGCATCCTACCGACTCATGATCTACGACGAGCGTGGACTGTCCGTCGGTGCTTCTCCAGGTCTCATGCAGCCCAACACCAAGGTGCAATTTGCGCTTTACAACCCTCAGGCCTACACTCCTCTCGCCAGCGGTTGGATCTGTGCTGCATGCAGTGGTGCAGCTTCCTTGAAAATGATCCACCCGGCCTTCATCGGTCTCATCGCTACCCTTGTGGTGGCTGTCGTCTCGGGCTTCAACCTTCTTTCGCGCGGATTCGATCTCGGAGCTGACAACTAAGGATCAGCGGCCAGATAGCTGCAGCGCTTCAGATTTCTTCAAAATCGACATTTATTGCGATCTCAGATCGACATTCGAAGCAGGACAAAGATGCTGTCGGCCCCCTCCGAGGATGGCGGGGACAGAGTCGGATTGCATTTGCTCGCCGCTTGACACGCTTTTGCTCATTGCACCGACGACATGATTGTCGCCATGGCGCTGCATCGAACCACCCCTTGCGTCTTGCTCTTTCATGAGCTCGACATCGCCTTTTTTTATCGACCCTGTCTTCGTACTCTGCAATGGACAATCTTTCTTTTATTGTGCAAAAAATGAGCGAGTTCTATGTCTGTGAAGTGATCGCATGTGCAGCACTAATCGGAGGGGGAACCAGAGTTTGAATGAAGTCGAATAGGAGCTGCATCAGCATGCACGATTTTGAACGCCCGCAGTTTGAAGTGACGGCTGTCCAGATCTCGATCCGATCTGCTAAAAATAAGCTCTAACACTTTAAATCTTTTGCCAGCGGAGGGAAGAGATGTTCGTTCTCCAAGTCACATGACAATCAACGCGTCTGGCACGTACGCCGCGTCTGTCAGCGAACCCCACGTCCCGCCACGTTTCAGCCGTCACCAAAGGCTCCTTTTCTCCCTTGTCTCGGCCTGCTTTGCGGTTTCGATCCCCGCGTAGTCACAAGGCTCTGTGCGACACTTGCGCGATCGGGAGTGCCGGATCGCATTCGCGTGTGCACGTCTTCTGAAATCACATGCTGCGCCATAGCCTCTTGCTCTCGAGAATCTCAAACCAGCGTGTCTCAGCAGGATCGCGGATCTTGGTGTCACCGTACGTAGCTGAGTTGGTGGAAAATAGAGCAGAGTGAGGACAAGATAGAAGAACAAGAAAGATGCATACATCCAAGGTTAGGGTATACGCTCGACAGCCAGTCTGAACAACATTGTCACGCCTATCTCTCTGTACGTGTGCTTCGAAGGGACCGCCATCACCACCCACCTTCAGCACAGTAACCATTGCGCCACTGTGCTTACTCGTTGGCGCTGTTGACAGTCAAGAATAAGCTCCGTCGTGCGTTTCCGACGCCATTCGCCGTTGCTCTTTCTTGTGGAACAACACAACCGCACGGAAGAGCGCGATGGTGATTGTTGCGAAAAAAACGTGACACTGCCCGCCAATTGTAGGTCGCAAACGCCTGATGAGTTTCAAACAGATTGAATGTATGCAAAAGATGCCTGCGGTCGGAGCCTTCCAGCTGTCCCTTGAATGCCTCGGCTTGAGGGTGCATTGCTTTCCCTTCTCTTTTCGTTGCTCTGCGACGATAAAAGGTCGAAATTTGGCGACTATAAGCGCAGCAGCCCAAAGGCAGAGGGAGAGACTCAAGCACATGCAGCCTTCCACCTTCTTTGACTCTGCTCCAAAGCTAAACTTGCTCAGTACGGACTCATGCTTGGCAAGCTACCTGCAGTCGTGGCACTTGACTTGTCGAGACGAAAGGCTGAGGTCAACTGGGTTGGACAGCTGCATCTCGGAAGTGTTGTACTTCCGACGCACTGCCGTAATAGCTGAGGAGCCTGGCCACTTGCACGTTCTTCTGCGCAAAGCTCGCAACGCGCATACCAGCGACCTCACAAGGCTCGGCCGCCTCGTCCCGCTTCGGAGCCCTGTTCTCGCACATGCTAGTGGACTGTACGACTCCCCGTCCTGCCTGCGACCTTTGCCGCCAGGCGCTTCAGTTATCCGACGCAGTCTCGTGAGACCTGACCAACGAGGTGGAGTCTTGACTGTTTTGATGCGCTCAGCAACTCTTCACGTCTCGCGTGCAGCCGATGCTGCTCGCCTTCAAGCGCCTCGGCCTTGTTCGTTTGCAGTTTCGAATTAATCTCTCCGCACGCACTCTGTCTTTGCCCCCCCTCGTGAGATCGTGTCTTACCCGTGTTGATCTGCTCGTTCGCCACAATGGCCGTGTCGATGGGCGGCAAACATGCTGAGGCACAGTATCCCTCCCATCATGGCGGCTCGGACTCGCCTCGACAGACAGACCTCAAACCCAGGCCAAGTCAGTCGTGGCACGAGTAGGATCGCGACATCGAAGGGCTGAACACGGTCGAAATGCCACCGCCTCCCTCTCCGTGCAGTCTCTGTTACTGCTGCTGCTGCGAGGCACTGCACGCCTCTCGGCCACAGTCAATGTTGCTGCACCACCGCCGCCACCAACATTTGTGCGGCTCAGATCAACCACTTGAACAGCGACATTCTATAATATTACCACCGCCGACGCCCTGGTGTCTCTCCTGTGACAGATGCAAGCGCCTCGGCCTCGTTGTTCTCTGCTCCTCGAATACCAAATTCCTCACTCACTAGCTATGTGCTCCATGGACACTACGGGTCTGGCGTTTAGATCGGCCGTGCCTCGCCCGCTGCCGTTGAATTGTGTGCCTCCCCGACTCCCTCTCCCCTTGCCCCTGGGTCTGTGACCAGTACAGTACTGGAACGTGGCTTGACCGTGTGTGTGTTTTTTCTTTTATTTTTTTCTTTCTTTTTTTGGAGGCACTCTTTCGAAGCTAGTGCTCTCGTTTTCCCCCTGCTGGGTTCGACTGCCGTTGATGTGATTGGAATAATTCGTCCTTTTGTTCTCCCTCACGACTTGCTACTGCTACAGTACGTGCATACTGTGTACATGCTTCTCCGTGGTGCCACCCCGAGCCACATATCGGTCGGCCTGCTTCTTCTGTTTACATCCTTGCCGTCATCGCTCATCTGCCTTTCCTCTCCCTTTCCCCATCATCCTCGAGCTGCCTGGCCTTGTGTCCTCTCTGGCTTTCCTTGCTTGGCCCTCCTTCCTGTTTTCTGCACCTCGCGCTCCTCGACGTGCCTGATTCGCGTGCTTCTCATTCTTCTTCTCCTCTTCCCCTCCCTTCCTCCTCCTCCTACCCCTCGTCCTGTCATCTTCATCATCCATGCACATCGCCGCCGATCCCTCGGACTTCCTCTCGACCTCTTTCCCTGAGCCGTAGACACACAGATCCGCAGCATACACGCACTAGCGTTCCACTGTCGTGCACGAGCTTGCCGCCTTGCCGCCTTCCGTCAACACCAACACCAGTCCCGACTCTGCTCTTGCCAACCTCGTCGGCCTCCATCATTGCGCAGCCAGACCACTCGGCCGCCGCAGAATATCCGGATTCCGCCTCCTTCTCCCCTTCTCATCTTCTCGCACCGCGTCGTTCGATTGCCTCGGCCTCGTGAACCACGCGTCTGGACCTGTCCGACCCGCCTCTTCCATCCTCCGGACCTCCCAGCGTAAACATCGTCGTCCATCCTGCTCACCACCTTTTTGGCCGGCCCCGTTCCCCTCGGCTTACCGACATTCTGTTCGTCGTCTCCCCTGCCCCGCCTCGCCGGCCATCAACATCCGCCACTCGCAGTGACGCACCTGGCCGCCATCGCCCAGCCTCTCTTCTGCTGCCTCTCTGCCGGCCTGCATAGACGTCGCGGACTTCGACCTTCTCCTGCACGGCACTTCGATAAGCTCATCCTGCTCTCGGGATCGACGCTGCAGCCTGCCACTTGCTTTGTAAGTCTGCTCTGCTCTTGGGTTTCCCTCCCCCTCTGTTCTCTTTCGCTTGCGCCTTCCCCGTCCAGACCTCTCGCTCCCTTCCTCTGTTTCTCTCGCCGTGTTGGCCTTGCCTCATGTTTGGAGCCTCTTTGTCTTGGAGCCATCTCTACTATACCATCAAAGTCTGGCACCCATCACAGTTGCCTGGGCTACAGGACGGCATTAGCGGCGAATCAATCGTTTCGCACTATACTCGACCTTTACCCATTCGCCGTGCCTGTCATCACGACAATCTCTCGCGCCTCTCACCAGCCTCTTGTCTTGTCTCAGGTCCGCGAGTAAGCTCAGGTTCAATTCCTGCATCTGCCTCGTGCTTATGCGCTCGTCGCCATCGCGCCTCCGAGACGTCACGTTTCCTCTTGCCACCATCATCTCCACTCTTCCCCTTGCTCTTCACACCCTCGGTCCCTATCGCCTCCTCTGCTCCCTCTGAGCCCATATCGCGATCCTACACATTCCTTTGATCTTTTGCTCTCGACCACGATCTTGCTCCTGATTCACTGACACGCTCTTTTGCCGCCTCGATATACCACCTGTTTTCTCGACTACTCGCGTTTGCCAACATCTTCCATCATCGTTGTCTTCTATACCTACACATCGCCGAAACGATCTGAAACTATCTGAATATCGTCTATCGCCCTCGACCGCTCCAATATGGCCGGCTCACCACACATTGCCAACATGCAGGCCGCGTCATTACAGGCGATTGGCTCGCAGCCCACTCAGGTTTCACCTGTCTTCGCCGCCGCTTCGGGCTATCCGAACGTTTCTGTCCACGACTCCCTCTATCAGGCACAGAACGCTTTCCACATTCAGCAGCAACAGCAGCCCTCTCCTGTCCAGCAGCAGCAGTTTGTTACCGATCCGTCCTATCAACACAACATTCAACGAAGCTTTCAGCAGTTGCCTCAGGATCCTTCCTCATCATCCCAGGGAATTCAATATCGGGTGCCATCAGTGACACGCGCGGTAACTGGTTTCAACTACAGCCCTTACCCGACTCACGACACATCCCAACAACAGCCTCATCATCATCATCAGCAACAGCAGCTACAAGGGGTGCCCGTGTCGAGCCAGCCACCGCAGCAAGGCTACTCGACTCTAACCTATTCGTCGCTGAATCCGCCGCCCTCATCTCACCCCTTTGCTTCCTACGGTCCCGACTACGCCGCCGGTCCGTTTGCTGCGACAGACTACGCTATGATGTCCTCTGCCGGCTCTGCGCCCATGATGCGCTATGGTTCATACGGCGGCTTCTCGTCTGAAGACATGTCGCGAGCCGGGTCATCGTCGAGCGGGCAGATTCCAATGACTCAGCAGGACATCGACAACCTCCTTGCCATGTCCCGTGCTCAGGCCAAGAATGGTGGAGATGCCACTGCGTTCCCATGCACCTACTGCGACAAGGTCTACACCGGCAAACACGCCCGGAGCATCTGGCGTCGCCATCTTCAGGACAAGCACAACATTCCTCTTAGTGCACAGCCGCGGCGAACGCGTTGGGATGGCGACGCCAACCGACCCAAGAACGCTGAGGAACGTCGTGCACGCATGCTCGAGAGCAAGCGTAGATGGGCACGTAAGAAGCGACTCCAGGAAAAACAGGCCGCCCAGGCCAACAAGTCCGGAGCCAGCAACACTCCAGCAGCCGAAACGGACGATGAGGACGACATGGACGATGACGGTATGGACGCCGACATCTCGACCATGTCAGCCAGCTTTGGAGGGCCGAGTGGCGCCGGCGATGACACGTTCAGCGTACTACAGGACGGCGCTTCACAGTCCAACATTCTCGGCGCTCGTCGTACATCCACCAAGAGCAGCAACGGCTTTGGTCTCAGCTCGGAGCACATGCAGAACGACCGGCCCGCCCTCTTTGCGATGCCCAATGTCAAGGCCGAGGACGAGAGCCGTCCGACCAAGCGACAGGCTATGGGTAAGGAGAATGCCGACTCGATGGCGAACCAGTCTGCGGCCCACTGTGGTCCTTACGGCTCTGTCTACCCCCCAGGCCCCCCGCACATGTCGACATCGGGACCATACGGCACCCACACGCTAGCTGCAGCGAGCCACATGTATTCGACGTCGCCTATGCGCCGGGCCGCGTTCCAGAACGGCCCCGCATCCGGGCTCACCATTGGTCCGCTCTCTCCCTCGGGCATGCGCGGCGGTCCTATCGACGTTGCCTACCGTGGACACCCAGGCGCCTATCCTCCCAACATGGGCCCCAACGAAAGTTTCAGCTCGAGCAGCAGCGAGTACTCGCAGCCCAACTCGGCCAGCTTCCTCAACGATAGCTTTGGTGGTCGCACCAGCAATTCGGGGAGCGAGAGCGCCAACACCTCGATTGGCACCCCGAATTCGGCGACACTGCCGGTATTGCCGCTGTTGGATGGCTACAGCGGGGCTGCTGCTGGCCTGGTCTCCGAGAAGCCAGTGGAAGCCTCGTCAAACATCCTTCCACCGATGCAGAAGGGCGACACTCGAGAGGCGGCGATCCAGCTGCTTGCACTGCGATCCAATAGCAACTCGCCCACCGATAGCCGCGAAGCTGGTTCGTACCACCGACGTCTTTCGAGCGGCGAAGATGCCGACGGTGACGAGGCTGGCGCTGGGCCGTGGAACTCGACGCCTAGTCGCACGAGGCCAACAGCGCGGTCGGAGCACTCTGCCCTCGCGGCACTCTCCCGCTCGCAGCAGAGTCCTCGACCGCAGGCTGCTCCAGCTGGCGCTCGCGATGGCGGCGACACGGCCGAAAGCGGCGCACCGATGAGCCCTACGCCGACCACGAGAACCTTGGCTGCTGGCTCAGCCGCGGTCCGCTCCGCGACAGCGGGTGGATCCACGGTGCTACCTCTTGCTACGCCTGGCCCGCCTGTCCGTGCCATCGAGAACCCCTTTAGCCTGGACAAACACAAGATCTCGCCGTACGGGGGCCGCAGGAAGCTCAGCTACTCGGCCGGCGCAGGCGTCCAGGGCTCTCCAAGCGGCTCGTCGAGTCACCTGGCCAGCATCGGCATGGACCGCAGCCTCTCGTCGACTTCTTCGCTCGCCGGTACTGCTACCGGCTCAATGGGACCCAAGCTGCCGCCACTTGTCAGCACTCCCATCCGCCCTCTGTCACACGTTGGTGCGTCGGCCGCCGATGCTGCGGCTCGCGAAACGCCAAGGGAGCGCTTGGAGTCTGGAGGCGACCCTGCAAAACCTGACAGTCTTCCATCCCTCGCGTCGGCCAGCAAGAAGAACGCAGCCATGGTCTCTACGCCGTTTTCCAAGCCCTCTTCGGCGTCGACATCCTCGATGGCCGCTACGGCTGGTCTCTCGGTGCTGCGACGGAGCGTTGCTGGCGGCAGCAGCAGCGGTCTGGGTGCGGGTGCACCGGGATCCTCGATGCGGCCCACGCCGTCAAAGCATCTGCTCGATGACCAATTCTCGTCGCCCCAGCACCTCAACCTCACCGAGAGCCTCGGCCTCGCACCTCACTCTATCTCGCGCACGTCCTCATTCACGCCCTCGACGTTTTACGCGTCTTCGCTGGGGCTGACGCCGAGCGTGGCTGCGGGTGTCGGTGCGAGTGGAGGCGGCGTGGGCAGCGGATTCGGCGTCATGTCGATGACTCCCTTCCACAACAGCATTGGAGGTGGTCTGGGAAGCTTCTCGGGCTTTGGTGGGTTCACGCCGCTCAGCGCCGGAAAGATGATGGGCGGCGTGGGTGGCCCGGGTGCAGGAGGACTCGGTGGTGTCGGTTGGCCCGACTCGGTGCGTCGATCGACGAGCAAGGGCGGTCTCGGCATGGGGATGGGCATGGGCGCATCTCCGTCAGTCATCCAGTCGTTTAACCGCTCCATCTCGCAGCCGGTCACTTCGTCCCTGTCTTCGGCGTCCGGAACGGCAGGTTCTTCATCGAGACTCGATCGACGTCTCTCGACCTCGCGAACTTCCAAGAAGTTGGATCTCGCGGCCAAACGCAAAGCCGATATCTTTGACACCGACCTCTCGCCCTCTTCCTCGCCGTCTAACAGCATCAATGGCCGAAAAGCCAATGAGCGTGCAGAAGACGAGGATGAGGACGACGATGACGATGACGACGAAAACATGCTCCTTCCTGGCTTAGAGACCCCCTCCAAACTCCCATTTGCTCCAAGAAAGGGCCTCGCTAAAACCACGTCCGCAAACTCTGCCTCTTCACTCTCCGCCACCGCTGCTGCGGACAAAAGAACACCCCTTGGTGGTCTCGTTCTCAATTCTTCTGGCTAGTTAGTGCCACCGTGTGCAGCTCAAGGCGCACCGACCGCGACCGCGAACGCGAGTGCGCGATTGCTCCAGCCGAACCGTGTTCCTCACTTGTCCCCAATCTGTTATTGCGCACCATTTTCGTATTTCGCCTCACTTAATCTAGTCTTCTTTTTTTCGTTCGATTCCAATGGCTTTCTGTGTCACTGTTCCTCCAAATTCTCTCTTCCCCATCCCTTTTTTGTTGTCTTTTCTTGGCGTTCGAGATATTCGAGATCTCGATATTCCCGCCCACTCTGACTGCTTGTCACTCCATACTCGGTTCCTTACTCCGTATCGTTAGTTGACGCGCAATGAAACACTTGCAGTTCTTGGGTTGGTATCTTGCTCCCGTTTCTCATTCCGAGTCTTGACTGCGCTGATCGATTGTCGATTGTTGAATGTTTCGAGTGTTTCGTGTGTTCACCCCGTCTCCGTCTTCGGCTCGGGGCTCGGGCTGACGAGTTTCGAATCTTGCTTCTGTTTCGGATCCTGACTAAACCCAGACGAAGACGCAGACCCAAGTGTCCGGCGTTTGGCGTTTGGCGTCTGGCGTCTGGCGTTTGGCCTTTGACCTTTGGCGTTCGAACCTCGATGCCCGGCGTTTGCCAATCACTGTTTGAACAGTGAAAAATGGAGAGTGAGCATGAGCATGAGCATGAGCATGAGCATAAGTCTGACCACCCCAAGGTTCAACCAGTTCAACCGGTCCAATCGGTTCAATCATGCCTCTTTCGAAGGACGTGGTTTCCAGCGTACAAATCACACGAATCTTCAAATCAGGTCTCGATTGTGCTCACAACCTTCCTAAGTTTTGTCGCTATACGCAATTACGAGTTGGGCTAGGCCTGCAAACTCGACTCGAGTTCTAAGGGTACGACCGATTGCCGAGTCCGAGATCCAGACTTTCAAGTCTGTCTTTCCTTCACATCCCGCAAGACAGCCGCCAAGTCAACAGCCGACCACGTCACCCCACGCCGACAATCCCACAAACCACAAGCTTGAAGCTTGAAGCTTGAGGCTTCAATCAAGCCTTGAATTGATCGAACCATCGAACCATCGAACCCCATCGAACGAAGAATTCAAGAGCACACCGCATCAAGACAGAAAAGACCGCAGCGCAAGCCTCTGCATCCCAAGCAGCGCCTTTTCCGTTCTCTGGATCGAAGGCCGACCTAGAGTAGGCGGTAGCTCGAAACAGAACTCTTTCGAAGCTTGGACAGGACCGCTGAAGTGGATCTTGCAGGTGACTCTTTAGGTTTCATGATTACAACCCGTTCGAACCACAATTCCGTACGATTGGTTCGAGAAGAGAAGCGGTGACATGGTCAGTCAGCATGCCCGTCACTCGTACTGTAGAACGCAAGGGGTAGGCAGGAACGCAAATAAAAATGATAATGAAAGGAGGAAGAGGTCAGATTTCGCAAATCCTGTCCCTGCTTTTGACTTTGTGTCGTGTTTGCTTGGGCTTGTGTCCAAATTTCGGACGGTGTTTGGGGACGATCATTCTATGCGGCGCAAATAAGGAATTGCAAACGAAAAGAGAAAAAGACAGGGTGACAAGGGACTTACTGACGAACCCGTCTCTGAAACGCGGAAGAGGTAGCCGGCATCGAAGGACCAGGAGTCGAGAACCGACGCTGTGCAGGTTGACGGAGAGGCTGTGGGGTCGAATATCTCTGACTAGGTGGGCGAGAATTGCGGCTGTAAAAAGCCTCGATTTCGTCTACGTCGGCAAAGCCATCGTGATCTCGCGCGTTGTGTCTGCGGCCATCATCGGCATGTCTCGGAACCTGCTCGCACTCGTCGTTGTCATTGCCGTCAATGTCCATGCCGGCGTCGTCAACGGTGAGATCAATAGACATGGTCCGACTTGGAGAACCGGCTGCGGCGGCATTCTGAGCTGAGGTGCGCGCGTCCTGATGAGTACGGACAGCCGACCGAGCACGACGAACATTTTCAAGGATCCAGCTCGGATCAAATTCTGGTTCGGGGGTGATGTTGCGCCTAGCATTGACAGACGTCGACGGTCCTGGGGTCTGACTTCTGCTCCTGCTGAGTGGCGAGGCCGCAAAGTCGGGATCCAAAGGTCCACGAGATTGGGAGCGGGAGCGAGTAGCTCGTCCTGATCCTCTGTCCTCGCTGAGACGGCTCGAAACGGACGAAGCCGCAGCCGCAGTCGCAGTCCGAGCGGCCAGCTCGGTCGGTGTAAGCGGTGCTCGCCGAACGTACGGCGTGAGGCTGCGCAGCCGACCCAGCCGAAGACGCGTCGTTGCTCCCAGAGCAGGCCCTGGCGACGGCGATGGCAGATTTCGAGTCTCTCGGACTCGTTGGGCGATTGCCGAGGCGAGTGTGTTGGTGGACACAGCAACCATTGATGCCGGCGGTGCCGTCGGAGGACCCATAGACCCGAGTCTCTGTCTGGCGAGGGATGGCGCTGTAGGAGGCTGTCCGCCATCCGAAGAGACGTCGTCGACATTCAAGCTTTGGGCGGCATGTTCGGCCTTGACGACGCCAGCGACGCAGAAATCGGAATCGGCGTCCTCATCGGAGCTGTGTCGTCCTGCTGTCGACGGTGCTATAGTCTGTCGGCTGCTGCCGTTCATTCTTGCAGCGGAGCTGGGGGTCTGACATCTGACCGAGACGCTTCGTGCACGAGTCCTCCGAGTGGAAGAGCCGACGATGGACTCGACAATGAGTTCGCTGTCGTCCGAGGAGCCAGTGTCGCTGGTTCTCAGACGTCGAGCCTGCAGCTCCGATGCTAGCGATGAGCGGAAGTGTGAGCCTCGAGGTGAAGGCGAGGGCGAAATTGGGCTTCCAATCAGGTGGTAAATGGGGACCGACTGACCTCTGCTCTGCCTGATGCGGGAAGATGAAGGCGTCACCGATCGAGACCGAGACGGAACAGCCGCAGGCAAAGCCCTGATTGTCGTTTCCTCTGTATCGCTCGACCGCCGAGCCGGAGGAGTGTTGATAGCTGCAGCAGTCACAACTCCGTCACGATCGGGATCGCTGACAAAAGGAATTGTAAGGTCAATCGTCTGTAACGTTGTCGAGTTCAATTCAGAGTGGCGCCGCGTGATGACGGAAAGAGAAAGCACAACAAAGTCGAATTCAGCACAACCCTTTTTCTAAGCGCGCACGCCGGCCAGAGCATTAATGAATGCTTACCGATACAGTACTAGGATCCGAGGTGCTGACGCCTGACGGGACTTGTTTCGACTGTGCCATTCCAGTTGGCGTCGGAGTAACAGGACTGGCAGGAAACCCAGACCGATCGGTGCTGATACTGGAAGCCGTCGCCAGCTTATAGCTTCCCGAACTCGTGCCGAGCGAAGTAGTGGGCGTCGACGCAGAAAGTGCGTCGAGCTTTTCGAGTAGCGAGCCAGGCTTGGAGGCTGCCTCAGACCTCGTGCTCTGGCCTTGATCAGAACTCGGAGTGTTTGGAGACGAAGGCATTTTTTCAGGGCTTGCGTCCGAAACGGGAAAAGATGCAAATCACGGCTTGTCAGCAGGAGAGGCGAAATGAAGTCGGCCTACGCACGGGACTGAATTTCAGTCGTGCGTCGAACAAGACACTAGTGTACTCGTGTCCAGATCCTAAAGTCGTAAGCCGGGCTGTCGAGGGTAGAAAGATCTGACCAAAGAGAGTGAAGATGGAGAAATGGTGCGCTTCCTACGATTGATGTCTGAGCTTTTGCGGTCTACTCGATCACTTTGTGCGACATGAACCGAAGCAGTGTGGGAGGGAGAAGGGATGTCGATCGTCACCGCCAAGAAGCGAGACATCCGGATGGCCGAACAAGGCACAGTGAGCTGGCTGGGGAAGGATCAGGAAGAGTCGTCGGAGGCGAAAATAGGATCCCCAACAACATTCTGCCACAATATATATAACACAAAACATACTAGCGGAGAGGCATAGGCATCTCCTCGACTATACGAGCGGAACAAAGAGTGAAACTACACAATCGGGCTGCACTCGAACAAACGAGGCCATATGGCTCAACGACCCGCACCCTTCCCGTTCCACCAGGAACGCCTTGTTACACACCAGTGTAAGTAGAATACGAGGATCTATATGCAAGTCTTGCATCAAAATAAGGTGGACGATCACTTAGTTACAGACGTAGTATTAGGGTGGCATGCCTATTGACACGTTCAAAGGTAAGATATACTAAAGTGAAGTATGCCAAGTGAAGAAGCGTGAACAGTCCCAGTGGATGTTACGAAGCACGACGATGCTTGACGATGTACAGTAAGAGAATACGAGCCACCACTGATATCAGTCCATACCAACAGCCCAGACCTCGAGACCGTAGCATGTAAATCTCTTTTCCCCGTCCTTCTCGCCTTTGCCCCTGGGTTTGGTGTCACAGAGTACCTCGTTGTCGAAAGCCGGGCATGCATCGCTGACGCCCTTTTCGAGATTCCCATCTACCCAGAGGCCAAATTTGCCATTGCCGCCACCGACGCTCAGGAAGGTGGTCTCTGAAAGAACCATGTAGTCGTTCTTGCCGGTCCATTTGAACACCTCGATCTGTTGGATGTGCTCGTCTGTCGGAGCTGGTCCAGTGCCGATGGACGAAGACGCCGTCTTCCACAGGAAACACTCTCCCGAACCATAATAGTGCTGCTGAGGCCGCAGCTTTTCATTGACAAAGGCCCCAAACACATTGTCGTCCTCGTCCTTGATGGCAAGCACCAGCCCCGCGTCCGAGATACTCGTCAGTCCGCCCCCGACATGGAGCCTGCCATTGTGCCCGTTCTTTGCGCCACCGGCTCCGTTTCCAGCAGTCGTACCCATGGCCTCCTGAGCAGCTTTGGACGCACCGCGAAGCCATCCCTCTGCGTTTCCGGCGCCACTGCCCGAGACGACGCGGGACTTGGTCGGATCCAAGCCCGCCGACACACGGTGGTAGAGCGTCTGTAGCGAAATTCCGTGCTGATCGAGCGAGTAGAGCAGCTTCCACCGCTTTCCGAGTTGCAGACGCGGTGGCAGCGCAGCCTGGATTCTCGAGGCGTGCCACTGCTCGATCACAGATTCAGTCTCCTCCCTACGATCTGTCAACGTGACCGGAATGACGCGCTTGTCCTTATCAACCCCTGCTTCATCGAGTGTCCAGTGGCCTGTGTTCCATCTGCGTGTGTTTGTCGTGTCAAAGCCCGGCGCACCCGAGATCGGCGCGGTGTTGGAGTGCAGAGGTCCACGCTTGAGTGTACCAGTGCTCGAGGCGAGCGATGATGTGTGGCTGCCAGTGCCACTGCCGCCGGCTCCACCCGCTGCAAGCAGGTCTCGTGCTCGTAGCGGAGCTCCCGATGACGAAGATGATCCTGCAGAGGCACCTGCCGAGAAGCCGAGATGCGAGTGAGACGACCCTCCGAACGGCGTCGATTGCGAGTAGTCTGAGATGTGGGCCAGACTTCCTCTGGGCCTGTCCTCGGGCTCGGGTTGGTGGGCCGGCTCGTCCTTGGCAAAGAAGAGTCCTCCGCCGGGATTGGTCTCTGTCGGCGACTGCGTCTCTCCTTCTTCCGGAGGCACGATGAAGTCGCTTGCACTGGGAAGGTGACTGGCCAGCTCGGACGGGATGCCACGCAGCGTGCTCCAGGTTCTGCGGATGCTGCCAGTCCAGCTCGAAGGAGATGCCGGTGAGAAGCTATTTGCTGCCGCATCTCCACTCGGTGATTTAGACTCTGTCCTAGCTCCACCGCCGGTGCCAGACGATACCGATAAGCGAGGCCCTTTGCCACCGCTGATGGGCTTCGGCTCGGCCCGACCACGGCCAAAGTACGAATCGTCGGCAGCAGTGTCGTGCGAAGACGCCGTGGGCAGGGGACTGGTCTTTGCATCATGCATGCTCTCGAGCTGCTCCGGCTCGAGCACGAGCGGGCTCTTTCGACCCAGAGCCTGCTGCGGCTGTCTCTCGAACCTGGCAAAGAAGTCGTCTTCCGCGTTGTTGCTGGTCGTTGGCGGCTGCTGCTGCTTTTGCTGTTGCTGCTCTTTCAAATTGAGCTTTCGCTCGACGTCTCGAAGATCTATGATAGGTGGAGAAGGGGCACGGTTCTGATGCGTCGCGAATTCAAAGGCATCGAAGAAGGCTTCGTCTGCGGGATTCGTTGGCTTTGCTCTCGAATCAGTCTGTGTTGCACCACTGCTTGTCCCTGCGTGTGGTGATGAGGCGCTGTGCTTGGTAGGTAAGGTATGAGAGGCGAGAAAAGAGTCCCAGTCGGACCATTCGGACGAAGCGCCTCGTGTGCCAAGACTCTTTCGCTTTGGCGGCATTGATGGGTTCGCAGCAGTCGACGTGGACTGTGCTGCTGGTGTTGGGGCGAGGGGCTGCTGCCTTTGCTCGAGCGGCGAGAAGCTGCCAACCATGTCTGCATCTGTCCAGTCATCTTCATTGGTGAAGTGTAAAGTGTCGATAGGCGGTGCGGCCGCTGTCTTTGCCGAGGCGTCATTTGAGCTCGGACCCTCTGTTTGTTGGTGGGTGTTGGGCGCAGAAGACGAGGGCGCAGCGTCTTCGAGAAGCTCCGAGAGGCCGGGATCGAAGGAGCTCGGGAATGTCGAAGCCTCCACGAAGGAGCCAAACCCGTCCGACTCGCTTCGAGCATGTCCGCTATGCTCCGAGATTGAACCCCGACCTCGTCTGCGAAGCGACGATTGCGGCGAGGTCATGGTGGCAAGAACAGTAGTCTGAATTTGAATCTCTCTATGTCGATGTCTTGACCATTGTCTTGCTGTCGAGCAGTTCAGATGGAAGGAACGCGGACTCGACGTGTGAGCAAAGAGCCGTTCGGGGTGGGCCGTGATAGAGACACCAGAATGGTACGGCACAGAGACTTCAGCTCAGCGGGTCCGTGCTCGAGACCGGCTCAGTCGTCAAGTGTCGAGTTCTCCTTTTACTAATAGCGGCAGATGCAGTTGGCGCGTCGGCCCTTCTCCCTTCTCTCTTCACCCTTTACGCCAATGAGCCTAGGCCGTCGGTGGTGATCCGATGGGAATGAGATGAGGACCTGAGTTAGCAGTGTGACCGCGTGCACGGAGAGAGATGAAATGGGGATTCCATTGACCGTTTGTGATGCTAGGGGCTGGTATCAAGCAAGGTGGCTAGACAAGAAAAAGCTGAGCAGGTACAGTCCAGTACGGTACCGACAGCAACCCGAGAGGGTGCACGAGTGTCTTTCTCTGTCTCACACTCTCTCCTTCAGTTACTACGTACTGTATTTCTGTGTGACTGCGCAATTCTGCAAATGTATGCCGGCGAGGAGGTGCAGCCTTCTTTCCAGAGGACTCCAGTACTGTAATGAATGGAACTCGGCTTCTCCGGCGGGACGCGGCTTGTCCGGGGTCTGTGCACGTCTCCGGGAGGGGGCGTTGGCTGTGTCACTCTGCATTCGTCTCTTTGCTTCAGCTGCACCCTCACGGCACACGGCATAACACGCGTGTCACTTTAAACACGGGATGCGGACTGACGGGTTTCCAAGGACAACTTTATGCAGGTGTGGTTGATGTTCACCAAAAGATTAATGGGTCGACCACTTTCCAATTCACTCTTCTCAGGACAAGCACACTCTGGTGCCTTTGTCTGCGATCCGTTTCTCATTCACTCATCCCCACCGTCCCGATGTGATTTCGACATCTTGAGTCGGTGTGCACCAAGGCAGGGGAAGAGCACTGTCAGCCCGCACCTTCAACGACTGGGTGATATTAGTGCATGCTACGATGCGTTCGTACAAGTACATGGAGACCGAGAGAGCAATGACACCACTGTTACGAGGAAAGGCACCCATCAGAATCCAGTTGCGGTCTCTCTGAGCATAGCGAGTTTTTTGTTGATCTCTGCGGGGGTTCGATCGAGTTCCTGAGCGATGGTCGACTGTTTCGCCGGGTCCAGGAGGCCAAAAGTCTCACAGAGGTCGCCGTCAATGACACTCTTGACAGGCGCGTAGGAGGAACGGAAGGCGAGATGATCTCGACCGACAAGGCTCGGGGCAGCCGAATCCTGGCGGAGATGATGCTCGAGCGTGCTGAGCGTATCCACGTCTTCTTTGCTGACAAATGGGATTAGGGCGCCTATCGTCCCTGACAATCCAGTGTACACGAGCACCTCGCGACCACCAGGCACCAATGCCGACTTGGAGATCGACGTCACAAGATCGCCGACAAAGTAGTGCGCGATCAGCGTCGCCTTGTGAGCCGCACCCATCAGCACCGCTTTCTCATGGACCAGCGTCAACCCCGTTAAATCCTCGTCGACAGCCCGACTCGTGTCCTCGTCAATCCTCAGCACATAAATGTTTCCAAACTTGTCCGCTGCCGCCGCCGTATCGTAGTCGAGCATCGTGCACCTTGTAACGAATCGGGGTAGGATGTCATCCGCAAACACCACCAGTCGATTCTCGAGCGGTTTGTACGCGACAAACTGCAGCGACTCTTGCATGTCGCCCACAACGATACGGTTTCCCTGGGCGTCGAGCGAGACGATCGCAGTGGGAAAGTTTCGGTTCTCGCACTTTCGAAGCAGTTTCTTCTTGCCCAGATCGTAGATCCGGAGGGCTTTGCCCACACCTGCAAGCAATCTCCCCTGGAATGCACGCAGCACGAGCGGGACATCATCCACCTCGGTCTTATGAACCTGCTCCAACCGTCGTCCATCCTCCACAATTCGATAAGTTGTGAGATAGGCCTTCGAGAAGGAGCGTGGCGAGAGCACCGTGTCGACGGCCGAACCTACGACGACGTAGCTCTCGCCTTCAACAGCGCTTGCAAACGTCACCGTGGCGATGCTGAATGCGGCTTCGTTGCCCTCCAGCTCCAGCTTATGGGTTGACTGAGCACCTACTGCGTCGACGACTCGGACACAGCTAGCCCATCTCCCTTTGCCGGCGCGAATGAGCCCAAATTCGGCGGCGGGCAGATCAAGCACACCGCGCTGCTTGGGCTTGAGCTCCTTGCCAAGGTCCGCCAGTCGTCGCTCTTGGACATCCGGCGCAAGCGTTCGGTGCTCCGACTCGACGATGTAGAAGAGATTGGTTTGCTGAGGATGCACAGCAAACCGACGGGGGGTATACGAGAGCGCCACCGAGTCCTGCTTGAGCTTGGTTGCCAGTGATGGAATGGTAAAGATCCGCAGCGTGCTGCCGACGATTCCGATCAGACCTTCGGGACACAGCTCGGCGCTAAACGACCAGGCGTGGTCAAGGGTGTCAAAGATCAACGGCACGAACTGGAGTCGAGCGTGGTAGCTGAAGCTGAGCCAGGAGCGACTACTGAGTGCCATCACGGCGGGTTGTCCGTGCACCTGGGTCCGCAAGAGTCGCACCGGCTTGGCTCCCAAGAAGCGAGTCCGCGTATCCGTCAGTTGCCCCGTCACCGGATCGAGCACAGTGCGAAGCAGCATGCCGTTCTGCAGACCGATGTTGACGAAAGTCGTTGGGTGATGGCGATCTACGACGTTATCCTGCATCTCGGCGACACAGATGCTGGAAGGAGGCGCCGTGAGCGCCTGGATTGAGATCGAGGCCAGTGTCGAGTCCGGATCGAGCGAGACGATGCGGACGGTCGAGTCACCACATCCAACCGCAAGGTAGGGTGTGCGCTGACGTCCGGGTGGACAGTCAGCCAGACTCATTGTGAGCACACGCGCTCCCATGGCCTTTCGATCCTGGAACTCGTTCAGCTGTCCATCCATGTCCAGCTCAAAGTAGACGAGTTCATTGCTGCTCAGCGCCACCACTACCTGGCGCTGATTTGTGCACGTAGCGACAATAGTAGTCTGCTCGCCGTTGGTCAGACTCGGAGTCGCCCATTCGTTGACCTGCTTGTCTGCCAGGATGTGACGGATGCCCGTCGGATGAACCTGCAGCAATGCATCTTGTCCGAGCTGTTGCACCGCCAATGTCGGCGAAGACGTCAAGAATCCGCTATCCGACACCTCCTCGATAGTCTCGCCGATACTGAGCACCAGTGTTCCGTTAACAAAGCTGAGAATAATGTAGCTGTCGTACTCGTCGGCCTGCGCGATCTTTGTCGTCCAAACCGCATTGGGTACACCTGGCAGATCCGAGCTGACAGCCTCCTGCGCTTCGAGGCCATGACGGAGCATCTTGAAGCTACTCCTTGCACCTCGGCCACACGCTGCAAAGATCTGTGGCGAGTCCGTCTGGAGTGGATTGAGAATGCGAGCATCCAGGATGGGGTCCAGACTGACCAGCTCGTCGACCTGGATGAGATTGTCGAGTGCTCGCGGTGTGAATGTTGGTAATGGTGGCGGGATTCGGCCTGCCCCGTTGTCATCGTAGTCTGTAGAGGTGTATTCGGGAATGTCGTCATCGTCACCGAGCTTTTGGAACGAGTAGAGGTACTGCGAGCCAAACTCGGAGGCGACAAAGAGGAAGCCAGATCGCAGAATGCAAAGACTAGCAGCCACAGGCACCGTGTCAAAGTACTTGATCTTGATGGAGCGGATCTCTTCTTCGTCGTGCTCCATGGTGATCTTGAACAGGTCGCCGTGCTCGGTCTGTACGAGGAAGAAGAAGGCGTTTTTCATCTTGTGCAGCACGCTGGCTACGATTATGGTGCCGCGGCGATCTTCGGAGCTCTCGATCGGATTGAGACGCCGCGGAATGGGTATGCGGTGATCCAACTGGCCCTGGTGCTTGTACGTGATGTAGTCCTCACTGCAGACAAGCACGCCGCTCGGACCATCCCACTTTTCTAGATTCTGATTGTATCCACCGGGCACCTGGATGAGCAGGTTGGCACGTTTGTCGACGGGTTCTGACCATCTACGGACCACGTGGTTGAGACCCAGATCGAGCTCGTAGTAGGTGAGCGACTTTTCGGCTTCCTCCAGAGCCCTGCCTGTCGGATCGTGATCGGCGTCGGAGTAATCGACTTCGAGACTGGCGAAGAGTGGATTTTCAAAACCGACATCCACACCGACAATGTGATGAATGATGGCATTGGGGCGATGGGCCTCGAGGGGACTAGAGATGGTGAGATTGGCGGCGGCGTCGCGATTGAGGATGTAGACGAGCTTTGCTTTCTCCATAGCTCCGATCATGACAGCTCGGCCTTTTGGGTCCGTGGCGAGGTACTGGCCGGGGACAATGCGACGCGAACCGGATCGGCCGAACGTCTCCTGATGCACCTTGTCAAATGCATTGGTCTTGGACTGATACTCGAGGATGACAATGCGCCCAGAATCCGAGCCTACGATGATATAGTCCTTGGATCCGCCTGTGAGTCGAAAGCTAGAAAGGCTGCGCACCACACCGAATGCTTCGTGCGACAATATTGTGTCGATCTTTCCAGTCTGCGTATCCGGTCGCAGCAGCTCGAGCCGGTTGCCGCGCGCAATCACGATCTCCTGCTGTCGCGTGCCCGAGAACTGCCCCACCACGGAGAGACTCACATTGGTCGGAGGTTGAAGGGTGACATTATAGAGATGCATCCTGACAAATGTATTGTATCGATGGCGGGCCTATGTATCGTGAGTGGATATTGTCTCGTCTCTGGCCCTATTCGCCTCCTCGCTGACCGGGCAAATCACCGCTCCACCCTCTCCACAGTGACGCGGTCTGGATTCCCAAGGCGAAGTTGCTCTCCAGTCGGACTTGCAGATCGGCGATGACCTTCACGGCGGGAGAGGAACTGTCCGATGGTGTTACGGAAAGAAGCACGTAGTCCAAACACCAAGGATGCCTGATCGAGAGCGAAAGTGTGGAGATGTCGGCAAATGAGAGAAGAGGGAGCTATTGAGAATGTGAGAGTCGGGCGAGGAGGATCTTCCACATTTTGACATAGGGACTCGGAATTCGGATTTTGAGACACGGTCTCAAAGCAAGCTTTATGAATCTAACACTTGAACTACTCCCCAACCTCAACACCCTTCTTTTTAGCCTCCAACCTTAACCGAGATGCTTGCTCTTGTTACCTCAACGTCTTGATAGCGTATCACCTTCTTGACACAAAAATCTCTCAAACAGGCTCCTACGAGCCTTGAGCGCCGTGCCGATCGGTCAGCTGACTCGGACGCGTCCAAGGCTCTGTGAAGTTCAAAGGGGCCAGGTGGGATCATTACAAGCAGCAGCAGTATTCGTTACAAAAAAAAGTATGCATCAAGTCGTGAAAAAGCAGAGAGCTCGAGCTCCATGCATGATGTGTGGTATCATCTTCGTGATAGTCGTGATCAATGTGAGTAGTGCGATGAAGGGGAAAAAAAGGTAAAGTGCGCCGAGTTGAAAACATTGAGAATGCGAAGAACAGAAAACCCATTGCCAAGCCTGCATCAAAGAGGCTGACGGCAAAATGGTCTTGTGTGAATTCAGAAAGGTAGAGAAGTGTCCGTGATTGATAAAGGGAAAGGGGCCAAGCGGCCGTTGAAGGGGAGTCGTCTGCCATTTGCCTGTCCCATCGTTGTTGGGATGTCTGCGCGCAGACACGAAGCGGCTCTGCCAACAGGCAGGTGATGCTGGCGAAAAGCCTCCCATGGAAAGATGCAAGTCCAGTCGGCAACTAGCAGTTGGCTGGAACCGGCCATCGGCGTGTGTTTGAAACAAGACATCCAGGCGTGAACCAAGGCGAAGAAGGTCGAGAATACGAGATTCAGGATCTTAGAAGTTGTAGATGTTGGATTCCTTGGTGGCAAACGAGTAGTAGTGCTCGATGCGCTTCTTGAATCGCCAGCACATAAAGTAGGCGTAGACCTGAAGGCCAAAGTCGATGAGTAGCGAAAAGACAAAGGCGATATAGAGGCTGTGGAAGCCTGCGGAGCAGAAGCCAGAGGGCATGGTGGTCGTATCCGAGGTGGTTTCACCCGCAGTGCCCCAGAGTTGGCCGCCGTTGTTGCACTCCCAGACGATTTTGCTCTGCTGTCGATCCAGCTGGAACATCATAAAACCGGCACGGACCGCGACTACGACGAGGATAACCGGCCAGACAAAGAAGCACAGACGCATGAACATGTACGAACTGTTTGCCATGCCGATGGTGGTCAGCACGCAGACAGCCATCACCGCCATACCGATACCACCATAGATCTGTGCTTCCGGGTAGTCGAAGAAGAGGAAGCCTCCATACTGGAACAGAAGGATCGAGCCCGCTAGGTTGTAGGCTGCAATGAAAACGTTCCAGGCCATGGCACCATGCCGAAGCGGGAAGATGAGGAGACAATTGTCGCACCACATGCTGTTCGAGCTACTGCGGGGAGCGATGCAACGGCGTGGCTATCAAGCTTTGATTGGGATACCGGCCACTTCAGTGATTGCCAGGTGACAAGACTTGAAGGAAAGCGATGATGTAGGTTGCTGTAGCTGGCAAAGGACGCTGTCAAAGTAGCCAAGCCGAGAAAGTCGTTGCTGTCGTAAGAGTCAGGTTCGTAAAGATGCAGAGGATGTACCACGACGAGGAAAGGCAAAGGGAGATGGAAGATGAGGATGACAGGATGACGGTGAAGAGTCAAGCTTCACGATCCGGGAAAGGAAGGCACAACCTTGTCTGCAGAGGGGGCGGATGAGTACAAGAGATTATCAGAAAAAAAGTTGCGGCGGGGCTGGGGCCTCAATGAAGGGTTGAGGAACTGCGAGCGCGATGGGACCGATGCAGGGGGAGACTCGAGTGCACAGGACTAGCGAGGTGACAAGGGACCCGCACTTGAAGCGCATGTGATGCTCTTCATCTCAGCCATGCCACGGCTCACAGACGTCTGCATGCGCCTCCGAACTCGCAGGAGCCGGCCATACTCTGGAGATGCCAGAGGCTCAGGAATTGCGCACTACATTCGACAGCTACGCTCAGCTTGCAGTTTGTCACCTTTCGCGGCACGTCCGACCGGGGACGAGCTTGGCGTGTGACAAAACCAGAAAGATGGGCACAAAGACTTGCTGGGCTGAACTGGGGAGTGATGCGGTCTCAGATTCTGTAGCAGCACACAGGATAGCATCAACGGCGCACGGCAGGGTTGATAGCCATAGCAGCAAACTCGCTGCGCCTGCGAGATGGCACGGACGGTGCCCAACGGTGCTGCCCTGAATCGTGACACTCCTTTGGCTAGAAGAGCAGCATGAGCCAGCAGACCAACCCAGTGATGGACGAGCACCAGCGGTAGCGTGACGACAGGACTGCTCCAGATCAGGCTTTTGGCTTAAAGCTGGGAGCTGCATCGAATGAGCTGACGACTCGAACGCCGTGTTGATGGCGAGCAGCAAGAACAAGGAGTAGTGTCTAACTGTGAAGGCACCGAAGCGTCAGGTCAAACTCCGCCGACAGAGAGGAGCTCTGGCAAGGTGCCGGACCTGTCACACTTGTTGCTGGGTACAGCTGAGAGTGCTGCAGTGAACAGTTCTAGTAACTTATTGCAGTGGGTGTCGGCTGATGTTTGGCTTTGGCCTCCTTTTCCCAAGGTTTTAGGGGCTTCTACGTCGAAGGCTGCAGCTGCATCCTGGCCCTGTCGAGCTGCACGAGGACCCTGTTGAATTCCTGCTGATGCACTTGGCCACTATTCAGCAAGCCTGCACAAGCTCTGTATAAGAACAAAATATACAGCGAGTATTCGTGGATCCAAAAGAGGCAGGTCGGATCGACCACGCGTCTCCAACCATGTCGATCCCCCGATCGAAGTCAGACAAGATTCACGGACACCAAGTGTCAGACCCTTGAAGCTACTACAAGTCTAACATCTGTATTATCGCGACGCGCTCACGCATTAAACCGGAAGAGGACGCCTCGCGCCTGCATCTCTGCAACCTGCACCGATAAGATTTGCGGCCATGCACCGTAGAGCAGCGACTGTAAAAAGATGTAGCCCAGTGTGGAGAAAAGAAGGAGGCTAAACATGTAGCAGCTCGTGTGCAACAGTACAGTACTGTAGTTGTGGCCTGCATGCGCAGCAGCGTGGCTGCCACTGCGCATGCCTTCCTTCCTGATACTCAGCATGCTCGAAGCAGCGCTGGTCAGTAGAGTGTTGACAGACTCGGCAGCATGGCTTGGCTTGATCTGAACAATAGAATGCGAGCCGTATCGTCCAACGTGTTTCTTGTCGAGCTCACGTTTGGGTACAGTATGGCACTGTAGAGCTGTAGCGGGTCTGCCGAGACTGGGGCGCGCGCGTGCACCGTGTCGGGAGGGCCGTGTCGAAGTGTTAATCTCGGTCGGAGATGCAGCCGAAAAAGAAAAATGAGTATTAGTACATAGTGTGTTCCAGCCACAGTCGGAAGCGCCGTTGCCTAGCTGAGCCAAATCCTCCTCAGGCCTGGCTTCTTCCTTTCAGGGTCTCACCAGCATAACTTCGCCACCGTCAGAACAAACGCCGAGTTGCACCTTGCCTCAGCTTTGCTTCTTTGTCTCCTATCACCGCTGCTCCAGGCGCGTATACCATGCCCACCCAGTCATAATCCTGCAAGGCTCGCAGGCATCTGCTCTGCATTTGTGCGCAGCAAGCTTCGTTTGACATGACAACTGGCATTGGTCCACGACACTCTCCCTACACAGCGACGCAACAAGAGCACCCATCATCAAGCAACATCTTTGCTCAAGCGTGATAAGCAGCTGCGGAGACATCTGCTCGTGCCAGCCAACAACGATCTAGTCGAGATGTCGATCAGACAGAAGCGTCGGGCGTCGGTTGGGTCCGACGACAGCGGCGAGGAGGATGATGATCGCGGCGTTGGCAGCAGCAAGACTGCCACACAGTCACCAAAGCGACAGCGTCTCAAGGCTGAAGTTCAATCGCCCCAGCGCACGAGACAAAGGGCAGACGCGAATGGCACGCCGATCAACGGTTCGCAAACCAACGGTTCACAGGTCAATGGCTCTCATCGTCGTCGTGGGGATACTTCGGTGTCGCAGAATCACGGCAGCGACGAAGAAGATCGGCCTGTCAAAGCAGAAAACCACTCGAATGTAGACGCCGGGGTCGATGATGAGGAAGAGCCGGTCCAAACTGCCCGCCCGAACGGCAAAAGCAAACGCATCGACCACAATACAGCTGAAGAGGATGGAGAAGGAGATGAAGACGCATCAGCTGCCGCAGAGGACGAGGCAGACGAACTCGATTCTGAAGCAGATCGTATCGAAGAAGAGCAGCGTTTGGCCGATGCCAACCTCGAGAGCGCTCAAGCCGGCATCATCGACTCGATCGAACTGAAGAATTTCATGTGTCACAGCCATTTCAACATCGAATTCGGTCCACGGCTAAACTTCGTCGTGGGCCGCAACGGGAGCGGCAAGAGCGCCATCCTCACATCACTCATGATTGCGCTCGGCGGCAAGACCAGTTCCACCAATCGCGGCTCCAGCCTCAAGGACCTCGTCAAGAAGGGTGCCTCTGCCGCCACCATCACCATCGTTGTAAAGAACGAGGGCAGCGATGCCTTCCGACCGGACATCTACGGAAGTCGTATTATTGTCGAGCGCAAGATCCTCGCAGAGGGCGGTGGCAGCTGGAAGCTCCGCGACTCGGCGGGCAAGACGGTATCTACAGCCCGCAGCGAGCTCGAATCCTTTTGCGACTATGCCAACATTCAGGCCGATAACCCGATCCATATCCTCACCCAAGACACCGCGCGCCAGTTCCTTGGCAGCTCAGATCCCAGCGAGCTTTACAAGTTTTTCCTAGAGGGGACGCAGCTCAGTCAGCTAGTGCGCGAGTACGAGCTCATCGATTCCCACGTGCGCAGCATGAAGACGGCGCTGGCGCTCAAGTCCAATTCGATCCTGCAGCTCGAAAAGCTCGCCCAACACGCGCTGCAACAGTGGCAAAAGGTGCGAGAAACACGCGGCTACCAGGACAAGCTCGATGCACTCGATCGCGAGTTTGTCTGGGTGCAGGTGCACTCGGCTCGGCGCGAACTCGAGGCCGCAGTCGGCAAGACCGAAGTGATCCGCCACAAGCTCACAGGCTACGACGAGCGGCTGACCAATTCGGAGGAGCGACAGCGGGAGTGCCGAGTGCAAATCGAAAGGCTTGAGCAGGAGGCCCAACACAACAACGATGAGAGCGCGCCTCTGACCGAGCAGCGTGCCGAGCACGAGGCAAAGCTCAAGACGCTCACCCTTACCTACAAGGAGTTTCACGCCAAGGAGCGCGAGATGAACGAACAAATCCGCGTTCTCAACGCACAGATCGGTCGTTACGAGGATCAGATCCGTGACGAGACCGACAAGCTGGCTGGCGACCGTCAAGCAGCCCGCCAGCAGCTCGAGGAAGCCCGTCAGGGTCTGCTCCGTCGACGTGATGAGCTCCAAGAGGAGGAGGCAGAGCGCGAGGAGGAATTGCGCGAAATCGATCGCAAGATCACAGACAACGCCGAACGAGAAGAGGTCGAAGCGTTGCGTCAGCAGCAGCTGCGCGAGCGCTACGACGCGGGTGACTCGCGACTCCGTGCCATGATGGAGAGCAGCAAGAACCGTATCACGGCCTTTGGCGGGCCAAATGTACCGGCATTGCTGAGGGCGATTGCCAACGAGACTGGTTGGATCAGCAAACCACTAGGACCGCTCGGCACTCACCTCAAGCTTCGGGATATGCGCTGGCAGCGAGTGGTGGAGAGCGTCATCGGCAATACGCTGAACGCTTTCTTCGTCTCGAATCATAGTGATCGACGGCGGCTCAAGGCACTGATGGATCGGACGAACTGCAACGCCATGATCCTTAGTGGTAAGGCGACACTCTTCGACTACTCACAAGGAGAGCCCGACGCTAGCATCACCACCATCCTGCGCGTCCTTGACTGTGACAACGAGATCGTCAAGCGTCAGCTGATCCTCGCAGCGCACATCGAGAGAGCGGCACTGGTCGAGCGACGACCCGACGGCGACAGGCTGATGCGAGCGGAGCCCCGCAATGTCCAGCACTGCTTCTCGGCCGACATGTTCAGCATCACAGGTGGACGAGCCGGCTCGTCGTCAGCGGTCATCCAGGACGCTCGGAGCCCGCCGCGGCTCTCGCAAAACGTGCAGGCAGACATCCAGCGGCTGCAACAGGAGCTTGCCACGCTCGAGCCTGAGATCGCGTCTTGCAATACCACGCTGGGCGAGCTCCGGCGAGAGCGCACCAATCTCGAACGTGAGAAACAGGAGTGCCGACGAGCGCTCGGCAACCTGCGTCGTCAGCGCGATGTCAACCGCACTGATATCGGCCGGATCGACGAGGAGATGCAGGAGGCCGCGCCGGGAAACATTTCTGCACTTGAGGAAGCCAAGCAGGAGACTGAGGAGCAGAAGCAGGCAATTCTCGATCAGTTTCGCGACATCCAGGCGCAAAAGACCGAGACCAAAGACCAGATGCGTCCAATAAACGAGGTGATACGCGGACTGGATGAGCGCATCAAGAGCTTTGACGAGCGGTCGCGCACTCTGGAAGATCGGATGAATGCAGTCGTGCAGGAGAACATCAAGGTGCAGACCAATTCGGTGCACTATCGGACCAAGCGGGACGCATGCGCGGCCGAGATCTCGCGACATGAAGAGGAAGAGACTCGGCTGGAGCAGCAGTACACGGACCTGGCGGAGCAGGCACGCGAGATCTGCGAGGAAGAGGTCGAGAGCGACCGCACCCTGGACGAGATCAGCGCCGAGAAGCGCGAGTTGGAACAGCTCAAGCGACGGGCCGCCTCGGCGGCAGGCGTCAGCCTCGAACAAGCCTCTGCGGACCTTCAGAACCGGCAGCGGGCGCTCAAGGAGGCACAGGAAGAAGTCGGCACGATGAACGAGGCGGTGAGGCGGCTCAAGCATGCCCTGGTTGTTCGATATGCCAAGTGGAACTTCTTTCGCAGGTCTATCGCCACACGGGCCAAGAGCAACTTTGCTCGAAATCTGGCCAAACGAGGCTACACCGGGCGATTGGTATTTAATCACAAGACCGAGAAGCTGTCGCTGCACGTTCAGACAGAGGACAAGCGACAGCGATCGCAAGCGACACAGACGTCCTCGTCCAACTCCAAAGCCATGTCGGGCGGCGAGCGAAGTTTCGCGACTGCGTGTCTGCTGCTTTCGCTCTGGCAGGCCATGTCATCACCGATCCGATGTCTGGACGAGTTCGACATCTTTATGGACCAGGTCAACAGACGTGTCTCTCTGCACATGATTATCAACGAGACCAAAGCAACTCCCAATGTTCAGTACATCCTCATCACTCCACAAGACATGCCTCATCTCGGCGACGATATTGAAGGCGTCAAGATACTTCGTATTCAGCCCCCTGCACGCACTGAAGGCGCCCTTGCCGACTAGTCCTTTCCTTTCGCCCTTCCATGCTCGCTGCCACGTGGCCCACCTATGGGTGCGATAGCGTTTCTTGAAGGGTCCACCCATATTCGCTCCAGCAGTCACACTATTTCGATCCATGATCCGCTGGTGTTGATGTTTCGTCAGTCTCTTTGTTAGCCAGTCACTTTGTAGTTCCGTATGTCACCTCTATTTGTAATATGCTTTACTCATATCTTCAGCCACGATCACATGCTGATAACGAGTGCCAGACACTTCCAACTTGTTGGTGACTCTGTATTAAAACATGCCATGAAAACGAATGCATTTGAAGAGTGATGTGATGAAAAGGAGATCAGAGACGACCTGAACCGGTGACTCTGGTAGTTTTGAGTTTGACGAGCGAGGTGAGCATGTCGTTTGCGGTAGTGTCGATGCCGTATCCACGACCTAGGCCTGAGATGTAGCCGTTGATAAAGTCGATCTCTGTAGATCCTCGGCGGCTCTTCATGTCCGAGTGCATGCTCGACCAGTTGGCGGCAGTGAGTCGAACGACACGCTGTACTTCTTGGAACAGGGCGCGTGGCGTGAGTGCTGGGTTGAGCGTTGGTTTTCCGTCTTCGTCTGATCGGACGAGAAGGTCTTCGGTCGACAGGCTCGAGATGCGAGACTTGAGCGGCTGCTGATCCCCTCCCTGCTGCTGCTGCTGTTGTTCTTCTTGCTGTACGAGATATTCGCGCACTTGAGCCTCGAGAACCATGCCTGCCTCGACACACACGCTCCAGGCAGCATCCATGGCAGCGGGATTGCCAAACAGATCTCCGTTTTTGCAGTCCGCCAGTGCCGTGATGGGGTTGATGCAGGCATTGATCACGAGTTTCCGCAGTGCACGAAGCTGGAACTCGCGAATAGGCTCCCAATGCACGTCCAGCGGCAGGGACAAGAGTGCCGCTACGGTGGCTCGAAGAGTTCGCAGGCTTGGTATGTCGGGAATCGAAGCGAGAGAGAGCAGCTCGGACGGTGCATTCGGATCGACGGGGGCTGCGGTTGCGGCATCTGTCCCCTGTGCCTCCTCTTCGGGCGTGGGTGCGAATCTGTCCCAGCCTCTGCCGCTACGTTTGCGTGGTGGCCCCAAGGATGGCAGTACACTGACCGGCTCAGCAGCCTGCGCCTCTGCGTTGGGAACGCGAAGAGACTCGAACCCTTCCGCACCAGCTCGAGGACTTGGCACAATTCCAAAGTGCAAGGAGCCGAACGAGGCGTGCACCGTATCTAATGGGCCCTTGCGCCAGCACCCGTGCGTGGTGGAGGCGAGCACAAAGTTGGGTCGTTGATCCGGATCCTGAAAGAGGCGGTCGTTGAGGGTGTCGAGTACGCCCATTCCATTCTGGAGCAGCACGATCGTGGACCAAGGATGGATTCGATGGCGGATGCCTTCGAGCGCACCAAGAGTTGCATCGCACTTGGTCGTGACAATCAAACTGTCGATCGGACTCGCCCGCGGAGCATGATACACGCCTTGAAGTGCCGAGATGAGCGAGATGCCTCCATCGTGGTCGGGTACAGGCGATTTGGACGCAGTTTGGTCGCGTATCGAGGTGTCAGAGGGCTGCGTTGGCCGGGATATCGAGAATCGGTCGGCAGCTCTATCTTGTTCGTCGTCGTTCTCTTGCTGTTGCTGCTGTCTTTCGCCTTGTTGAGAAGATGTCTGATTCTGTTGCAAAGTTGAATTCTGCCGCCTCCCTTCGCGTACGATGGAGGCAATCACGTCGGTGGGCCCGCCGGAGACGTCGGCCTGAAAGCCTCCCTCAACGTCACGCACACCGTCCTGTTCCAGCACGATCGAGTTGAGAAACTTTTGGCGAGTCTGTTTACCAAAGATCCGGCTGCGGAGGTGCAGAGTCACGGAGGTCTGCTGTGGATCCGGAAGCTCGGCTTTGAGGTAGCGTGGAATGCTGAGTGACGAGACAATGGTGCCTGGGGAGGAGTTGGGTCGCTTGTTGGACAGATTCGAGAGCATTAGATCCCGCCTGGAGCGAGACGATGAAGGTCCAGGTTGCAAGAGCCTCCTTTGCAGCTTGACTGAGCGCTTCAAGTGGAAGGCGATGAGCGAGCCGATGGAGCCCACGCCCAGGACGTGGTACCTCATCTTGCTGGTTTGCAGACCTGTTTAGCCTTCGTGCACGCTGATGTTGCTGGAGAAGAAGGCCGCCGCCAAGTGACTGAGCTTCGCGCCTTTGGTCCTTGGACCTTGAACCTAGACGGCGTCGCTGTGCTACGCTGCGCCTCCAGCTTCCCGAGGCCGTGGCGAAGGTGATGTGACCGAGACGGTCTAGAGATGGCTGTTGGGGCGTATGATCGCTTTCATAAGAGTGCTACTGTGATGTCTATTTTGGAGAAGTCACAAGTCGGCAGCAGATAGAATGGCTTGGACGGTGATGCCAATCACAGGATCGTGTGGAGGCGGGGCGTAGACAAGGCGACAGCCGACCCAGGCGCCGAGACGTGATTGGGCTGTTGCAAATGTGCAGTGCGATGCGGTGCGATGCGGTGCGATGCCGAACGTCGAGGTGTGAAGGAGCTGGCGACAGAGACCAAGGTGCGTGTAAGGGGAGGCTATGTGTGACGGTGGAAAGAGTGGCGTGTCTGAGTACTGTACTGTGCTGTAAGAGGGATCGAGAAGGTGGAGCAAATGTAATGAAAAAATAACGAGCGGAAAACGTCGGCAACGGCCGCGGTGTGGCTTCTGTCGTCGTCGGACGAGCCTTCTTCCGTCACCTGTCACAAGGCTGAAGTAACAGATCGAGTTCTTCTTCTTAAGTGGCCACAGATCGGCATTTTTTCTCAGACCCCAGTGCCGTGGACAAATCTAGCCATCTGGTACCCGATTTCCCTCACTCCAACATCCCGTTGAAAATCTGACATCTGCGAAGCGGAACGCGTTCCTCGCCTGCTCTTGCGACTTGGCCTGCCTCACCTTTCGCAGCAAGCGAGCAAGCGCATCCACCTTGACCAGAACGATACAGTACGATCCACAGCTTGCTCCACAAGCTTCCGTCTTAAGTTACACCAGCACAGGCTCAACTCAGCCTCTTGCTCTACACCGCTTTTCTCGCCCGCTATCTGCCTGCTCAAATATCGGCGGGTTTCGGTGGCGTGCAGCTACCAGTCGAGAAACCCACAGCGGACAAGAGCTAGAAGGGCTCCTGCGGTGGTGTACACGGGTCAGAACGAGTACCTTATTCGAATCCCGCACCGCATGTTGCATCTTGACAGAGGGCCAGTATAGAGCCCAGACCATCTACATCGTTTCGCATTTCTCGGACCTGTCCGGTCGCTCCGTCGAGCTCGCGTGACGAGGCAGGCACACCATGGAAGACGAGCAGAATGCCGCCCTCCACCTTGGAGGCCTTGCCCTCGGCAACGTCCTTCGAGACCTTGGCATCGACGAGCAACACCAGTCGGATCTGGAGCGCCTTGGCATCGCCTCAAGTAGCAGCAGGATCAAGCAGGAGGACATTTACAATGACCACTTTGCCGATGACGATGACGAGTTCGGAGGTGCCTCGGTCACCGGCGATGACGGTCGCAGCCGCGGCAAGGATTGGGAGACAGAGGTTGACGACGAGATGCGCAAGGAGCTAGCCAGCGAACGAGACTCGGAAGAGAGAGCAGCTCTGGATCGCTACTACCGACAGGGTATGGCTCAACTCGAACAGCCACGAGCTCCTCTACGAGGCGAGGTCGACGACTTTGACGACGACGACGAAGACGAGGACGATGACGTACCACTATCCCAGCAAAATCAGGGCAAGACGCAGCCTTCACCACATACTTCCGCATCAACGACGACAACATCTCCGCTGGCCTCCTTTGGCGGCATTAGAGTCAAGGAAGAGAGGGACGACGATGGCGACATGGCGATGCTGTCCATGCCGCCAGCTTCGGAGCAACCGGCAACTGCATCAATACCATCCGGGCCAACCACAGCACCGTTTGCGGGATCTATCTCGCTTCCATCGGGGCGCGGAGACCCTACGCTGTCAGCGACAGCCTCGTTTCCTCCCGAGCAGCCTTTGGGCATGCCGCCGACCAGGCCCTACATCGACATGAATGAGATTCAGAAGCTCTTTCCTGGCTTTGAAGCTGGCAAGATTCTCGATTTTACCGAGCTCTTTGCCACGCGACCGCCCAAAAAGCGCAAACTCGGCGGCAAGCAGGCCAACTTTCACGTCACCCCCGAGGATCAGCTGCTGGTGCCCAAGTCGACGCGCGAAGAGATACTTCACGCGCCGCCAAAGCCGCAGAAGCATGCCTTGGTGGAGATTATCACTGCGGACTTGATTGGTCCTGCCACTCGAGATGCCGGCGCAGACGACGCAGATGATATTGAGCTTCTTGCCACACCAGGTGTGCAAAGGGAGGCGCGCCGGTCTCAGCTCGCTCCGGTGGAGCTCGAGGACTGGGATGAGCGAATCGTCTGGGGTCAAAACGGCATGCACCAGGATCACTCCCAAATTGCCTCACACGGTCGCGTAGTCAGTGCTGCTTCGTCCAACGGCTTCGTCGAGAAAGACTGGCAGATGCAACAAGAGGATGACGAGAAGATGGACGTCTACGCGCTGCCGCCCATTGTCGACCGTCCCTTCAATCACGACCTGTATGGGGGCGCATGGACTCGCAGCATCATATGGGATCGCAACACGCCTTTTGTGCCCTTTGACCAGCTCATCCTCGACATGAACGATCCACAGATGATGCTTGAGGAAGAGGTCGACTCGGGCATTGGCAAGAGTGCCTCGTCTCTGCTTCGCTCTGATGCTCCCCTAGCCGCTGCCGCCCAGCGTGACGGTAGCGGCCGACGCCACGCCGAGATTGACCCCTTCAACCTTTCCAATGATAAGTTCTACGAACAGACGCGGGAGCATCGCCAGCGTGTTCGACAGACGCTCGGCAAGCTTGTGGTTCAGCATGCCTGGCCTGCCGTCAAGCTGCAGGTGCCGTGGTACAAGCACAAACTCACCAAGGCCGAGTCGCGATCCTTCCATCGTCCAGCCATGCAGTTCCCAACCAACATGCCGCTTCACTTTTCCAAGACCATCTCTTCCAAGAAGAAGAAGGAAGGCGCCGGGGCCAAGCGTGCAAAGGACCCTAACGAGATGCTTCGCAGTACTCGAGATCTCACCCTCAAGGACACAGGTCCTTATGTGCTCTACGAATACTCCGAAGAGTATCCGCCGCTGCTCTCCAAGATCGGCATGGGCAGTTTGCTGGTCAACTACTACCGCAAGCGCGACGCCAAGGACGAGCATGTGCCGAAGATGGACATTGGCGAGCCGTACCTGCTCGACGTGGCCGACGAGTCGCCGTTCATGAAGTTTGGTAACATCGAGCGCGGTCAGGTGCAGCCAACTCTGTACAACAACATGATTCGCGCGCCTCTCTTCCGCCATAGACCGGCCCACACCGACTTTTTGCTCATACGCAGCACCACCAAGAACGAGATTCGCTACTATCTTCGAGAGATCCGTAACCTGTTCGTGGTTGGCCAGACGTATCCCGTTCAGCCGATCCCTGGCCCGCACGCGCGTCTTATTACTAACAACATCAAATATCGACTTCAAATGATTGCCTACAAGCTCATTCAGAAGAGCCAGCGCCAGAGAATCAAGATCCACCGACTGATGCGCTACTTCCCCGACCAGAACGAGCTGCAGATGCGACAGCGTCTCAAGGAGTTCATGGAGTACAACCGCAAAGCCGGCGACGTCAACCAGGGTTTTTGGAAGCTCAAGCCGCACATTGTTGTGCCGGACGAGGCCGAGCTGCGCAAGATGCTGCCGCCGGAAAACATCTGCCTGGCCGAGAGCATGCAGGTCGGACAGCGCCATCTGCTCGACTGTGGTTATACCAACACTGCCGAGGGCAACGACGACGATGGCGACGAGAGCAAGATGGATATCGAGCAGCTCCTTGCGCCATGGATCACCAGCAAGAACTTTATCAACGCCACCCAAGGCAAGGCAATGCTTAAGCTCCACGGCGACGGTGATCCAACTGGTCGAGGCGAGGCGTTCAGCTTCATCCGAGTCTCGATGAAGGAGATCTTCCTTCGCGCCGGCGAGGATGTGGAGGAGCGCATGGCGCAGGCAGAGGCCGAGAGCAAGAGCAAGTCCGGGCACAAGTACAGTGTTGCCGAGCAGCAGGCCGTGTACCGTTCCGAGATCGACCGAATCTGGAATGCTCAGTGTCGCGCGCTCTCGAGCTCCGTCCCGCCGCAACTCACGGCTGAGGACGAGCGACGCGCGCAGATGCAGGCCAAGTCGGATCCGCGCAAGCGCGGTGAGTCGGAGCGACGCGAACGCAGCCCGAGCGCCATGAGCAGTGCCAACGTCAACGGCGACGCCGAAAAGAACAGCAACAAGGTGCTCAAGATCCGACGCTTGATCAATGGCAAGTGGCAGCGCGAGGTGGTGCGCGATCCGGCCGTGATCAACGCCTACGTGACGCAGCGCAAGAAGATTGAGGATGAGGCGATTGCAACCGAGGACCTGCTGCCCACTGGTGATGCTGCCATCGACCTGGCGCGAATGAAGCGTCTGCGTGAGGAGCTCGAACAGCGCAAGAAGAACCAGGAGCGCCGAATCCAGCGCAAGAATGCCAAGGCCGCGGCAGAGGGACTCGCAATCCCCGGTGGCTACAAGTCCCTGCTCAACAAGACCGACACCAAACGCCGCTGCGGTCGGTGTGGAGAGGTGGGCCACATGTCGACCAACACTTCGTGTCCCATGTATCCCAAGGATGGGGGCAAGAATGGCGCAGGTGGGGCTGCCAGCGGACCTGGTACACCAGGCACGCCTGCGGGTGGCCGTCCAGGAATGGCACACCTTGCCAGTGGGGGTGGCTTCTTTGGACCCCCTGGTATCGGCATTCCAGGTGTAGGTCTCGGTGCAGGACCCATGACTCCCATGACGCCTGGCGGTGGCGCGGCCGACTCGCCGGCTCCGAGACAGAGTCCTGCGCCTGGTGGGACGCCAGGAGCTGGAGGAGGCGCCATCAAACTCAAGCTCAAGAAGAAGGGCTAAGCATTGTGTGTCCCTTCGTCAGCGCTTGGATTCTCATACATCTCGGACTCTCTTTAGTGTATTAATAGTCTCGCTACACACACAAAACGATCGTGGCCTTTCCCTTGGAAGACCCACCCAATTGTACTTGTATTTCATCTTATTCTTGGTTGGCATACTGACTTCGCCTCTGTCGTGATTCCCTGGAGCGAGACGAGCTGCGCATAAAGAGAAGCAGAAGTCGGAGTAAGAGAGGAATGAGCAGTAGTCAGTAGTCTGCAGGGCGACCCTTGACGTGATACACACTTTTCTGACAGACGCGACACGGCGGCCACGCTGAAAGCTAACGGCCAAAAAATGTGAGAATGCCGCGGCGAGTGGAGGCTCAGTTGCTGCGAAGAGCTGTAATCTTCTCGTCTTGCACTCGAACTTGACTGCTTCAACTTTCTGGTTCACTCCTTCACACCCCATCCACCCTGGCAGAGGCTGTCAGCCACACACTGAACCCAATGACGATCCCCACGTAGTTACTACCATCATGGACATGGACATCGACCCGGCAGCTGAATCCAGGCCAATGCCTCAGACGAGTGGTGCCAGTTTCGTCAAGCGGTCCAAGCCGCGCACGTCAGGCATCCGTCAGCGCAACACTGTACTTGACTCACTAGCATCACTAGATACGGAGGATGATATCTCTCAGGCTGGCCCATCGCGGAGCCGCTCCCCGGCTACCCCAGAAGCCAGTGTGCAATCTCGACCGACCAGCGATCGTGACGAGGACGCCTCCTCTAATGTGGTTTTCCGATCAAGAGCGAAGGGTGCCCGTGGTTCCTCGACCTCGAGTTCCTTGAAGAAAACCGCAGCCACAAGCAGCTCCTTGGGAAGGCTAGCTGTCACTGCTGCTGATGTACCGGATGATGACAACGATGAGCCGGTTTTTGAGATTAGACGTTCCAAGCTCGGTCAAGCTTCGCGGTTGGCTCGGGCCAAGGAGGTGATAGCAACGGGGTCAATAGATCCGAAGTCTTTAAAACCAAGTCCAAAACCGCAATCTTCGCTTCGACCGTCCGTGTTGAAGGGGCTACAAACACATCGGAGCGATGACGTCGTCGGCTCAAGCTCGGTGCCACTCGAAGGCGACGCTGCAACAAGCGAGGCGCCACCCACCTACACCCCGGCATACTTGCAAGAACTGCGGCTGTCGACGCCTACGCTCTCCACCCGAGCGAGCAGCCCCATGGCGACTGCTGGTCCGAGCGCAGATGGTACTGATCCAGTGGATCGGCTTGCCGCTCGTGTAGCCGACATGGATCAGGGACCCAATTTGGCGGAAGACTCTGACGATGCACTGCTCCGCGCCAAGTTCGGAGCCGACTTTGACCACGATGGCATCCCGTCGGAAAGTGCAATACGCGCCGCCAAGGAGAAGCGTGCCAAACTTCGGGCTGCCTACCTGGAACAAGAGCGCAAGGCGACGGCCAGCGAGGACTACATATCTCTGGGACCCACGAACGGATCAAGCAAAGCAGTATCCCAGGATGAGCCGCATCGGCACTCACGACTCGTCAGAGAGGATGACGAGATCGGTGATGGCCAGGAGGAATTTGCCGAGTTTACAGAGGCGCTAGACACACTTCCAATTGGCGAGAAGGCACAGCAGGCATTCCGCGAGCAACAGAGGAGAGAAATGGAAGCGGCCTTGAACGGTGGACACGTAGCAAACGACGATAACATAGACACTGGCACGTCAACATCCGGTCACAAGCAAGGCCGTCAAAATGACCAAGAGCTAGACATGGACGAGGATGAGAAGGAGTGGGAACAAGCACAGCTGCGACGCATGGAGCTCGACGGTTCTCAGACCAAGTCAAGATCCCGCTCTCACGGCAAGCACGAAAGCTCTAGACCCAGGTCAACTGCCTCTGATCAGCAGGTGCCATGGCGAGCAGCCCCAATACCTGCCTCCACGCCGCTGCCCAACGTCAATTCTGCGTCGGGGAGGCTCTCTCACAGACTTGCCGAACTGGAGACGAGCACTGCTGCTCACACACGTGTCATTGAAAGTGCCGAAGCGACACTCGCGGAACTCGATGAGGCCGAGGAGCTCAATAAGGCTGACGTGATCGCAGTGGAGGACAAGGCGAGCTGGTTTCGGGAGCTCGAGACCTTTGTTGTCAGCCTTGCAAAGTTCATGGACCAAAAGACCAAGACTTTGGACGAGATAGAGTCCGATGCTACCCAGTTGTTTATCCAACGTAGCGAGATGATCTGTCGACAGCGCAGCGAGCTGCTCGAAGACGCTGTCGCTACGTTCTGGGGAGTTCCTGCCACCGCTCTCGTTGTCTCGCCCGGGTCACGGAGCAAAAGCTCTGGCGCCAATGGCGCTTCCAGCGCAGACACGGATCAAGACCTTGCCCTCGATCCAGCGGAAGAGCGCGACCCGCGCAAGGACGGCCCCTGCAACAGTTTGATCCGTCATTCAAGACGTGCAGCCCGGGAACCGATGCTTGCTGCCTTGATCAACTCGGAAGCGATGGAATACCAGAAGTCGCTCGCGCTGGATCGACTGCCCCCCGAAGACGAAGCTTCCTATCAAGTGGCGCTGCAAGAGCTCTCGGGTCGTGTGTCGAGAATGTTTGACGACGTTCTAGCGCCAGAGTATCGTGACCCGGCCGCTGGGCTTCGGCTCTCTGATGAAACGGTTTCAATACCCCGGACAGCTGATACCGTTGCAGCGGATGCACAGATCGACATGGACATGCCACACGGGGATGAAAACAGGGAACAGAATCAGTCAGAGCCCACTCGCAAGGGAACGGAAGGACTGCACCCACGCTCTGTTGTCTCCAGGTTCGCAGAGTGGCGTGCTCGATATCCGACCGAGTACGCGCAGGTGTGGGGCGGACTCAGTGTGGCCCAGATCTGGCAATTCTACGCACGACGAGAGATGGTACTGTGGTCTCTTTCCGGGAGTCCGGAAGGAGGCTGGTCCGACCTGGCCCGGGCGAGGTGGTTCACCGGGCTCAAGTGGTATGTTGAGAACGCGTCGACTCTATCGCGACAGCTTTGTCCGGAAGGTGACGGCGCGGCAGGAGCGGCCGCACCTGAAGGCGGTGAAGAAGAGGCGCTTGCGTCGGTTATTGCCGAAGTGGTTGTTCCTCGTCTCTCTACGCTATGCAGCAAGACTTTGGACGTTTGGTCTACCAACAGCGTCAACGAAGTGCTTTCCGCGATGGATACGCTCAGAGAATCCCTCGGTGCTTCCGACGACCGGTATGGGAAGCTTGTTGACGAGCTCGTTTCCAAGTTCTCGGCACAGACTGAAAGGCTGGAACATGTGTTTTCAAGTCCATTTTCGTTCCAAGGGCAGCTGGCGACAACAGGCACGAACGAAGTTGGATTGCAAGCGACAGCGTTTCTGATTGCAGTGCTTCAGCTCTGGTCCAATCTGGTCTCTGTGACGAAAAGCCTATCCTCCAACCATCAAACATGCACAGAGCTCTTGACTAGATTGTCGGCTCTGGTTCAGAGTCTGATGAATCAGGTCTCGCACTTTCTCAACCGAGAGCAGAAGGCAAGGCTCTCGGCAGTCGCAGCGTCAGCAGCAGACATGTTGCCGAGTCGGTTCTGGACTTCTCATCCGCAGTTGCAGAGTTTCAGATCGGACTTGCATCGCCTCTCTCAATAATTGCTGCAGCCGGAGCGGAGGTACATGCAGCAATACACGCTATCCTTGACCACTATCGTTTCCCAGCAATCACACTATTCAGGAAATCCGGTGACGGCATTTGCATGATACTACTATTAAAACAGGTAGATGCAACAAGACAAAAGTGCAGAAGAGCGAGTGGTCGAATCAGACAAACTTCCACGTGGCTTTGGTAGCCGTGACCATGTCCTTTGCCTGTTCGGAACCGACGACGTGTTCGAGTTGAAGAAGGTCGTACTTGGAGTAAAGGATGTGGGACTGGACGTCGTTTGGGTCTACCTCTTCGTCGTCTTCGTCGAAGTCTGCGTGCTTGCTGTTCTTGTTCTTGTTGGACGAGGTGCGGAGATTGGATTTGGAGGTGAAGGGGAAAGCCTCGATCTCTGGGAAGAAAGCAGGGTTCTGGGGGAGCTGGTAAAACACGATTGTCTTTACACCACGCAGTTTGAAGCGACGGTAAAAGTGGGCACGTTCGGTAAGAAGGAGGAAGCGCTTACGGCCGGTGAAGAAGGCTTCTCTTGCGCGCGTGATCTCCTTGGGTCTCGAATACTCCGAGATGCTGGTGTAGCTGAGATCCTGAGTCGACGCCGAAGTTCTCGACTCGTTGGCCTTGCGGAAAAAGTCATCCAGTCGCACAAAGTCAAAGTACGAAGGAACCACGATCAGAGTATGGCTGGCAGACATGGCCGATTTGGACAGCGTCGCTAGGGTCTTGGTGGTAAAGTGCTGCAGTCGGTGATCTGGCTCCGAGAGCAGATTGGCGCTTTCGAAACGGACGAATGTGTGTCGCATGCCAGCTGTGCTCTGGGACAGGCCCGAGTTGGCGTCCGGCACGGGAATGACTGACCGCGCTTTGCCGGCCAGATTCTGCAGCGAGTGATTGTAGAGAGCCCGAAGCTGCGGGAAATCGTACGAAGACAGGAGGATGCTCTGTCGGAAGAATCGTGCCCGATTGTCGAGGTACCACTGCTTGACACGGCTAAAGTCAGTATCCCTGCTCTGCTTGGGGATCTGGTTGAGGCGCTCAAAGACGAACTGGAGGTGTTCCCAGTTTTGCATGCTGATCACATCAGTCTGGTCGACCACGAGCATCTCGATGGAAGACAGGAAGTCAGCGTCGCCCTTCTCCTTCTCGATTCCGAGTCGCAGACCGAGAGGGGAAGCGACAATGACATCCGAATCGTAGAAAGGCGAGTAGAGCTTCAAAGATTTGCGCGTGACCTTGATACCCATTCGGAACGAATCGTCAATGTTGCCCTTGAACGTCTCGATGTGGTCCTTGGAGTAGCGAGCAGCGACCTCGGGATCCGCCAACTTGTCGATCGCGCCCTCGGGCAGATGGTACTCTTTCTCGAACCGCGACTTGTTGTCCACCTGTGCACAGAGACTGAACTTGGAGAGCAGGTCGACCCACTCCACAGCCGAGTTTCGGAAGGGAAGCAACACCAGAACTTTGGGTCGGGTAAAGCCTTGATCTCGGATCTCCTGGCCCAGGGCATCTTCATTCACATTGGCCGAGGAGGAAGAGGAGGAGAGTTTTGCCAGTTTCTCGTTGTTCTTGAGCACACGGCGACGAGTCTTGGTGACATGCGACATGGCGTGCATGGCAATCGTCTCTCTGTAGGCTGTACGGTCAGTCACATTGACGCCGCTGTGCACCAAATCAGCATAGCTTCCGAGTTGACCAGCCAGGGTGTTGTGCAGCTTGCTTGGACCAGCATTATCGTTGCCTTTCTTCTTGAGGATGTAGGCGTTGAAGGCCTCGAGAACTTTCTGGTGAGGATTGCCAGTATAGCTGGTCTTGGCGGCCTCGGTGTCGGAGAGCTCGGGTGTGGAGACGATCAGGTCGGCGGACAAAGAAGGTGCAGAGACTCGACTGTTTGTCCAGCTCAGCTTGTCGACAGATTCTGGAAGCTTGGCAATGGCAGAGGCGTGGGGACCATCAGAGCCAAAATGAGCGTCGAAAGCGGTAAGCGGCTTCTTGGAGGACGACGCCGCCGAACCGGCTGATCCCTTCCGGGTCTTGGGGTCGACGGCAAAGTCGTTGTCATCGTCGTCCGAATCTTCTCCTACCAGCGCATCGCCCGCGCTGGCACCATTGCTACCAGCCTTGGCCTTTTTGGAAGGCGAAGCGGAGGCAGCTGCAGTACTTTCTGAACTTGAGGAAGAGGAGGCGACGGCAGCAGAGGCGGAGGCGGCTTTAGAGGTGATCTTGTCGTAATGGGTGAGGTTGCCGGTTCGCTGGCGCTTGCCTGGTCGAGCAGCACTGACGTTGATCAACGTCAGCAGCTTGAGTGTCGGATCCATAGCGACAACGTCACTGCAACTGCGAGGGTATGTATGGTATCTGCCGAAGTCGAGCGATGATATGCTCAGCTGAGTCGTGATAGTCAAGCATAGACTGTTTGATGGTCACGAATCTCAGTACAGTACTTGCACGGGTCCACAAGAAAATGTGACTTTTCGTTCGGCTTTGGAGTTGGCCACAAATGGAAGGAACGTTGCTCTGCTCGCGTGCTTGCGCTTGCTTTGCAGCTGGATGTGCTCTTTTTTTTTCCTGTTTCTTCTTGTGGCATCACAAAAATTTCCGTCACAGCATCAACGCCGCGGGCACAAAACAGAGAGCAAATTGGCTGTGACAGGTGTGGTGTGGAGGATTTGAACTGCAGGCTACGCCAAATGCTACGGACCAAACTAAGTGATTGCTCTCTTCAACTGTCGAGCCTACACTTTCTTCCCACACACATCAACTCCACTAGGATACGGCATATCCGATCTGTCACACGCAGTATGCCGCTTCCGCAATCAAAGAACACAGTCGGCCTTGGTCGAGCGATCCTCAACCGCAAGGCAAAGGAGGCCAAGAACCGCAACCAGACCGAGTTCCACACCACCGACCTCAACAACTATGGCTCCGTATCTAATCTCCGCTCCGTTACCCACGAAGGCGACCTCGAAGAGTTCCTCAACACTGCACAGCTTGCAGATGCCGACTTTACCGCAGAGCGCCGCAATGCCGGCGTGACCGTGATCAGCGCACCCAACCGCGAACGCACCCGCCACAACCCCTATCTGCTGACCGGTCAGGAGGAGTCCGAGGTGCTCAAAAAGCACAGCCAGAATAAAGAGCGTCTGCGCGTACCCCGAAGACCCGAGTGGGACGCCTCCACCACACGAGCCCAACTCGAACGCGCCGAGAAGGATGGTTTCCTCGACTGGCGTCGTGGTCTGGCAGAGCTTCAGGAAGGTGTCGGTCTCGTCCTCACTCCCTTCGAACGCAACTTGGAGGTGTGGAGACAGCTCTGGCGTGTCATCGAGCGCAGTCACCTCGTGGTTCAGATCGTCGACGCGCGTAATCCGCTCCGCTTCCGCTGTGAGGATCTGGAAAAGTATGTAGCAAGTCTCGGCATCGGCAGCAACAACGGCATCGAATACCTCGACGAGACCAGCGGACAGGCAGGACCCAGACGAAACTTGCTTCTTATCAACAAGGCCGATCTTCTCGACGATCAGCAACGACGCCACTGGGCCAACTATTTCGATGCTCAGGGGATTCAGTATGCCTTCTTCAGTGCCGCAGATGCCGCTGCTATTCAGCTTGCGCGTGCCGAGGCAGAGGAGGCACAGCGACTTGCAGAGATGAGACTGGCCGAGGAGGACGACGAAGACGAGGAGAGCGACGATGAGGAGGAGGAGGAGGAGGATGATGAAAGCGAGGAGGACGAGGCACCTGAGTCTGCGCAGCAGCAGGCAGAAAGCGCGGTCGACAACGTCGCACAAGCCACGGCTGCTGTCGACATTGGTGCCAAAGAAGCCAAGCCACTCGTAGGCCAGGAGGCAGTCGACCGCGTTGCGGACCACTCACATTCCGCGGTGCGTGACAGCCTCGTGGCCGAGAAGCGATTCGGACAGGATGATGCAGTGGATGCGGCCACAGCTACGGCCGGCACGACGCTGTCTGCGACACGGGACCCGACTCGGGTGCTCAATGTGCTCGAGCTCGAGGAGCTCTTTATGGCCTGTGCGCCACCGCTTGATGACTTTGCCGTGGACGGCGCACCTGCGCCTTCCAAGCTGGTGGTCGGCCTTGTGGGCTACCCCAACGTCGGTAAATCCTCAACGATCAATGCGCTGCTCGGCGAGAAGAAGGTCTCGGTCTCGGCAACACCAGGCAAGACCAAGCATTTCCAGACCATCCATCTGTCTCCAACCACGGTGCTCTGCGATTGTCCCGGTCTCGTCTTCCCGCAATTCGCCACCACTTCTGCTGAACTTGTCTGCGATGGTGTCCTGCCGATCGACCAGATGCGAGAGTACACTGCGCCCGCCGAGCTCGTCGCGAAGCGCATTCCCAAGGATGTCATCGAGGGCACCTACAGTATCAGAATCGACACGCTGTCGGAGGAAGAGGGAGGTGACGGCGTTCCAACGGGTCTCGAGATGCTGACTGCCTACGCCGTCGCACGAGGCTACACGCGACAGGGTCAAGGCAACCCTGACGAGTCGCGGGCGGTACGATACGTGCTCAAGGACTACATCAATGCCAAGTTGCTCTACTCGCATCCGCCACCGGGTGTCGACGCCGACGAGTACAACGCGGCTCAGCGTGACAGGGCACGAGCTGCCCTGTCCGGTCGCAAGTTTGACCCGGCTGCGTTGGCCGAGAACTTGGATGACGACATGGACAGTCTCCTCCTCGGTAGCTCCTCGTCGGTGCGACCAGGAGGCCGTGGACAGCCCAAGCAATCGGCAAAGTCCAAGGCTCTCGACTCGGCATTCTTCGACACCATGTCATCGTCGCGCCCAACGATTGTCGGACGAACGGGCATGCCCACCGCTGCGATCCGGGGCAGAATCGCAAACGACGGCTCTGTCGTCAAGGGTCTATCTCCCGGTCAGTCGCTCGTCCAGGCATCCAACGGCAAGAAACACAACAAGGCAAATAAGCGCAAGAAGCAGCGCTCCGGTGCTGGTTTCGACTAAACGCTGCCTTGCTTCACACTTGCCCGCTCAGTCACCCGTTTCACGGTCAGTTTTCATCTCGTCCAAGCAGGACTTCAGACCTTGCTGCGCCTCTCGGGATGAAATGCGACACTACTTCACCCGCACGACCGTAATCTGAAGGCACCAGAGTGTCACGTGTGAAATGGCGGGATCCGCGATAGTAGTGCAACAGGGTTAGCGATCAGTGAGTGTGAGTTTTGTATATAGTACATGTATGCCGCTGGACTGGAGAGCTTCAATGTGTCGATCAAGGGTTTGTGTGTCGACTAAATCGCTGGTGAGGCGATCTCAGACTAAATCGCTGGTTAGGCGATCTCAGAAGCCTCTAGACTCGAGGAACTCCTTAATCTGGCGGGTTCGGTTACCTCTGACCTTGAGTTTACCTGCTCCTGGGACGAGGCTGATCTGGACGGGGGAGTTTGCGGAGGGGTTTGCGGTGGTAGGTACGAGTTTCTTTCCGGGTCTGATCTTGGGTGGTTTGGTTTTGGAGTGGAGTGGAGACTCCGGGTTGGTATAGAGAGGGTCTGAGCCTGCGGTGCCGGCAGCGTAGGTTTCGGAGAGGAAGCTCAAGAGGTCGAGTTTGAGGTCGTTGACGTTGCCTTGAATCTTTCGAATCTCGGTCATGCATCGAGTTCCGCCGTTTCGCACATCGGTGTATACAGGTAACGAGTCGGCGAGTTTGCCAACACGGGGAACAAAGTACGAGTACTTGACGGGCGTTACTCCGTCGAATTCAGACTCGGATTCGGACGGTGCTGCTGTCTCGGTCGACGCTGGGGCCGAGGACGATTCAGGGCTGCTGCTGGAGGTTGAAGCGGTGGAGGTGATTGGAGTCGAGGTCGCTGGTGTGCTAGGAACAGTTTCGGTCGAGTAAAGAGATCGAAGCGATGTTGAGCTGCATACCGCAGCCGGTCGGATCATCTGGACTCGGCTGCTGCTGGCAACAGCCGACGACAGCGGCCGAGCGAGACATCGAACGCCTTGTGACTTGAACATTTTCAAGTGTACAGAAAGAGACTTGTTCAGGAGCAGATTGAAGAAGCGATGGTTGATGCAATATGCCCTGTTCTTGCTGTATGGTCAGATCAACAGCGGAGAGAGAGAGGTAACGTAGGGCGGTGACGATCAGAGGTGACGATCAGAAGGAAGAGTCGAGGGTGTTCGTGCTACAGTACGTTGAATGAAGTCGCTGAATATTTTGGGCAGGGAGGCAGGATCTTCTTGACTTTTTCTCGGAAAGTCCAGAGTCGGATCCGTCAGGAGTACTTTCATTTTGTTAGATCAGTCTCATGACTTACGGTCAAACAGATGGTACCAAGGCTGCGAGTTGATTCGCTGGAAACCCTAAACGCGACGCAGCGAATGCGCTCCAGTGCCTAAACTCGGGGATTGACAGGGACCACGCTCAGGACAAGCTCAATTTGGCCTGGTCTGGAAGAATGCGACAGTTGCAGAGAGACACGCCGGTTGCGGGTTGCGGAGAAAGCGCAGACGTGGAAGCCCAGCGTACGCATTTGCAACACACTCCAGATCGACGAGTGTGAGTGCTCCAGGGCCACTCTTGCAGCCGTTGTACGTATCGTATTCGTCGTTGTTGGCGTTACTCAAAGACCCTGCCTTGCACTTTCCTGCCTCTAGACATCACTTTGCCATCATCGTCGTCACACTGTCACGCTGGTCGCTTCTTAACGCTCACGAACAACTTCAGTAACGCACCGGTCATCGATACAAAGGTCGGCTACCCTTCGCAGCACTCGCATACACATCATCACAATGTCGGACACTGTCAAGGAAATCGTCGACATTCCCGGCAACTTCTTCCGCGATGGCACCAACTTCCTCAACCGCTGCACCAAGCCAAACCGCAAAGGTACGTCGAATCAACAGCCATGCAGCCACAGTCATGCAGACCAGCACATCACGGCGTCCAGCAAGGCACCACGCACCTTCGACTTGTTCACTTGGCATGCTCCGGAAAGGGAACAAACGGCTCGGTCATAGAAGTCAGGCCATCGCTGAGCTCATGCCCTTGGCCAGCTCTCTGGCTAAATCGACTAGCGAATTGGGTGCTCAAAGTGCACGGTCGTGTTGCTGGACTTCGCGGGCTGAGCATCCTTGCCACCCCTTCTTCACAAACTTGGTTGCGAACAACGACTGACCTCTTCTTCTCAATTAAATGCGACTTTGTTGCCTCTCTCACTTGGCTGCTACAGAGTACATCCAGATCTGCAGAGCAGTAGGCATGGGTTTCGTCGTCATGGGCTTCATCGGATACTTTGTCAAGCTGGTAAGTTGCGAATCATCACGTCGAGAGCGCCATGCCGGAGTCTATCACTCGTTCGCAGTCGGCGCGGAGGTAGAAGCACTCTCGGCGCAATACGGGACCATGCGCTTGTGTGCAAGACGCGAGGCGACCACATTCTGGGTACAAGAGCCAGAACGCCCAGCTAGGAGGTGCAGATTCTCCTTTGCGTCGTCCCTTTCGTGGCGCAGATGCACCGCAAGCCATCCTTCCTGCGACGAGGTTTTGAGCCTGTTAACGGGCCTCCCTAGGACTCTCTATACGGATCACATAGCACGCTGCGCCCATCAACGTCTTGCGTATGGTCCCGTGTGACAGACCCAGCATCGGCATCTCCGAGTCCCCGTCACACACATCACCTCGGCTAATGTGATCTCACCGGCTGACCTTCTTGCCTTCACGCTCCCTCTTTCCCTTTCTTCCTTTGCTCGTCGTGCAGATTCACATCCCAATCCACTCGATCGTAAGTGTCTTTGAGCACAGCTTCCCTGGCCTCACTCTTCCCTGTGGCAGTATCACTCACGCTCTCTTTTTTTATTGTCTTCGTCTTGGATCCCGGTATTGCTCTCTCTTTGGCTCTTGCAGCTTGTGTAAGTTCTCCTTCTGTTCCTTGCTGCGTGCTGTATACGAGAAGGAGCACAAGACTGACAAACTCTTCTTCCACTTTGCCCTTCTCCATTTCTATCCGATGTATTCGCAGCGGTGGCGCCTAAAATTCTTCCGGCAGAGTCAAAATTGTAGTCTCGGCAGTTTATCCAGATTTTCGTCTCTTGCAAATGTATCTGTCTTTCATATCACCGCGGTTCTGGGGATTTTGGAGCGTGGCGATGCGGTCTGCTTGTTCTCTGCAGCTGAAATGGCTGAGTGCTGTGTTGACAAATTAGATGGCGGACAAGTGGACCAGTCTTTCCCACACGTGAACGAGGGGGGATGGAGACATGAATGCGGGTTGCGCTCTCATGATCAGACGACCTAGGGGCAGAGACAGTAGCAGGGGAGGGCACACTCATTGCTTGGGGTTGCTAAGCTGGCTCCATGTGGCTTCGTGTAGCTTATACGACCAGCATGGTGCACGCGGCTGCAGTTCCAAGCGTCCAGATTGAATCCGGTTCGAGGTGCAGACTTTGATGACGACTTTACGCGACTGTTTCCCGCACTGGTCCTTCCAAACCATCCCGTGTGACGTCTGCTTGTAGGATACAAACACTTTTGTGTTCTCAAATCAAGCAAGGAAGGACACATCAGGTTCAACAAGCCTAAAGAGACATTATATCTAATCATGGCCTCAAACCACAAACATTTGTCACAGCAAGAAGGGAATAGGGCATGCAAAAAGGACAAGTACATTGTACAGAGACGCTGTGTAGTATGTGTAATGGACAGAGGAAGAGCATGGAAAGAGACTCCTTACCTCCAGAGAGAGCGAGGCGATGCGTGAAACCGAGGATCGAAACTGCTTTGCTTCAGATTTGAGAACAAAACCCGGTGCGAGTCGGTGGCATAGTCGACCTCGAGGTCAGGTTCTCTGATCTAGAGAACAGACATGTTTTTTGGTTGGTTGGTTGGTTGAGAGAGTGAGATGACATGCACTTTCAAAAAAGAAACGGTGCAAGCAGCTCGAAAGCTGGTGTTGTGCAATAGGGTGGGGTGGGAGAGTGACAGAATTTATGCCTTGAGAACGAACTTGCGGTTGCCGAAGTGGATCTCGCGCTTGTGCTGGCGCTCAGTGATGCGGGTGCGCTCGTGCTGCAAGGTGGAAGCGAAGGATTCAACAAGGATGAGGATGTCAGTTTCGGGTTTCGAGTGCGATGTCTTGTTTCTGTAAACTGAACAGCAGCAGCTCTTTATCGGACAGCATGGCACGTGAAGGAAGAATGGCGCAGTATGTAGTCGCAGGGAAAGGTGGTTGGCTGGAGAGGCTGGAGGCGGTAGAGATGATGCGGATGTGATTTGACACTGTCTAGGCGATCCGCTTTCGTAGATCGTACGGGTGTTGCTTGTATTGTCACGTTGGCAAAGACGACTGGATCTTGGCCTGGGATACAACAACCGCCGTTCATTCCACCTATGCCTTTCCTACGAATGACTACGTCTCTTTTTTGTCGTGGCGAAATGGACGAGGCGTCTGTATCGGTTTCAAATGTGCGCCACCTCTGCGGTCGCTACGTCAAGACAGGAATGTTGACCAGTCGTCGTAGTGAAGCCAACCGCATGTCGAGGTTGAATGTGATCTCCGCATAAATAGTATGTCGTTAAGCCTTTCCCTTAGCAAAACTCTTTCTGCCGCCATTTCCTTCTGAACGTGACGAGTGCTGCTGTGTATGCTGTCGAAAGATAAAGAGCTGCGTGCTGAAATCTGTTGTCTGCCGTTGTTGTGGTTGGAAACCTACCTTGTTGAGCTTGCGTCGGATAGCACGGGTCTTCTTGACACGGAGGTCGAGGGGAGCGTACTTCTTGTTCTTGTAGAACTCGAGGAGGTTGGAACGCTGCTTCTGGTTCATGACGGTGAGGACACGGGCAACATCCTTGCGGAGCGAGTTGATGCGGAGGATCTTGGACGAAGAACCACCGGCAACCTTCTGCACTCGCAGGTTGAGGAGCTCAGTCTTGAGCTCCTCGAGCTGCTTGGTGAGGTCCGCCTTGGACTTGTTCTGGAGCTCGGAAGTCTTGACCGAAACCTATTCACATCCCAAATTGTACATCCAAGCAAACATCATTTCCCCAGGGAGAGTAGCGATAGTTGGCGATCATAATGAGAAGCAAGATGTCGGTATCGTGGAAGAGGTCATGAAGCGGCGAGAGTGTCGATATTTGGTGGCGATTGTCAAAATGTCGATTGTTGATGGTAATAATGTGTGGTCATGGTGCGGATCAAACGGACAAGCATTTCGGTAAGTCGTCGATATTCTCTGTACAGGCGTCGTTGTAAATGCATTCAGGGCGTCTGTTGAGGGATCGTACGTACCATTTTGACGATGTCGAGGGGTTGGAGATATGGTGATCTTGAGAAGGTAGTAGAGAAGATGAGACGGTTGGACGATGTTGACCACGGCCGCCTCAGGTCGCCAGACTGCTGTGAGCTGCTGAGCGGCGCTGTCGGCGGTTGAGCACACAAACGATGGCTAGACTGGGCTCCTGCTGATTGGCGGGTCATAGGCACACGGGGCGAAGAATCTCGAATTCTCACTTCTCCGGCTCATGGGTTGACTGGCGACGCCCCTGCTCAGGCAGTGCGTCACGGAATACACTAGGATTTCTAGATGTGAACGAATGTGAGGTCGCGAAACTGCGGTCAGCTCAGGCACGCAATTGTATACAGCCACTTCATTGTTGAGTCACTTGTATTCCAAACGCTGGACCGATTTAAATTTGTATCGAGCCAAGCTCGGCCGAACTCCATCACATCAAAATATAAGGTCGCACGTGATCAATCTTTTGGCTGTAAGATCGCATCAAATTTGAAACTGCGGAGTGCCACACAAGAAGACATGTGCCGTCATACGGCACGCGTTTCAAGCCATTGGAGACGTACAGACTACAATCGCGATCATGCTGAGTCGCGAGGGTGATAGAAGAGCAATAATGTGGAAGTGCATTCCGCTATGATACAGCTACTTGATCGAAAGCTAAGGAAGAGTGTCTGAACAAAAGATGGTGTGACAAGGCCGGGAAGGAGAGTGTTTGCGCGGTAGCAAAAGTCTAAGATACGGATACACAGTGAAGGCAGATAGATGACTGAGTCAAGAAGGAATGTGACACGGTAGCGTCGAGCCTAGCGGCCGGCGACGGAGAGTGACAGGTCCCGAGGAGTCTGTGCTCCGGTGATGTCCTCGTCCGTCTGCCTGGCAACGCCAGACGGATCGCTTGCAATACAGGCTAAAGTAATGAGAGTAGGGTGAGTCGAGGCTAAGCAGATAAATGAGAAGCAAGCAAAAGGGGCAAGGTAGGAAGTGTCTCAAAAAGAAAGAAAGAAGGGAAGATTGGGGACGAAGTTCTATATCAAGCGAGGCGGTGAGGATACGTCGTGTAGGCGTTTAGGAGATGGTCTCGATGGGCTCGTCAGCGCTGGGTCGAGTGGACAGCTCAGTGCTCTTGTAGCCGAGGCGACCGCCACCGCTGCTCATACTACCGCTGCTGGCCGTGCTGTAGAGGCTCTGCGAGGCGGCGAGACCCGTGTAGCTCTCCTCGCGCGAAGACGCCGTCAGGGGGCGCATGCCGGTGATCTTTGTGGTGCTGTTGTTCGAGAAGCTCGAGCGAATCGGACTGGGGAAATGACTCATGCGGGACGAGAACGATCCGAGCGACGACATCATCGAGCCCATCGAAGTGGTGCTGTCCGAATGCGTCAGCGAGGGCTCGACATGATGAGCGCGACCGGTGTCAAGAGCACCCTTGGAGCTGATGGTGGGCAGCACTCCTCCCTGTCGATAGGTCGTGCTACGCGAGCTTCGACCCTCCTCGTTGTATCGTCCCATGCGCTCGTTGGGGGCAGCGACGTGAGCCGGACTCGGGCTCGGAATGTTGGCCGAGAGTGCGGGTGAGAAGGCAGGCTGCTCGAACCGCTTCATCGGGCTGCCACCGACCGTGGAGCTGGCTGCAAGGCTGAGCGGTCGCAGCTTGAGCGAAGAGGCCGGCGACGTAACGCCGCTCGTTCGCGAAGGAGAAAGTCGGTTGGCCGCGGCCACATCCAACGGCGCAAGGCCCGCCTTGGACTGGCCCATGCGCTGCTGCTGCTGCTGGCGGTAGTGGCCAGCCGAGTACGACGACCCAAGCGAAGAGGCCGAGCTGGTCGAAGGCGTTTGACCGTGCTGAGACGGGCGAGAGCCGTTCTTGGCGTGGATGCTAGCGTCGACAGGCGTCAGAGGAGGAGTTAGCGGGTCAGCAGGACGGGGCATCTGTTGCTGTCGTTGGAGCTGATCCTGCTCCTCCTGTTGCGCCATCTCTTCTTCGTCAGCCTCTTCGAAGAGACCCAGTCCCATCGTCTGCGATCCATCGGACAACTCCTCAGGGATGTTGCGCAGGGACGAAGACTTGGACATGCCCGATGACTGCGACGAATGAGAGGCATGGGAAATGCGCGACATGTACGACTTGCGCACTCGGTCTGCTGCACGGCTTTCGCGCTTGGCATCCTTTGCCTGCGCCTTTGCCAGGTTCTGCTGGACACTGGCCAAGAGTCGAGCACGGCGATCAGCTGCGAGCTCGAGATCATCGCCCACCGAGTCAGTCATGCACGTGCTGTTGCTGGCCATGCTGATGGTAGAGGCAGCAACGCTGAGCACGCTGTCGCGGTGTGAGAGATACTCGAGCTCTTCATCGGTAAGGTGCGACTCGCGTCCGGAGGCGTACTGGTTTGATCCTGGTCGCGGCGTCGCCATCTCCTCCATTGGTGTCGATGGCGAAGAGACAGCTGTAAAGCTCTCCTGCAGCGGACTTGGCAGAGGTGCAACACCCACCTTTGTGGTGATGTTGGACACAGGCTTGTCGAGCATAGAGCCATTCGTAGTTGTCATGAGTCCGTTTCCGGCGCCCTGCTGAATTGAGAGACGAGACTCGACGCGGTCGAGTGGCGAGCAAGCCTCCTCAGGCGAGTCCATCCACGAGTCGCTGCGTGCAGTGGCAGCGTCGAACTTTGTAAAGTCAATGCGCTCACCTAGGGGGCTAAGCATACCCTCGCTGTCGGCCACAAGAGGAGAGACGAGTCCAGCCGAATGTCCTTCAGCCGCACTGGCCACGGGGAGATCAGAGCCGTGGCTGTTGGAGCTCTCGCTGGCCCAGCGGTCCAGCTGCATGATTGGCGATGGCGAAGCCTCTGCCCGCAGAAGTTGAGGGGAGCCGCCAAGACGGCCACCCGCAGACCCGGGTTTGTTGAGGCGCAGGGGACGCGTAGGCTCGACCATCTCACCGTTGAACATGATTGTGGGACTCTTTTGCTGACCAATCACCGGGCTGGTAGCAGGTCGAAGCGACGAGCTGGCGAGCTGCTTCACCTTGTGATGCTGCAGAGGTCGACTGGAATCGTTCTGTGCGATGATTGGTGACGAAGCGTCCTGCGGCTTGCTGTCGGTGGTAGAGAAATGGTCCAACGTCTTGAGGAGATCACTGTTCGGCTTAGGGAACAAGTCGATGGCGCTGAGTCGCGGCGTGTTGTCGCGCGAGTTGAAGCCGGGCGAGCTGGTGAATGACTTGCGCGACAGACTGAGACGGGCACGCACAGTATCGGTGAAGCTAGGCTTGGGGCTTGCCGATGGCGAGGTGCCAAATTGCGCCAGAATGGGGCTGTTGGGAGGCAAGCAGAACGGCAAGACGTTCTCGTTGAGTGGAGGATCCGGGAACAGCGCTCGGTGATATGGGCTGGTGAAGTTCAAAGCAGCGCCCGAGCCGGCCTTCAGAGGCAGTGAGTCAGTCGACTGGGACTTGAGATTCATGATACTGGCCCGCTGCACCTGCATCGCATCGACAGACGGCACTTGCTGAGCGGATTTGGGGGGAAGCGGAGCGGCGCGAGGATGCATAAGGTCGGGCAGCTGAATCTTGGGACGGTCCAGGGCTCCGAGAGTGGATGCACGCTTGCGGGACGACACGCTGGCGATGGCAATCGGAGCACTTGCCCCCTCTGCTTGATCTTCGTTGGCACTCGGGAAATTCGTCTCGGTGACGATCTTGGAAGCTTCTTCCGGGGTGCGGAGCAGCGACACGGGCATCGGCGGCAGTGGCGGCACAGAGGCAGCAGGAATGAGATTGGCCTTGCCAAAGCTAGTGGTCGACTCGCTGTCGAAGCTTGTCTGGGAGGAGCTGAGCGAGATTGCCTCGCTCGAGAGCGAGCGACTGGTGCTGCTACCGAGCGTGGTACTGCCGTTGGCAGATTCGAGATCAAGCGAATCATCCCTCGACGATAGCGAGACCTTTCGAAGACTTCCGAGCATGTTCATTAAGGTGCCCTGCGATGCGCTACCGGAGAGGTTGAGACCGAGACTGAGTGGACGGAAGCCACTGCTGGATGCCGCCTCTGCATTGGCTGCAGCAAAGGCTGGCATGTCAATGGCCACCTGGTCTACTCGACCAGGGCCGGATGCGGGCGATACCGATCGAGATGCGGCGGATCCAGTGCCGCTGCGCAACGTCGAGTGGCTCAGCTTGCTCTGCAGAGAAATGTTGGAAGGCTGCTTGGACATCGAGGAGCTGCTCGGTGCGGGTGGGAGACCTGCGGACGGAGGAGGAGTCGGCAGATACGAACGGGTTGAGGAGGTGTGCGAAGAGGCGTAGGGCAGAAGCGTGGTACTGGGAGGCGGGCTACTGGAAGCCGACACGGGCGAGAGTGCCTTCCAGAGTGCAGCCATGCCGCTCGGTACCTCTGGCTTCTTGGGCTTTGTGGTGGTGATGTCCTGCTGCTGCTTGTGAGAGGCGTCAGAGTCTTTCATGCCACTGTCATTTGCGAGAGCCGCGTCGAAGGTGTCCTGGAAGCGTAGCGACTTTTGGAAGTCGCCGTCGTCCCCAAAGTCGATGCCCAGATCAAGGATTGGGGTGAGCGAATCCTCATCCGCCGCGTCCTTGGCATTCTGCATGGGGCTTGCAGACCCTTGTGACCCGAGCGATGCCATTGGAATCGCGTCGCCGTCGGGAGTCTCGGACTGGTCGGTTGTCTGTGTAGCTGCAGAGTTGTTGGATAAGTCCGGCAGGACACCAAGACTGCGCAGGAGCATGGAGGGAATGTTGCTGCGGGTTTGCTTCTTCTTCTTCTGTTCCTGTTGCTGTTGCTTCTGTTGTGCTGCTGGCTTCTTGTGGATGTCGGCGATAGCCATGTTGGGGCTGAGGCTTGGGGACTTGCCATATTTGATAGGCAGGAGCAGAATGCTTGGACCGGGAGACATGGTGAGCTCGGTGAGACCAGGCGAGCGCGGCGAGCGAGGTGGGGCTTGAGGATTGGGTGAGGCTATTGATGGTGGCATGCGCGGCGAGAGGAGGGCGGCGTCGGGCAGCTTGGGCGAAGGACTTGCAGCCTTCGGGAGAAAGCCCTGCTGTCGCATCGAGACCAACGTCTTTTGCGCCAGCGACATGGCCTTGAGATTATGGATCGCGTTGTGAGCGACATCGGGCGCGTGGTTGAGATATGGCTCGCTGACGTCTTCCGTCGCCAAGGATTTTCTCGCGACTCTGGCGGCATAGATCTGTGCGGCTGTTGCAGTGATGACCATCGAGGCTCGTATTGATTGGCGTCGCTTTCTGGCTTTGAGGTATCGTCTCAATGCCACGGTGACGAAGATGACGGAAGCAACGAGAGCCGTGCATGCTGCCGCTAGGAGCGCTGTGGAGAGTGTCGACAGGTGACTCACGCCTCCAGCCGAGCTCGACATCTTGATGTTGGCCCCACTTTGTCGTTATGTACGAAGAGATGCGATGTCAACCAGAAAAGTCTTCTGGCGTGTGTACAAATCTCTCGCTGCGGCTGTGCTAACGTCGATTCCAGAAAGACAGAAAGGAGATGCGCGCGCCCGTACGTAGTGTCTAAAGGAATGTGATGAAGGTAGGGAGAACACGCCACGAGACCGGAACCAAGAACGTCGAGACTAGAGATGATGGTAAAGAAAAGGAAGAAGAGCAAGCCAAGACCAGGTTAGCACACGAAATGAGCGAGGTCACGGATAGGCTGAGCGACGAGGAGGCCCTAGTCATGCAGGTAGACCAGCGAAACGTTGATAGACGTGGTCGTGGCCGTCAGAACACGCGAAGTCAGGGCGAAGCCGAGGCGATATGCGGACGAAGACCTGTCTAGAGGTGAGAAGCTTGCGTCGATCTGCAAGAGGCAATAGTCCTGAACTCGTAACTCGGAGAGCAGGAGGGGTGACTTCTGCAGAAGGAGAGAAGGGTAAGAGGGGAGAGGGCCAACAGGCGCTGTCGGTAATACTGGAACCGCGGAAGGACGGAGTGGCACAGTCCAGGACGATGTCGAGGAGCAGGAGGCCTGACGTGAGTGGAGAGGGCAGCGTCGCAACAGGGTCCAACGATATGCTAGCTCGGGCAGGCAGGCATGTAACTTGCTGATCGCTGCAGCCGCTTCCGTTGCTGTGCCATGACGGACCGTCGTTCTCACAGGTCGTATGGCGCTCTACCTCCCCTTCAAATCAGACATGGCTTCTAGTCAGTCAATGTCTAGTGAATTCGCATCCGCCATGATCAATACTTGACTCAGCGAACAGGCGAAACGCATGGTCTACAAAGAGTCGTAGTCATGGGTCTTGTGCGCGAGGTTGTAACTGCAGCACCGCCGAAGCTGTGAGTCTGTTGCAGCGCCTTAGACAGGGTGATTGTACGAGACTTGGAGCAATCGTGACCGTCTCTCTGTGTCGCTGCTGCCAAGCGGCGAGCAGTAATGGTCGGGAGAGTCCGACAGGGATCGGCAGCGCCGACGGCCTGTGTGCAGATAGCACGGCAAATGCAAATGCAGGTTGCACACGGACACGCCGGCGTCGATGCTCTTCATCCGAGTCGCTCGAGTTGTACGAGCCATCTTTGTCGGTCTTTTGCGCTATTGGGACAGTCCGCCGAGCGGAGCTGCAGTCGTTGCCTCGGACAAGTGTCAGGAAAGCCGCGCAAGGCGCATGACCAGGATGGGCGAGCCAGAGACGCGTGAGTCGTGAGAGGCACTTTGGCAGAGGCCAGACGCGCGTTCGGCGTGCAACTCGGTGAGGCTCGCCCGAGATGCAGGTCACAGCTGTCAAGCTTTTTTTCTTCTCATTCTTTTGATGCTCAGGACCGAGGCAGAGTGCCTAAAGGACATGAACCCTTTCGGTGCCGCATGCCTGTCGCATTGCAACGCTCGGACACGAAAGATCGTCTGCAAACGAGAGCAAAAGGCCCAGCTGAAGACAGATAATCCTTCCCTTGACCGAAGCGCTGCTCGTGATGCCGGTCCGGCCTGAGCGCCAAAGCGAGTACTCAAATGATCTTCAGGATCGACTGGGTAGCTAGTCGCTCGATGGTACTCAGCGACTATGAATCTACCCCAAGACCAGGGTTGATCAGCAAGGGGCAGGAATTGAGAGTCATGATGCCAGAAGCTGCAGACATTGTCGGCACCTCGATTTCTTGGACTGACAGCAGCAAGCAGAGTGAGCAAGTCAGACAGACCGTTGGCTGGCCTGTCAATGCAATTAAGCGAACAAGCGAAAGCCAAGGGGTCGGATCGCAGGAAACAGCCCCAGCAGGCATGTGCAGAGTCAGGGCGCTGCCGCCAGGGCACGCGAGGCCTCACCGTTCAATCCATAAGTATTTCATTGATTATATTAATTTGGTTAATTGTGCAGACGCGGAAACGAGCGCGAGCGCGTGTTCGGCTGTCAGGGCTCGAGATCATGGATCTATTGTTATATCACTGACACGCTGGAATTTCTTGAGATCAGAAACAAGAAGATCGCCGATCAGGCTTGGCAGACCCCTTGGGCTCGCTCCCTTTCTCATTACTGGCCTCTGGCCGCTGACACGAGCGAGTCGAAGGGGAATCTGACAATGGAGAAAAGCAAAAATGAGACGCACGGTATGGCCATGGCGGTGAGACTAACGACAACGTGAACGATAACGATTATGCTAACGATGACGAGAGTGATCATATCGAGATACGAGGCTAGGATTGGGGCTTGTTGATACGCAACGACCTGTGTATGGCAGCTGATTAATTTGGAAGCGGCCGACAGGATCCGCGTCAGGGATACGGCCAAGTGGAGAGAACAAGAACCCAGCGCAACAAAGGAGACGCAGCAGACGGGCACGACATGACACTGCACGTGTGGTTACTTTGTAGCAATGCGCTTTTACCAACTGTGAAGTACAGTCTGGCTATATAAGCAGAACGCTAGCCATCAATGTGACCGGGCGGAGCAGACATGATCGCACTACACTAGCTGAAAGCTGAACGAGATAGGAGAGTCAAAAAAAAGAGATAATAAACTGCAGCACCCAGGATTCCCGCGTGGTCCCCCACCGCAGTACTGACTGGGCGATACCTTGCTTAACTTCGCAGATCGGACGGGATGCGGTGC
>KZ819214.1:0-79153 GCA_003144125.1 Testicularia cyperi
CCATTCACCATTTGTCATCCACCTAGACTCTATCCCATCCCCATCGTAATCCCATCCAACTCCAAGACTCTCGTCACTCGGTCCAAGTCTGAAGCAAGGAATACATCGTGCTGAGTGTGATCAGCAACCCACAAACCAGGCGCCGCACAAGGACATTGGCAATCTCCATGTTTGAGAGTGGAATTCAGAATTGCAAAGCATACGAAACCAGCAACTTGGCTGGCGAGATTGAAGTCGAGGTATCATGAGAGTAAAGAGTAGAGAGAGAGGATGGAGGCCAAGCTACAAAGAAATCAAGTGCGAAAGAAGCGAGCGGCGAATGCGTGCAGACAGGACTAGGATCTGTAACTTTTGCAAAGTATGTCGGAAAAAAGGGAGAAGGAGGAGCGGGGCAGAAGCGTGCGTATAAAGAAATCATGACGAGTGGAGCTGTGCAGCAAACGTCATGCTGCTTGGACCGCGGGGGTCGAGTGTGGCGAGTCGGAGCGACGGTCGGCCAAGGCTTTGGAGTGGTCGACGTGGTTGTGCACGTCGTGCAGTTCCGACTGCTTGTCAGCATTGATGTACGACTGCTCCGAGACGCCCGAGGCTGCCTTGCCGCCCACCAACCCGGCCGAGATGCCTCCCACGACGGCGGCGAACAGGCTCGCGTCTCCATCGGCAGAGCTATGCTTGGCGTGTTTGCCACCGAGGTGGAAGAGGTGGTGCTGCTTGTGGCTGTCGTGGGTGTCGGGGTTTGGTTGTGACTTGTCAGCTGCGCTGTCGTGGCTGGGGGTGATGCTGGCGGGCTCGTCGTTGACAACCGTCTTGTTCTCCCAGTCCGAGGTGGTGCGTTCTCGGTCCAGTGGCGGCGGCAGTTCGGTCTGTGTGGTGTAGAAGCGATCCAGGTCATCATCCACGCCCTCGCCCTCGTAGATCGGCGGCGGCTTCTCCACCACAGTCGACGACGTCTTTTCCGAGGCTGCCTTGCTGCTCGGCAGCTTACCAGGTGCAGACATCGCCTCGACCTCGTGGTAGCCCGAGTCCTGCTTGTTTGCCTTGAGCGGACGGTTAAACTCCTCGCCGCCTCGAATGTCCCACTCGGACGCGCCGATCTCGGAGTTGCAGAGAGTGCGGAAGCGCTCCAGCTGCTCCTCGCGGCGTTTTTCCGTGAGCGCGATGAGCTGGGGCCAGTACAGCTCGTGGTTGTAGGGGAAGTCGAGCAGACCGCCAAAGTCGGCGGCCAGCTGCGCGTTGGGCACCTCATCCTTGATGGCTTCGTCGAACTTGCACTTGGCCTTGGTGACTGGGTCAATGAAGGGGTAGATGGCGTTCCAAAACGCCTTGAAGATCCAGGGGACGTTGATGCAGAGAGCGATTCCGAGTCGTTCGACATAGTGGTTCTGGAGGATGTAGAGCATGAGCTTGGCGTTGCTGATGGAAGTGGGGTTGCGTTTCTTGCCGCCAAAGTTGATGAGGAGTGCGAGCATCTCGACGCCGGGCGGCATGACATCGATGGCGCGCTCGAGGATCCACACGGCGAACTGCATCTGGCGTGGTGATTCGTCGGTAGTGTTGCGCGACGGATGCATGTAGTGAAGCGGACGACCCTTGTTGTCAAAGCCGAGGATGGTCTCTTTGCCCGTCATGGCCTCTGGCTCCAGATCCTCGGCACGGAGACGGTCAACGCCATACTCTCGTCGCCAAGCAATGGTGTCGGTGAGACGCTTCTTGGCCGAAGTCACGTCCCACTTGGTGGCACGGAGATAGCGAAGCATCGATTCGCGGGTCAGCATTCGCAACTTCTCCCACTCTGTCGGCGGCTCCTTGGGGGAGTCGGACTTGAGGCTGGTGGGAAACTCGGTGACGGAAGTAAAGTGCGACAGCATCTCTTGGTACTTTTCCTCCTGCTGTTCTGACAGCGGTGCGGGCTTTGTAGGCTTGATGCTGGGGTCCGGAGCGGGGAAGATGTGCTGGAATGATCGCATTTCGGATGCCGACTTGGCTGGACGGCTCGACGTGGCAGCGAGATCCGCCGTTGACGACGAGGGTGACGCCTGGCTTTCCGAAGCCGCCTGTGGCCGACGGTGACCCATCATGAAACCAGAGGCACGTCCAAAGAGGGTAGAGCTGCGGCTTCCTGTGCTTGATGCTCGAGAATGGGTCTTTGAGAGACCTGCTGCATTGGACGACATGATGATCGAAGCGAGAGGGAGAGGGATGTGACGGGAAGGAGACTATTGATCTCGAGATATAGCAAGGATATGTGCAGGAGTCTGACTGCGGGAGGGCAGGTCTGCAAGACGAAGAGAGCCGGACCGGGGGATGCAAGGATCCAGGTGTAGAGGAGCGGGTGGCTAGAGGCGACCCTGTGACCAATACGTCAGGGAGACGAGAAAATGCTTTGCAGGTTCGGAGAATACCGTTGCGTGAGAAGGTCTAGAGGCCAGCGATCCGGAGGTTCCGAGGAGCAGAGTGGACAAAGATGAACTACAGCAAGCAAGCAAGCAATCGCAGAGCTTACGAACAGAGTTATGGACGCCAGGACCAAGGTTGCACGCGACGAGTGGATCCGTCTTGCTTGAGTGCGGGGGAACGGATGAAGAATGCTAAAAACGCAAGAACGCAAAGGTTGTTTGGAGCTGGTGGAAGGGAGAGAAAGAAGAGATGGAACGAGGATTCCGAACAGACAGAATGGAGGATAAGGATGTGTTTGCACTTGACAGGCAGCTCAGATACGGTAGCAAACCCTGCAAAGGCTGGACGAGGGCAGGCGGCAGTGTGTAGTGTACTGTAGTTTGTGCAGAGAACTACAGCACATCAATGCGGCGGTACGTCTTTGCTGGTGTACAGTACTTTGTTCGGACTACTGACACATCACTCAAGACCCCATTCGTGTCCGCCGGACGTATGAGCCCTCTTCTCAGCCTTCGCTCGATCCGACCCGCTTCAAGCTCCTGCCCGACCACCGACTGTAACTCGAACGCTCAATCACAGATACTTCTGCGCCCTCCGGCACGCCTACCATTAGATCGCTTTTCAGAGGCCTCATTGAAGCCGATACCCTCTTACAGAAGGTCCCGCGCCACGATCGAGCCAAGGACGGACCATTCTCCGATAACGGGGCAGGGCAAAGAAAACGGGCGAGTCAGTCCGTCAGTCAGTCAGTGAGGCAAGGAGGCAGACAGGCAGGCAACTTTGACCGGAAAAGCAAAGCCGCGGCGGTTGGAGACAACGATGCTTGAGACAGGTCAAAGGACTCGAGAAATTACAGTAGCGTTTGGCGTCAACCGCAACAGTGCGAGGAGACGGGACGAGGAAGGGGAGGAAGAGCAGAGCAAGCCTTGGCCAAGCCCACGGAGATAGAAAGCCGGGCTGAGCAAGGTACCGAGATGCAGAAGGAATTGAACAAAAAAAAAAAGTGGACACGGGTCTTGGGCTTGGACCTGGCCGGAAGGGGATCGGTCACAAAGAAATCAGAGTCTGGGAATGAAAGAGGAAAAGCCTAAAAAAGAAGGCGACTAACGGCCTGATCAGGGCGCCAATTAGCCGAAGCAGGCGAACAGAGCAGAGCAGCCCAGAGTATCGAGGCGCGGTTTCGGTCTCGACGGATTGACCGATGGCGCAAATGACTACTACGCCTGTGCACAGACACGTACAACTAGCAGTATGTAGAAAGAAAGGCTCCCTTCGGGCGGAGAGCCTGTATCACCACAGGCTACACAGCAGTATCAAAGTACCCGGGCAGGGCGCAGAATTGCTGTGAGTGTCGAGGAAGTCGGGCTGGTGCGGCGGAACGGAATTGCCGCCGTGCTGGGCAGGTTGGTCACTCGCGTACTTTGTCGCCGTGGCCGAAAAACGCAGACGTGACTAAGATTAAAGATTTTTTTTCAGGACCGTGGAGGCGTGGCAAAATCGGAGGCAGAGACAGCAAAAGCAGCAGAGGGGAGCACAAGGGGCGGGGAAGAGCGGCAGGGCGACAGAGAGAGAGGCTTGGCGGATGCATCGCATGACTGCCTTGGCCAGGCTTGGAAAATCGGAATACGTCTTTGCGCTGTCATGCAGCATCACGTCGCGCGGTAGCCTTTGCGTGACCGGCACTGGCCACTTTACAAGCGAAGGTCGGAAGCATGAAGCTTGGCCGAGTATTCGTTAATCGCGAGCGTCACAAGAGGAAATCGACGTACGGTCACTGTGCCTATCCCTCGTTTGCAATCATTAATCAATTACAGGGACGATCTTTGCCTCCGTGTTTGGATTAAGTGCTAATGACCGGAGCCACGGCGTTGATTGCCACTGCTTTCCCCACCCTGCAAGGTAACTCGACGTTTGCCTCCGATGTCACATCTGTAGTCACGCTGCAAGATGCCGCCGGGTGTCTGTCTTCTTCCTGCTCTTGGCAAGCTGTCGAATCCACCGTTCACGGTGGTGACAGGCCCCGTCTTCTTCCGCATGAATTGGAGTACAGTGGAAGCACAAACGAACGACAAGACGAAGATCAGCGTGCACGTTCAAGGAGTCGTCTTGTCGCGGATGGCCAAGCGAAATGCGGTGGTACTGCAATCATCACGTGTAAGTTCGCACTAGACGTACCCAGCGACTGTCCTGGCTGTTGTCCTTTCGTGCATGGCTGTTCCGGTCTATGAGCGCCGTGACTTCGTGGGTGGTCCCGGTGGTCAGAACGAGATCCTTGCTCAAGATCGACCCGGTCGAGTACACGTAGTGTCGAGACCGGTGGTCCTTGAAAATTGCTCAGGCCGAAGGACGCGGTCCACGGCGGGGCTGATGCGTCCGTGTCCAACCCGGGCCTACCCTTGCAGCGAGGCGACAAGGACTGGTTGGTTCGCTGGTCGGTGCGTGCCGCCCTAATTTCGTCAGCTTACTTCCGTCACCGTTCCGGACCCTGTCCTACCTCACACACAAACTGTAAGGTGGCACGGCCTCTGCTTGACCCTTCTCGATAACCTTTGGCCAGTTCGAACTAGCTCGTCACACCTCGGAAGGGTCTATGACGCCTGGGTGAGTAGTAGCAAGATGCTTACTGAGCTGATCAAGTCACAACAGCACCTGTCTCGAACGAATACCGGTCGCAGTAGTCAGTGCAAATCGGTGTTAGCGAGTGGGTTCAGACACGCCGCGGAAATTCCGGGCGCTCAGCTACCCTTACGTTTGCTTCTTCATCGTGTTGCGTGACGGGTCGGCCGCGGTGGTTCAAGCAGGGTCGTGTAACGTCACCCTCGGTTTCCTTTTCGTTCATGCCTTCGGGAGTCAAGAAGTGAGCGTGCTACAATAATTTGCTACCGCACCGGCTGTAACTGCCGAGAGAATTCACTAGAACACGACCTCTCTCGCTTGCTGACGTGCGTACCACTGTTTGCAGCGCTCATGCTCTGAGATCAACAGGTACGGAACAAGACTCTTTTTGTCACAGGGCACAGGTGGGTTGGTGTCAGACTGGATCCGAACAAGACTTGTTTGCGTACTGTCCTCTACCGGGTTTTGTGATGCATCGTGTATGCTGCGTTTGAAGCCTTCGACAAAGCCAGGTTTGACCGAATTTTCGCAGAGCAAGGGTTTTGAACTTGTGACAGGTTGCAGTACGTCACCGTGCAACTGTAAGCTCGTATGACAGCGGTGTTTCAGAAAGATCTAACACTCGTTTCCTTGGAAGCAAACACACAACAATAGGGTCTGCTGGTCCGCCGCTTCACTCGATCCGCACGCTGAGCCGACATGGGTCCGAAAAACCCGAATGGGCTCACTCGACGAGCTCTGTAAGGGACCGAGATGTTCTGTTACGCATCACCTCCGGTCTGTGCGGCAACGTTTGCGACGTAATCAGCTGCAGCTCGTAGGCTCGGCCATGAGATGTCGACAAGCTCAAGTTTTGACAGACGGGTGTGCGCTTGCTTTCTGGTACCATACATTGCCAGTGAATCAGCGTGACTTCAATTGCGAGACTGTCGTTCGACTTCAAATGCAGCTGCGCATTACATGCTGTTCACCTGCACATGGCGACTAAATGCTGCCTGGCACACAGAGGGGCTGAGTCTCGGACATTTCAGGATGCACGTCGCATCAATCGTGCTTTCAAGGCCAGCATGTCGGTCTACGACCCCCCTTGCGCAGACTTCGCGGCTGGCCTGTACGTGAATGCAAGTCCTCTGCTACGAAACAGACTAAGCTCAGGAAATGTGAAATGTGAACGATACATCCGAGACTTTTGCGGCAGAGACACGGCTCCGTGCCCAGTTTCATTTGTGCAAATGCATGCGCCTGTGCATGGTCCTTTCAAGTTGACGGGCGGCTTGCAGTCAAAGGCTCGGATTTGCGCTCTGCCTGGCTGTGCATGCCCTGGACTGTATGCAGTGCGTGACTTTCTGCCCGATCTCCTTTCCCCGTGTCCTTTGGCTGCCCGATCGATTCGATCCAAGTATCACGAAGCAGGATGACCCGGTCACGGAAAGAAACAGGAATGGTAGAGCGTCACTAAGCGTAACCACAGCTGGCGGTTAGCTTCTTGCACTGTCTCTTTACCTTGCACACCAAAGAGACTGGTGGGCATCATCTCGGTCCAAGACCTTGCAGTCCCGTGCACCTTCTAACAAGTACTCGCATCCTAGCGACACCTTTGCGCCCACAGTAACGCCCACAAGGGAACCGTTCGCGCATCGGCTCAAGCCTCCACGGCGTTCGCTCTTTACCCCTTGATCCATCTGCTTTGGGCGACATCTCCACATCTTGACAACTTCCGCTTCAAGTCCTCTGCACATCATGTCTGTTCTTCCACCGAAGTTGAGTCTCTTCGCAGAGGGACAAGAAGTCTTGAAAGACGCCCGTTTCAGGCATTATATGCGGGAACGGAGCTGTGCAAATGAGATTGCTGCGATCGCTTTTCTGCTCTATCCTGCACTGCTGTATCACAGCCTTCATACCTTTTCGTCAACAAATGAATGTTGACGGGGCTTGAACATCATCCCTGCTGACGTAGTGGTGGGACGCACGCCTTTGATGACCACTTGATCGAGTTGGCCGCCAGACCCGGACAGGTACTGTAGCTACGGTTGAGCCCCTGATTAGATGATGAAGTCTCAGAGACAGCCACATCAGCAATCAGTGCTGTGGTATCCGCACTCAAGTCTCTGAGCCCACACAGGCTGGGGCCCTGCTGGAGACATATAAGAGCCTCGAGGCCCCTCGTGAGGTGGCCATATCCCCTTTCTTTGCTCTTCTTGTTCTTTTGTTTGAAGGTTTCGCCCAGGTGCTTGATCCCCTCACTTCCCTTCCTAACGAATACTTCTTTGTTCCTCTTTTTCAAAAAGCACGCCATCGTCCAGCTAGCAAACAACATGCACGCACAGTTCTGGCTCGTCGCCGCAAGCGCCCTGCTTGCTTCACAGGCACTTGCAGACGGACTGATCATCAACACGCCTTCGTCTCTGACCCAGTGTCAGGCTGCTCTCATCACCTGGTCTGGTGCTCAGGGCAAAAGTAAGTCGCCTTCTTCTCCTCTCACGCTCGATGATAGTGTTTTGATCTTTTTTTTGGCCCTTAATTGCTGACAGTGCATAATCTCGTTCTTGCTTTCTCTTTCCTTCCTTCGAAAAATTCAACGATGTCATTATCTAAATATTTGTTTATCGCAGCCTATGTGACGGTGCTTCCTGGAGGACAGCCCTCTGCGGAACCACTGGTGAGCTTCGATGTCCAGGACGCAAACTCATCCGGCATCAAATGGATCCCCAATCTGCCGGAGGGCACTTCAGTCACCCTGGCCATTTCGGACGACACTGGCGTCAAGAACTACAGCAACACCGCAGTAGTTCGCAAGGGCCCCGATCAGTCGTGCATCAAGGATGGCCAGCCGGCTGCGGCTCCTGGTTCTACCTCGGCTCAGGGATCGAGCTCTGACGCTACTTCGACTCAAGGCGATGGTGGCGACGACCAGGAATCGGGCACTGGTACTGCTGCTGCTCCTGCCTCCAGCGTCTCGAGCCCTGCTGGTGCTGCCGGTGCTGGTACCGCTGCTGGGGCTGCTGGTGCTGGTGCCGCTGCTGGAGCTGCTGGAGCTGCCGGAGCCGGAGCTGCTGGTGCAGGCACTGGCACTGGCGCTGGCACGGGCGCTACTGGCGCATCCGGCTCGACCACCAACCCCACCGGCTCCGGCAACAACTCGAGTACAACTGGCGCCACCGGCTCGACCACCAACTCTACCTCTGCTGGCAACAACACCACCACAACCGGTACCAGCCACAACGGCACGGGTAAGTCACTACACTTGACACTTCCTACAGATGCGTACTTTCACCTTTATGAGCTGTGTCGATGATGCTGACGCCAACAATGCTTTTTGGGAATTGGAATTAAAAGACTCGTCGACCACCCCCAAGAGCACAACAAACGGCAGCTCGACCACTGGCACTGCTGGCAAGAACAACGGTACTACTTCGTCCACCTCTACAACGTACGTCCCTTTCCTTAATCTTGTTACACTACCTATCTCCTGCTCGGAAGTGACTGACCTAGCCTGTTCTTCCTTTTTATATACTCCTACACACCAGTCACAAGACTTCCAGCGATGCCGGCTCCCTCGCCCCCAACTCCGCCTTCTTGGTGGCCGTTACTACCATCTCAGTTCTCGCTATTGGTTTTGCTTTCCTGCCGTAAAACCTTTCTACCTCCAAATTCCGTCTACTTCGATCCTCTCGCTTTTCTCTCTTCGTGCTAGTCCATCTACAGTATCTTTGTTCGATTCATTACTCGTTCTTCGTCATCATCAATACAGTCAATTTTTCTGTCACTTTGCAGTCATGCAGTCAAGTTGTTTTTCTGTGAACCTGCCACGTCACGCAACAAGATAGAAAAACTACAGAGGGGTAGGCTGGAAGAGCTTGAGTCTGCGACCAGAGGCCGCGAGATTCGCCGTGCTGTTCAGACTATCCATTGAAGTGCTCTCTCCGTCGCAGTGGCTCTTTTTGCTGGCCAAGTAGGCTTCTGCACGACGACGCTGTTCCGCACTGCTTCCGGGCGGTCCATAAAGCGGTACCGCAACAGGAGCCTTACTGAATCGACCGCGGGCTGGGAGATGCATCGATGGCAGTGGTCGTCGCAGACTCGAGACGATCGACAAGGTTCCGTCCTTTGCAGGTCGCGAGGCTTTCAATGTCGACCATGTCTCCTCGTCCCTGTTGTCCATAGCGTGTCTCGTCTTGTACTTTGGCACTGAATAACACAAAAGAAAGTATGGGAAGGCGGCTGAGCAGGTAAGCCTTCGGAAAGACTGACAGATTTTGAGAAGTGTTTCTCACCTCTGCTCGACTTATCTCTGCGGTGCTTGATCTGTCTTTGCTTTTGAAGAGCTCTCATAGCCACTGTCAGAGCGCAGAAATCGACAGGATCAGTACAAAGCTGCGAATCATGGTGACTGAGCGACAGTTTGGACCTACAATCGGCTTTTCTGCTGGCTATATGCGGGATTGAGGAAGGTGACTTGACGAAGCTGGAGTAAGACCTCGGTGCCGCAGCAGACTCTCCATGCTGGTATAGCTGTGCGCGACATGGTCGACTCTGAGTTGTGATCATCTCCATGCGGTCGTCACGCGATAAGCTTCGACTTGTCGATTCCAGCTGCACCCCTCTCGATGTGTCCAACGTCGATGGCATGTTAATATCGTGACTAGCGTAGTGCCCCCTGTCAAGCGGTGGGTATATGCCGTGGTGTCGGCCATGTGCTAGGAACCCTCCATCAGAGCTTCCAGTCACAAGCTCGGAAGGTTCAGAGCTGTCATCGTAGCTGAGCTGGGCACACGTCGGAGGGCTACTGGTCCATAGAGCCAGACCACGAGCTCTAGATGTAGACACGCTGGAGGCACAGTGCTCCAAGTCCTTGGCTTCGTCAAGATGTGCTGTCAACAGTCGTTCAGCATCGGTCTCCTCGGTAGCCATTTCGTGATCGCCCGTGCTACCAGAAGCGGTGTGACGAGGTTGGGGACATGCGCTCTCACCGTCCTGAGAGGCACATCTGCTTTGTCCTTGCTCGCTACACCGTGGTGGAGTTTCCGGTAGCTTTCGCCCCGTTCGGACCGTCTGTCCATTACCGACCTCCTCCTTCTCATTTGAGTCTGCCACTCGCTTGGGCGGGATCATAAATGGTAGTGATCCGTGCTCTTCCGCTCGAAATCGCTGTTTCTTCCGCAATTGCGCGTTTCTGGCTGCTATGGTACTATGTATACCTCGTCATCAAATCGGATCATTTGAGTTACCTGATTCTCACGACTTTTCTGGCCTGACACAGGAGCGAATCTGTCTTTGGGATGCTTACAATGGCGTCTCGGTGAAGGGAACCAATGTCTCGTCGACCTGCAGCAAGATGTCATCCTGATCATGGCAAAAAGCAACGTCTCAGATACACGGATCGTTGCACCGCGACCAAGAAAAGGTAGATACCTGCCCTTGTGTCGATGCCATGCTCCGATGTCTCGACATCTTCGTCGTCGCTGTCAGGCCAAAAGTCAACTGCTCGGTACCCGAGCGTGGAAGACCAATCAGACATGCTGCTCCTAGTCGTCTTTGATCTCTGGGATGCAACGTGTCTAGTGTAGTGTATGGATAAAACAAAAGCAACGTTACCCACAAGGCGAAGTAGCCATCTTCATCTCAGCCTACTCTATGAACCCATCAGCACCAGCGGCAACGAAAAATCACGGCTGATGCAGCCACACTATTTGCTACAGTCACGCTGAGAGTCATTGTATTGGCTAGAAGCGATGCGCTGCTCTGTGATGATGACGATATGTGCTCGAATGGACAGGCCAGGCTCAGTCTGCAGTTGTGATGTTGGACAGCTGTCGGCGTGGCCGCTTGGCCTGTAATGTTCACTCTGCGGCACCGGCCCATCGGATTAGCCGATTTGACCGAAAGAGGGCGCGGATTGACCACAGCCAAGAAGCCGGACGCGTGAGAAGGCAGAAAGCAGCACACAATGGCTGGCCGGAACCCCAAGCACTTCCCCACATTTGTTGTGACGGGGTGGTACAGTAGCCGGTCGCCTGTGACTTTGACTGGTTCATGTTGCAGTACACGGCAACTCCGGCGTGCAGCATCTCTGGGTACCGACTTTGGACTTTCTTGATGGGCCGGTCCGACTTGCTCGCTTTGTGCATCACTGACACTCACCCAATTCACCTTGTCTGGCTCAGAGAAACAGGTGTTCACCTCCCGTAGGGTTTAGTTACCGGCACTTCTCTTGGCACCCATCAGAGCGCAGCATTCTTGTCCGACTACCTCCTCCTCCCCTGCCATCACTCGCGGGAGAAAGTGTCATGTCTTTTCGAAGGGGTCTTTCAGTACGACTGCCCTTCCTATCACCTTCCACGGCCCAACCTTCGCTACTCATCCGTCCAGTGATCTCTCGTTACACCCTCAGCGCGATTGCACCTCGCACATCACAGACGCTCACTCGGCTCCATCCCGCCCAACGCAACTTCAATATGGCAGCAGCAGACACCGCCGCGGCTTGGAAGCCTTCCAAGCCTCGAGGCAAGCAGCGCGAAACCGATCACAAGACAGGCCCCAAAGGCGAGCCCATGACGCCCATCCCTTCGGCCACACTCATCGTGCTCTGTCCTCGCTCTGCCAAGGACGGACAGGGTCGACTTGAGTACGATACCCTCATGGTACAGCGGTCTGCACGGGACGGATCCAGCTTCCGATCCGCTGTCGTGTTCCCCGGTGGAGCCCTCGACATTCAGGACGAAGCCGCCATCGATGCGGCACTGTCTAACTCCTCCTCAGCGACTTCGGAAGTGCCGCCCAGCATGCAGAGAGAAGGCTACATGCGCGCCCTCAAGCTATGTGCACTCCGAGAAACCTTTGAAGAGACTGGCCTCCTGCTTCTTCCCTCTCCCAACAAGTGTGAAAACGGTCTCCCCTACAGTCGCGCCGTCGGTCACGAAGAGGCCAACATCTCAGCCGACGAATGGACAAAGGCCCGCAACGACGTGCATCACAATGCCGTCGACTTTGTCCCCTTCCTTCGAAGAGTTTGTGACAAACTCGGTCTAAGAGACCAGGTCGGAAGTGGCCGAGATGCGCTGCCCGGCCTAGCGCCGATGGCACACCATTCTAACTGGATCACGCCCCGTGGCGTGGTTCGACCAGCGAAGCGATTCGATGCACACTTTTTCGTCACGATTCTCGACGCGCCGGATGCGTTCGGCGCCGATAAGACGCTGCAGTTGTCTGCGGATGGGTCAGAGACGCTCTCGCTCCGACTTGGTACGCCGCAGGAGATCATGCATCTGGGTATCTCGGATCAGATCTCGCTGTTCCCGCCTCAGTTCTACATCCTGGCCGATCTAGAGTCGGCTATCACCTCGCCGCTGCAGGATGGAAGCCCTCATATTCGGCCCTTGATCTTTGATCCCAGCATTGCAGCCTCGTACGGTTCTGCGGAGGCAGAGTTTCGTGTTACGCCAGTCGAAGAAGAAGGCCGTGGGCTTCAAGGCCGCAACTACTCGTGGGACCGTAAAGATGTCAATAGCTCACAGACGCAGAATCCTCCTTCTAGTTCAGCTTCCTCCAACTCGCCTCCCACCTCGTGGATCTCGGACACCAACCCGCCCCTGTCCAAACAGAGAACACTTGGACCGGATGCAGATGCAAACTATCCTCCGGTCACGGCGGTCGAGCCTCGCGCCTTTCCAAAGCTGGGTGCTATGATCGATGTCAAACGAGGTCTTCGGGAGCAACAGCAACAACAACCACAACAAGGAGCAGAAGGAGAAAGCGAGGACAGCTTCGTCTTTCCCCTGGTCCTACCGGGTGATTGGCAGGCCTCGCCTTCGCAAAAGGAGCGCGCCAGCAAAGGCATTCTTATCCCAGCCGAGACGAATACTTCTGCTGCTCAATCCACAGCTCCAGCCCCCTCATCCACCCAGACCTCCGGCGCAAATGGCGAAAAGACACTCAACAGGCTCTACGTGTCCCCACGAGCTCCTGAGCATGGAGGTGGAATGACAGTGCGTGGTGCAGTCCGCCGCGGTCTCGGGCCGCTTCCGGACTTTCAGATCGGCATCATGCTCACTAGCCCCAGTCAAGAAGATCGAGATGCCAAACTATAGTCTTCCAATAGTAGAGCTCAAAGTTGTAGAATGGAATACATTGGATAACAGTTATACCTATCTGTCTGTCTATGTGCTGGTTGCGATCGAGGATGACATTATTGCAGGATTACTGAGGATCGGTGTAGAACCTGACAGCGTTGGCGAGGATTCCCTGTTCGAGTTGAGACCATCTTTGCTTGAGCTGACCCTGCAAGATTGTGCGTTTTGCCGGGTCAGCGGCTTTGATCTTGACCTCGAAGACAGCAGTGACGGGTCTGTGATCCGAGATGGTAGTTTCCCATCTTCGGTAGTCCAAACACTTGATCCGGTCGGGGTGATGTGATTTGAAGAGCACACGATCGCACCAGGCGGGAATGCGGTTCTTTTCAGACGAATCCCACTCGTGAGTACCCCGATCATACTTGTACGTCGGTAGGAACGAGATGGCAGCTTCCGAAAAGTTCTTGAGTCTGAAGGCGGGATTTTGCTTCAACTCCTTCCGCAATTGATCTTGCTCCAAAAGCACAGGGAATTTCTTGGCGTAGATGGCACTCAGAACCGTCTCCCTCGAATGATCGATTCGGTAGTTTAGATCTCCTGACCAGAAACATGCTTCGTGGTCGAGAATCATGCTTCCATCCCCACCTCCCACATACGCTGCAGGATCCGCATGTGCATCCTCAAACACGGTGGGATACTCGAGGATGTCGGCAATGTCGGCATTTCGCTGCTTGACGTGCTTCTGTCCCGCGGCCAGATGAGAGTTGACAAACACCAGACTCGTGTCTTGCAGCACCATTCTTGCAATGACTGCGCCCTTGTTGCCGTAGCGACCCCCCATACCGGTCTTGACCGTGCTGATAGCCAGTTCGCGAACATGCTTGAACTCCGACTGCTTGACAAAGACGCACGTGAACAGTCCCACCAGCGACTCGGATTGCACAAGTAGGTATCCGCACGTTGCCGGCATCGCGAACCGCACGATCTGAATCAGCTTGTCGTACCAGGCTCGATACTGACGCGACACTCTATCGCCGAGGTCGTTTGCTTTCTTCTTGCCACCACCGAGCAGGAGACTCTTTGCGGTCAGCTTCTTGCTCTCAAGGTCGATGAGCTCCTGGAATCCAAATACAATCACATCTGGCGGCCGCTCGGCTGGCAGCCCATCGGAACCGACCTGAAGCGCGTTGCGCAGCATCGCCGGGAACACTTCCATGTTCTCCGCGGACGATTCTAGGTCAGAGGGCGATGCAGCATCAATGTTGAACGTAACGTTCAGCGTCTTGATGCTTCGGTACGTGCAGAACTCGCTCTCGCGCTTGCTCTGTTCAAATTGCAGCCAGTCGTAAGATAGAGTACCATCCCAGAGACGCACGGCAGAATCGAGTCCGCCAGAGGCAACCTGCAGACGGCCGACCTTCTCGATGCCGTGCTCGTCGACCTTGATGGCCGTGATGGGCTCCCTGTGCGCACTCCAGATTTTGAGCGCCTGCCATGGTGTGCTCTCGGTATCGTACACCGCGATGGAGCCAGCTCGTGTGGCTACCCAGAGGTACTTGATCACGCCGGCTACGGCAGTTAGGCCGTGCGGACCCAGCTTGCGCACGCCTACGCACTCATAAGTCTGCCGAGACCAGATGGAGACGTGACCCGAGTCATGGCCAAAGTAGGCGAAATCGGGACGCGACGGAATCAGAGCGCCGCCCGTCACCATGCCTACGCCCTCGGCCATCTCGGCGGGGATCTGCACAGCCTTGGACGTGGCGTTGAACGGCTTGTCGTCGGCAAACGGGTTGTAGATGCGGATGCGCGGACCTTTGCTGCCGGCATAGTCCTTGGCGTTTCTCTGTGCAGAGGGGCCCGTAGACACCCACAGCTGCTGGCCCAGTACACACGCATACGAGCCCTTCTCAAGGGCTATACGTTGCGTGATGGGCTGGTTTGAGAGGCGAAGACCCGCCACGGCCGGATCTGGATCGGTGCTGGGCAGCCAGATCGAGATCTTGCCGCCTTCGTCGAGACTCAGCATCTTGTTCCCCACGCGTTTGAGCAGCTGGATCGCAGCCGTATGCACGTTCTGGCGCGAGAAGACGACCTGGGCCTCGGCCACGTCCAGCTCCCAGATGTGGCCATCCTTGGTGCCACACCACAGATAGCGACCCTCGTCCGCAGTTTCGCCGTGACATCTTTTGCCGGCTGTCGAGACAGGTGCGATTCCGAGATTCGGCGGTCGGAATTCGAGTGCTGTTAGCTTGACTTCCTTGGAGAGATGTTCGCCAACGGTGCACAGCTTCTCGCCAGAGCCCGATGCTGACTCGCCGACGCGGTAAACCTTGACCTTGTCCGCGCTACCAGTCACGACTGTGTGACCGCAGAGCGCAAAGCACTGGAACGCCTGGCGCGCCGATGTGGAGCAGTCGGGATTGAATGTGGGAGCGCGTCGGTTGGCGTGTGAGGTGTCTGGAAGACCGCCGGGGGTCATCTCGGCAGCAGGGTGTGGACGACGCATGCCCAACGGCGTCTTGAGCGAGGAGGGCGGCGAAATCGAGGCCGCAAGGTCGCCCTCGTCATCCTCGTCAGAGCTGTCGGTGTGATTCCGGCTCGAAGCGTGCGAGGACGACGCAAAGCTGCGCCCAAAGGGGAAACCATGATGTACCGTCCGCGTTGGCGGTGGCTGCAGTGTGCCGTTACGATCGCTGGCGGAAGTCGATCCCGTAGTGTCTCTTGGCGGAAGGGTCGGAACCGGTATTGGCCTCGTGCGAGATCCGATCGTGTGTGCCCGGTGCATAGACGACACCGTGCTGCTGGGCACGCTGCGCTGTGGTGGAGGCAGAACCGCCGAGCTCGGAGTCGAAACAGACGAGTCCGCCTCGTTCGTCAGGATTCCGGCATTGGACGGCTTGCGTGCAGGCAGAGGTGGGATATCGGCGTCGTCGCCCGCGTTCAGAGGATGAAATACAGGGAGAGAGCCCACGCTGCGACTGGCACTCAGGCTGCGCCTGCGGAATTCGGTCTGGTAGTCGACGCCCTTGAGCCCGGAGGCGCCCCTAGAAGGAAGCGGCGGCGGCGCAGCAGTAGCAGCGGGAGCAGATGCGGCGGCGAGCTGCTCAGGCGAGATGCCAGCATCGTCGCCGCCGCCCGAAAGTGCAATGGCTGCCATGGTGCCTGGAAGCCTCAAGAAGCTGTCGTTTGAAGCGTCACTCTTAAGCGGCCGCGGTGGGACCACCGGTGGGCCGTCATCTTTGAAGGGGTTGTCATCTCTGCTGCCGGAGACGGTGGGTGAGAGCTGCTCGTTCGATCGAGAGTGTTTGAGAAAGTGCTGGCTCGTGCTGATGCGACCCGGAGTCAAGGTCGAACTGATAGACCTCGACTGTCCCGGCGCCCTGCTGGAGCCGCTGAACATGTTGGCCAGCGAAGTGACACGCGAAGTCGAGCCCTCATGCTTGAGGCGCTCGAGATCGGCCTCATCCAGGATGTGCACGCCATGATTGGTGGCGGCTGGCTTTGGCGGTCGTGGTGGTGGAATTTTGGCGACGGCGGGGCCTTCAACATCAGAAGTGGCGGCAGAATGCACAGCTGAGACCGAAGCTGAGGCGGAAGCGGAAGCTGGTGCAGACACATTCGAATCGCGGCCGGCGTAGGATTTGGTGGGTCTGAGTGTGGGCACGGGCTCGCCGAGCTTGCAAGCCGGCATGTTGGGTGATCGATGCTCCGAGAGCTTCTTAGCATGCTTGGGACGTGATACGGATTTCTCTGCACTAGCGTTGACGAGCTTGGGTAGTTCGGTAAAGGAGCTGTTGGCGCTGCTGGCAGTGGAAAGCACGGTCAGGGAAGGCTGGGCGGTCGTAACGGATGCCTGGGCTGATGCAGATGCTGCCAGAGATCCCATGTGCGATGTTGTCGATGTGTCGGAGCCATTAGACGCTACACTGGTCGGCTCTGGTGACGGCTTTTTAGGTTTGACGGGTATCGCTGCGCTAGCGGGGTGCTGTTTGGCGCCGTTAGCTGCATTCGGCATCTGTCCCATAACAATGCCCTTGGGGGCTTGACCAAAGGTGTGTGTCGAGTTGAGAGATTTATTGTGGTTGTGATTTCCGGCATGTGTATTCGAACCGGCGGTGGTGGATGTCATGCTGGTGACAATGCTGTTGCTACCGCCAACGTGATTTGGCGCGCCGGAGGAGCTCGAAGGCCGGCTGCTCTCAGACTTGGACATCTGCTCGAAGCGAGAGCGAAGGTTGGAGACACCTCCGGAGAGGGCTCCGAACTCGTCTGGCTCCTGTCCTGCGGTGTGATCCGACATGTCGGTAAACGTGCTAGAATGCCTCAGCGACGCAGTGACGATCTCCTAAGCGGCGATATTGCGACTCATGCGCGCTCTAGAGATGGAATGTACATGCACAGATGGAGTGCATGAAGGAAGAGTGGCGCAGATGTCCCGAGTCGGGTAGCATTTGCTAGCTCTGGGTTTACCGGACGTCTGGGAGTGTCGAGATGGCTGGTGGCAGAGCTGCCGTGCAGGCAGGCAGGCAGGCAGGCAGGGCTAGCCAAAAGGGTGGCTTGCTAAGGTGCAGCTGCAAGCGCCATGAGCATCTAAGTTTGAAAAGGGGTGTGATTCTTAGCCAGGCTGCGATCGCATGTAGCTATCCAAGGTAGTATACGGGTAGTCTATGGACGTCGATGCTGACGCTAGCTTGTGCACCGGTGCTGAGGAATCCGGCCAGTAAGAGGCATGAAAAGAGCGCCGTGATGAATGGGACAAAGCACGAGCTGGTGCTGCGCAGAATGTGTGCGTCGGTTGCAGGGGCGTGGGGCAGAAGGCGATCAAAGCGCAGAGAGACAAAGAGCTTCCCCGGCGACGGTAGTGATGATGGTGGTGTTGGTTGTGATGATAATGCGTGGCGTGGCGAGGCAGAGGCTTGACGGCTTGCAGCTTTTTGATGAGACTGAACTGAGCTATACGTGACAGTCTAGGTCTGTCAAGGCACATGTGTCGTCGGATGTCGTTTCAGAAAAAATAAGTGGCAGCAGCAGTGGCAGCAGCATCGGCAGGAGCATCGACTTTCTCGCTGATGTTGCATTGGGCGTTTGCGTGCGTGCGTGCGTGCGTGAGTGTGTGAGTGTTTCTTTTGTTCTCCCTTTCGGCACGCGCCGCCCATGCGCAACGCAACACCGACACACACAAACACACGTACTCCCATTCTCAACACGCACAGGCAGACACGCACAGGCAGACACACTCAAATGAAGCCTGACTCCACACGGCAGTGATGCAATATCCTCGAAAGTCGGCCTGGTTCGAGTCGCCCGGCTGCGCCCATCGGCATCTTTCCGCGCCCGTTGTCTCTTTGCTTGCCTGCCTGAGCGCCAATCTCCGGGTCCATTCGGATCTTGCGCCCCAGACACTCATCTTTGCTGACCGCTCAACCTCGGCCTCCATCGATCGAGCACGACAGTACCGCCAAAGCAGATGTGCTGTAGACCTGTGATCTTATCCCTCCGTGCTGTAGATGTCACGAGTCGATAGTGCGAGTACAGTACCGGGCACGGCACTGGTTGCACCCGTGTCCCCTCCGGTGAAGGAAACGTTCGGAATCGGAGAGGTTTCTCACAAGTAAGTGAGTCAAGACTCTCGGTCCTTTGCTCGGAGAATTTGTGGGTCTGCGGTGGAAGCATAGCGCCATTGCACCGCCTTGCATGCAGCCCGATTTGCCAAAGTCGAACGCGAATAACTATACAAAAAAAGCTGGGCACCGAGCGGATCGGTGTTGTACTGTACAGTACTGCATCACTCCGCCGACGCCGCCAACGCCCTCCGCCGCACTTACGGACGGACCCAAAAATACGCACATGCGCTACTGTATGTTCGTGTTGATGTCGATTCAGACACCGATTAACCTCGCCAAGTAAGAGGGCAAATGTGGCGGTACTTTACCAATTACAGCTGTCGCTCAGCTGTCTCGTCTCGGAGCGACATGCAAGAACAACAATACGGCGCACGACATCGCCTCTCGACACCGTCATGGATCCAACACTTGCGCCGACCGAAGTGTGCAGGTGACAAGGTCGAAGAAGACACAAAAGGGAATACTTGAGATCTTACAGAGACGCAGATCGGAATCACATCCGAAGTTGGCCGGCGACTTTGTCTAATTGAAGCCTCCACACTGGCGTCGCAGCGGGTAGCGGGGCTCAGACACAGCACAGTACTCGGTGCATTCGGTCTCGGGAGCCGGATCGACGCGGCCAGCTGCCGTGCAACGTGTGATACAGTACAGTACAGTAGTGTGGAGAAAGCGATCCGGCACTTTTCTTCCATATCTCGAAACCTCACAAAAGTGTGTGTACGACCATTTCCCGAAAGTCATCAGGCAAAATGGTGTTAGCAGCAGTGGCGCAGATGAAGAGCACGGGCGTGATCGCCGACAACCTGGCACAGGTGGTTTCGATCGTGCAGCGAGCTGCGGCTGCAGGTGCCAAGGCGGTGTTCCTGCCGGAAGCGACCGACTTTATCGCCCCCACGGCAGCAGTTGCGGAGCTGACCCGATCCAAGGAGAATCAAGACTTTGTGACTGGTGTTCGAAAAGCTGCGCAGGATTCTGGCGTGTGGATTTCGGTTGGCGTCCACGAGCCGCCTGCCAAGGAACAAGATGAAAGAGACCAGACCGAGAATCGAGGACGTCTACGATGCTACAACACGCAGCTCCTCATTGACCAGCAGGGCGATATTCTGGACAAGTACCGAAAGCTCCATCTTTTCGATGTGGACATTAAAGGAGGTCTCAAGATTCTGGAAAGTGACTCGACACTGAAAGGCTCGTCTCTGGTCAAGCCTCGACAGTCTCCGATCGGATCCATCGGGATGCTCACCTGCTACGACCTGAGATTTCCGGAACCCTCGCTTTCGCTTCGTAGACAAGGTGTCCAGGTCTTGACGTACCCCTCGGCATTTACTGTTCGAACTGGCGCGGCTCACTGGGAATCTCTCCTTCGTGCCCGTGCAATCGAAACCCAGAGCTACGTGCTCGCCGCCGCTCAGGTCGGAGCCCACGACGGCACAAAGCGTGTCTCGTGGGGCCACGCCATGATCGTCGATCCTTGGGGGTCAATCGTCGCTCAGTGTCCGTAAGTACTCCCCCTGCTCGATCTGACTGACCATCGACACAACACGCGCACGTCCTGAAACCCAATGACTAATCTGCTCGCCTTATACCTTTTGAAACAATTGAACAGCGACATACAACCTTACAAGCCTACATTCTGCCTCGCCGACATCGACCTCGAATCGTTGGAAAACACTCGCCAGGAGATGCCGCTATGGTCACAACGGCGAGGAGACATCTTCCCTGAGCTCTAAGAAGGCAGAGAGATCTTTCCAATCCACTGTCCAATTTCATGTTTATTCACACTCACTGTCACATCACAAGAATGCGACAAGGGCGCTTGTCGAGTGCAAACGAGTGATCTTTCACAGCGAGGAAATGGCAAAGCAAGTTGTGTTTGATTGGACAGAGACTTGTAGTGTAGGAAATGGCCTTGAACTCGACACGGGTGCCTTGTTTAACGGCCGATGCGCACGACCTTCTTGCGCTGTCTGCGGCCGAGATTGAGAGGGTTCGTGGGGTCCTTTTTCTTCGCGGCGTCGTCCTGGATTTGATCCTGTTGGTCGTCGTCGTCTTCGTCGTCGTCGGCACCGCCAAGACCCATGCTTCCGAGCATTCCACCGAGGGGGCCGAGTGCATCTGCACCACCCATGCCAGGTGGGAGACCACCCATGGCTTCGGCGAGATTCATGTTGAGCAGCCCACCCTCGATGGCAGGCGAGTGTGCTGGCAGACGTGCCTCGAGAGTTGGTGGGAAGCGGATCTTGGCCAGACGCGCACGGATCGGGTTCGGGTTCGGGTCGCGCTTGGCGGCCAGGATCTCTTTGCGCTGTGCCTTGGTCAGGGTTGGCTTTACAACTTTGACCGTCGAAGTCGAAGAGGTGGTCTGCTGAGCCTTGCCCTTCTTCTTGGAGCCGGAAGCAGGGGCAGATGTGGAGCCAGAGGCAGCCGAGCTAGAAGCAGCCGCCTTTGCGTTTGCCTCAAACGCCAGCTTCTTGAGCGTGGATGGCTTGGTGCGTTTCTTTCGTGCCTCGACAGCAGGCGGTCGTCCACCACACTCGGGCTGAATGATCTCAGCGAGAGCGTCAAACAGCTGCTTTTTGTTCTGAATCTTGGCATCGAGAGCAGTGCCGTCTTCCTCAAAGAGCTTGACCTTGATTCGGCCTGGGTTCTCCCAGTCCTGCGGATGCGTCTTGTAGGGCTCCTGGACATACTGGAGGTTGAGACGGCCCGCAGCCTTGGCAAGCCAGAGCTGGGTTGGGAACGGGCTCGACTTTTCGTAGGCAACGCGTCGACAACCCTTGCCGTAGTGACGCTTGGCATCAAAGTAGATGGGGTAGACGCTCACCCACTTTTTGTGCTCGCCATCGTTGCTCTGCGCACCCTTGCCGGAACCACCGGCGACAGGACCGGGTGCAACAGGAGCCCTTGAAGAGCCAAAGTCGCCCGAGCCAGGCGCCTGTCCCATCTGCTCCATCATCTTTTGGAAGGCAGCCATCTGATCAGCCTGCGACTGTCCGCCCTGCTGCGGAACAGCTGCCGAAGCGCCGGCATTTCCAGACGAGATTGTCGGCAGATCAAACTGTCGTGAATTTGCAGAATGATCGCACGGGTCAGTGTCAGGCCTAAGTTAGATGCTAAGCCCCAAAAGCGATGCGCGGAAGCTTGTAACTCACCTCGAAGTCATCGTCGAAGTCCTCGACGGCTGCTTTCGGCGGCATTTTGAAGCTTTGACTGGAAGTGTCGAATGAATCCTTGTCAATAGGCGCTTGGTGCAATTGCGATGCGAGCGTGTACGTGCGTGTGCAAGGTTGTCGAAGAGGTACTGAGAAGGCAAGACCCGTGTGACAGGATGATTGTCTAGATGCACGGGGTCTGCCGAGCTGGTATGCCACGACGGCGGCTGCAGCAATACTGTAGTGAGCGGAGACGAAGGCGAGGGTCCTCCATCACCGTCACGTGGAAATTGGCTGCTTCCGTGCGAGAGGAAGAACTGGCACGCACCGACTATTTAGAGCTGTTGCGAATTCTGTAGGTGGAGGCTACGGCGCTTTGCTGCTGCATAACTCACGAAGAACCACCTTTCTGTACCTGTCACTTTTCCAATACCAATCCGTACCAACATCACATCACACCAACCGCTGCCGGCAGATATCCTTCCTATCATCACATTGAATTCGGCCTCGATCCGATCAGCACAGGTCACTGCTCAGCCTTGTATCCGTGGTGCGGTGCGGTGCACGAGTGTAATATCGCGCCCGAGATTGCTCATGCTCGAGTGCCCATGATCGTGGACCAGCAATGACACTCGATAACTTGGCATGATCTCTTGCACAATCAGATCGCTTCCGCTTCGATCGCACCTGTGTATTCCACGCCCGTTGATCAGCAGCCTCTTTCGACCACTTGGACGCGTGTTGCAGTCACGTGCTCTGTCGCAGACAAGTCAGCTAGCCACCATGAGGGAAGCCGTGATCCGGCTCACCGAGCAGGAAGAGGCGCTGTGTCAGCTGCTTGATCAGACATGCGACTACATTCACACCTCGCGGCCCGAGATCTCCGAAATTGACTCGACACAGTTCAGTGGCGATGGCAGCGAGCGGTGCGAAGCTCGAATTGCCGGTGGTTGGGTGCGCGACAAGCTGCTGGCTCGCGAATCCGACGACCTCGATATCTCCCTCTCCACACTAACTGGCAATGCATTCGCGCTGTACCTCAAGCACTATCTTACCTCACCGACCTTTACATCGACACCGCTGGCCTCGTCTCCCTTCTTCCAGGATGAGCGCTCCGAGATGGGCCGAATTGGAAAGATTGCTGCCAATCCAGAGCAGAGCAAGAACCTCGAGACTGCCACCGCCCGTGTTCTCGGCCTCTCGCTCGACTTTGTCAACCTTCGCAAAGAGTCGTATGACCCTGGGTCACGCATTCCCACCATGACGTTTGGCACCCCCAAGGAAGACGCAGAACGCAGAGATATCACGATCAACTCGATGCTCTACAACGTCCACACCCGTAGAGTAGAAGATCACACCGGAATGGGCCTGCAGGACCTCGCGGCCGGGCTCATCAGGACTCCGCTTCCTCCTCTCACCACGTTCCTGGACGACCCGTTGAGAGTACTCCGATGCGTGCGCTTCGCCAGTAGATTCGCATACGAGCTCCACCCGACCATCATCCGATGCCTTACGGGTCGGAGTCCAGCAGGAGTCTCTGAAGCCGAGCTCGACCAGGCTGCAGCCAGTCTAGCTAGCAGCGACGACCCCCGCGTCTCCTCGGGCCAACAGGGCATCGAAGCAGGCAGAGACGAGATCCGCAACGCTCTCCTCAGCAAAGTCTCGCGCGAACGGTTCGGCATCGAAGTCGACAAGATGATCAAGGGTCCCAATCCTCTTCTTGCGCTCTTTCTTATTCACCGTCTCGAGCTCTTTCCGCTCATCTTTCATCCTCCGCCCGGCATCAAGGTGGTGGCAGACACGCCCGCTAGCTCCTCGCCAACAGCCACAATGCCAGACCAACCTGGCCCTAATGCTGTCGCGCTCAACGGCGCACGTCTTCTAGACGCGATCCTCAAACGACAGCCGACAGAAGACGCGGCCTACCACGTCCAGCCAGTCGCCATGGACACGCTCAGCATCAACGCAAGCAGCTCCGACTCGGAACAGGCCAAGCAAGTCACGCGCGCGTTCTCCGCGCTTCCTGCCTCGCCCATCCCCCAGGCGGTGTTTGATGCACTTCCACGGGATTTGTTGGACTCGTGGTCCGGCGTACAACTCTCTCCGGAAGAGAGACGACGGCTGTGGATGACAGTTGCGCTGCTGCCGTTGCGCGGACTCGTGTACGAGGAAAAGAAGAACAAGATGGCCTGGGCGGGAGAAGTGGTCGTTTCGAGCGGGCTTAAACTCGGCACAAAGACGCTCAAGGAGCCTGTTGCGTCGCTCAACAGATGCATCGACCTCATCAAAGCCGGTCGTAGGATCCCTCTGTCTCGGTCGAATGATGGTCAGACGGCCGACGTCGAGTCGGACGTGGATAGGCTGCTTGGTCTGCCAGGGGCGGAAGCGGGTCTTAGTGTCCGATCGAGACTGGCGCTGCTGCTTAGAAATTCGCACGTTAGCAACTCGATGTTGCAGTTGCGGCCGGAGCCTGCGCTTTTGATCTCGTTTATCGCCGAACTACTCGACGTGTGGCAGCACAGTACTGGTTCTCACTCCAACCCCAACTTGAACTCTGGTGGAGGCGATTTGGAGGACACACTGGCGACAGCGGGTGTGCAGGAGTCAGTGCTTCGGCTTTGTTACGAGTACTCCGAGTTCTGGCGGGCAGTGGTAGAATGGGACCTGGTGGGGAGGGCGGAAGAAAAGCCGATCCTGGATGGAAACGCAGTCACCTCGACACTGCAGTGCCATCCCAAGCTGATCTCGGTGATCCAGACGCGTGTTTTGGCGTGGCAGTTTGATCGGCCTGCTGCAACGGAAGCTTCGCGGGTGGAGCTGGAAGAGAGTTGCAAAGCCTGGCTCAAGGCCGAATGGGAAAACGGTGGAATCGTACCCCCGGACCAACGTCCTCCTCCTCCACCGGGAAAGGCTGACAAGGCAAAGAAAAAACCCGCGGCTACAACCCAGCCCCAACTCGATCGTCGAAAGCGCCAAAAGAGCGAGTAGCCATTCACTTTCGGCTTTACACTGTACTCTCTACTCTCATACCAGACATGCCATTCCATTCAACACGTTGTTTTTTAGTCACAGCAAAGAAAAAGTCCAAGAGTCGGCGCTGTGGGTTGTGATTCTGCTGCAACTGGGCAGCACGTGTGTGTGGGTATAAAATCGAGAAGGGAGACAAGGGGGAAGAGGCAAGGTACAAGTACAAGTACAAGCCAGAGCTAGGATCGGCACGGGTTGAGTGCAAGTTGTAAAGGAAGCTACATGCCTCGCCAAGTGGACATGGAGTCAAAGTCGGGGGATTCGTCTGGATCGATGTCGTCGTCAGCATCAGCGTCGGCGTTAGCGTCATTCGGATCCGGATTTCGATGTAGTGTATCTTCCACGAGTGACTGGCTATGTGTCCCTGTGACAAAGCTGGCGGTTCCTTGGTTACCTGGGAGATGATGAGCTGACTCGTTGATGGTCGGTAGCCGAGTTTGAGAGTGAGAGTGAGAGTGAGAGTTGTTCGTCGTTGTAGTAGTTGAAGAAAAGGTTATTGATGCTGATGCAGGAGGAAGACGACGATTAAGGTAGAGAGAAGTGATGGGAAGAACGGACCATTTGGGCAGGAACCTGGTATCTATGTCTCTCCACACGGCTCTTTCATCATAGAGTTCGATAAACTCCTGATCCATGGAGCGGGATTTGGGCCAAGAAAAGCGTCTATACTCGTCAAAGATGGTTGTGAGACTCCACTGCTGCAGCTTCCTCAGGCAGCCGATGAGGCAGCCCGTCCTATGTTTGCCCTTGTTGCAATGGATGAGGATGGGGTGATTGCGTCGGTCGAGAATCGTCGTTAGCGCGGCGGTGATTTTATCCGTCGGGATCGAGACAAATGGCTCCTTGTTGCCCGGGATACCGAACTGGAAAAACGTGATACCATTCTGATCCAGAAACGTAGAATTTGCCGTGGGATACTCCTCCAGGATCAACGTGAGTACCGAGCGTAGCCCGAGGGTGCGCAGGAACGGAAAGTGTTTTTTCTTGGGAAACGAGGACCGATAGACATACGAGTTGACCATTGCAAAGTTGTCTGGCGGTAGGAGTTCTTCCTGGAATGCATCGGGCTGTGCAGGTTGGGGTTGTATCTGGGTCGAGTTGGCGGCTATGGAGGGGCCGGATGATAGGGATGCGGGATTCGTTGCAGCTGCGGCGGGGTTGATAAAGCCCGAACCAGTGTGAGTAGAGGTGGAGGTGCAGTTGGTGGATGCGGCAGTCATCGGAGTTGATCCGAGCAAGGACGACGCGGTTGTTGGTCTAGTGGCCGATGTCGATGCCGCCGACTCTCCCAGCATGCCGGTGATGGAGGACACGGAGCCCGTGGAAGACATTGTCGAGGTGAGCGGTATAGACAGTCCCGTTGATCTGAAATCCCTTGCACCACTAGGCGGAGACGCGGGCGATCCATTAGAATAATGCTGAGCATTGGAGGGAAAACTCTCCATCGTCGCTCCTAACGCGTCTCTGGGCGAGGTGATTCTCGAGGACGCAGCAGAAGGCGGCAGCATAGCCGAAGACGCAGAGCCCGGTCTCGACGATCCCGAGATGGCACCCATGGACGAAGCCGATGCGGAAGCGAACAGCGTAGCTCCCGCAGCACGCTTTTTGGCCGCGTTCGCCAAGGCGGAGGACGCAAACTTGCTCTGCGGGGCATCATCGGGGAGAAGGGGGATGCCCGCCGATCGAAGTTGTGGATAGGCAGACAGCTGGGAGAACCAAGGAAGCTCTTCCGCATCGTTCTTGGGTGGTGTTTCGGTCTGTGTGGATGCTGCTGGCTCTGTTGTACCTCCTGTTGGTGCTGCTCCTATGGTTGGTCGTGCTGATGATGCCGACGCCGACGCAGCGTGGCTTGCAGACGACTCTGGAGCTGTGCTGTTCGAAGTGGTCGTGGTGGCTGAGCTGGCAAGAGAGTTGTCGGCTAGGGTGCGAGTAGCCTGTCGCACATCAAAGCCCTTCTGTGCAGCAGTGACAGCTCCAGCTCCGACCCTGAGTGCGCTCGAGTCGGCAGTATCGACGGCCGATCCGAAAGCAGTGCCTTCCACGCCTGCTTCACCTCCAATAGCGGCCGTGGCTGGAGTGGAGCTTGGTGCTGCATTGGGATCTGCCGGGTCTGCAAAGCCGTAGAGATCGATATCGTGCTCTGCGAGGATGCGTTGGAGAAAGGCGTAGGGTTTCGGCTGACTCTGTCGAGGAATGGTTGGATTGCGACGACAATAAAAGTTGGGAGGGTCGGCATCGGCGCCGCCGTCCTCATCGCCGTTGTCGTGCTTTTCCTTGTCCTTGTCCTTGCCCTTGCCCATACTGTGATTGGTAAGATCTCTGCAATGAGGGGAATATGTCAGTCACAGAACAGCTAGTCTTGTACTGGCGAGGAAGACGATCGTCGGAAGAATTACAGTAGCAGGGTTGAACCTGTTGAAGGGTGGACTGTGCAAGGGATATACACATACACATACGTGCATTCCCGGGCGTGGAGGCAGCAATACAGTAGCAGCAGTATTCATTTCAGTCCGATTTCCGAAGCCCTCTTTTTTTTTGGTTTTAAGGAACGCACCCATGAATATTCGTACTATTTGGGCAAGCAGCAAGTGACCCAAGTCAGAGTAAGACCCTGAATTTTGCCAAAGGTGGACCGACGCATAATCTGACTGGACAGGAAACTTTTTCGCCTTCTCGGGACAGCTTGGTCTTGATCCACCAACCACCAGCTCCTCACTCTACATACCGGGTCATTCGATCAGCGAAAAAGACAACGAGATGGCGCAGGGCTTCAAACCAGCAAAAGCCAAGAAGGCGTCACCTGCTGCATCGTCGTCGTCGCGAGGCAAAACCGGACCTAAAAAAGGCGGTAAGTTGGCCACTCCCCCGCACTGAATCCTTTCAATCGTGGCATGTACTGACGAAAGCAACTGATGGACTACGTTGTCACACCTCGGCGGGAAAAATCTGGACAGGCAAGGTGATTGCACCCAAGAAGAAGGCGGCGGTTCAGGCAGCCAAGACCAAACAGAAGCAGACGGCAGCTATCACTGCCCGGATCGAAGAGGAAATGGTCGGCCGTGCATCCAAGGGCGGCCCTCTTACCATCATGAAAAAGGCTGCCGACGGAGATGCCGACGACAAAAAGAAAAACGCAAACAAACAGTAATATATCCTTTGTTTCGCCGCACCACAAGGATCCTTCGCCATTCATATACTCTGTCGTAGTCTTTTCCATTGGCGCTTGACATGTAGACTTTTGCCACCTATACCATGTATTTTTAGCCGGGCTGGTTCGCTTTTCGTCAAGATATGCAGCTCTTTAACAACCGTCCTTTGATGTGTGTTGTACAACTCACAACGCTATTGAATTAGCTCAACGACATGTATTGTTTGGACAGCCACTTGGACAAGGAGAACAGTCGTAACTACCAGGGTGGAGCATAAAGACGAGAGGCTTAGTTGTTTGTGTTAGAGTTAGGAACAGGTAATTGTCACGTGATGGGCCACGACGCGAAGCTGAGCCTGTTGATCCGAGAGAGCGGCAGTGTACAATACGTGCGCGTCTCGAGCGAGCGACCGAGAGAGAGAGAGCGAGACTTACTGAGGGAGAAAAGGGAAAGAACGAGACACAAAAAAAAAAAAAAAAAAAGTCCAACACCACACATGCAGCCGAACTCGAAGAGATACAGAACACAGAGTACACCAACTTGCATTGCAGTGCGGTACTGTATTGAGTTGACTCTGCTTGCATGCCGCCAATCTGCGGACTCACGCGGTAGCGGTAGCTGTACAGTAGCTGAGCTCTGGGCTAATACTGTAGTGAACGGGCGTACTGTTACTCTAGAGGAAATCGGGCTTGCAATTCCGCGACAATACTCTGCAATCCATTTGCCAGATTTCCATGCCGCGTATCCTCACAGCATCAAACACCGGACTCTACACACCCTGCTACTGTACGGTAGCACGTTCTGTACAACACTACTCGACTGCATGCTCCAACCACCTTTGTCATTGTATGTCCTTGTTTCGTATCACGCAGCATTGCCGGTCGACTCTGGCATCTACATCCTACCATCACCCTTGATCTCTCCGTCACATCACACTTGCGCGCGCATTTCCAGCACTAATCCGCGTTCGACTTAGAGGTCCTCTTTCCGGAATTCTCTATCGACTCGTGTCCACAGGGGAAGCAGCATCCTTTCGTGGCACACGCAGACAGCTCACTCTAGAGCTTCACATCCAGCTCTCATCTCATACGTCACAGACCGACATCACTACAAAACTGGGAACGAACCTATCATACTGATTTAGGGGCCGGACCTGTTATCGTCTTCCTTGTGCGCACATCCAACCATAGCATTAAACTCAGATGCCGTCGTCCTCATCCCGACGCGCTCCTCTCGAGGACTCTAGGGCGGCCAACCGCTCCATCTCGGCTTCTTTCACCGGCACAAAGGCCTCTCTCTCCTCTCAATCCAAGAGCAGCTCTCGTAAAAGCGCTTCTTCAGTGCCCTCGTCCAGCAAATCACGCTCCGCATCCGCCAAACATCGCAGTCGCTTCGACGACGACGACGACATCCCAGAGCAAGACGAGGACGACAACGACGATGACGACGACGAGGATAGCTACGACGACGAAGATGATCGTCGTCGATCCAGTAGCAAGAGCAACTCGAAACCATCTCAAAGGTCGTCCAAGTTTTCCGCCACCTCCCAGCCCAGCTCGGGCAACGTGAGCCGTCAAGTCTCGGCCTCCTCCTCCAACAACCCCAACAAGTCCATCCTTGCCCGTCAGAATGCCAACTCCTCTGTCCTCATGGGAGGAAGCGGCGGCGGAGCAAACACCAGCATGGCCTTTCAAAACTCTCGATTCGCTGCACTCGCCAGATCGCAGGCCGCGTCCGACGCCTCTGTCATCATGCGCCCTCGGGGCCAGCAACAACCAGGTATCCCTGGTGCCTCGGCGGCTGCTGCTGCTGCTGCTGTCAACCCAACTGCCGCCGCAGCAGCAGCAGCCTCGTCTCTGCGCGTCGACACATCCAGCTTTGAAGAATGGATGAAGATGGCAACCGACAACAAGATCAACTCTACCAACACCTGGTCCTTTGCACTCATCGACTACTTCCACGACATGTCCCTCCTGCGAAACGACAGCGGCGACGGCAGCATCAACTTCCAAAAGGCGTCGTGTACGCTGGATGGATGTGTCAAGGTGTGGACGTCGCGAGTCGATTCGGTGGTCGTCGAGACGGGTAAGCTGCTCTCTGGGCTTCAGGACGATCTTGAACAGGCCGCTGGCAAAGACAAGCGTAGCAAGACGGGCGGAGACGGTCACGATGACGATGACGACGACGACGACGGCGCAGATGGCGACGAAGCCACGTCTTCCCGCAAAAAGAAGCGGAATCGAGAAGCCACGCTCGCCAAAAACTTTTCGCAGATCCAAGTCAAGAAGTTCGATCTCGAATTCACCGTCGATCCGCTCTTCAAGAAGACGTCGGCCGACTTTGACGAGGGGGGCGCGGGCGGGTTGTTGATGAACCATCTTGGTGTTGACTCGAGTATGCGGGTTGTGTTTGATGCCAGTGACGTTGCTGGCGTCGGTGGCGACGATGATCTCAACGAGACGCTTGCGGTGGACGAGAATGGCGAGGTGGAGGACGGCCACGTGGCGAGCGACGAGAACCTAGCCCCCCGTGACACGGTCGATCTGACCAAGCTGCGTGCGGCGCTCTTCAACCCGGATGACTACGAGGATCCGGACAATGCACCCGAGACGGCGAGCCAGTTGCTGGCTGGACGGGTCATTTGTCCGACACTCTGCAATTTCCGCTTCTCCAAGGACGACGATACGCCGTTTGGTGTCGGTATGGACGAGTTCAACGAGCAGAGCTTCCATGCGATGGACGTGCAGCAGGGGTGGGGTGGTGGCGGGTCCGCTGGCTATCGAGCCGAGTCGGACGAGTTCGGAGGTGGAGGAGGGGGAGGGTTCCAGGATGATCTGGACCCGATGATGGACGGGGGAGCCGACGGTGGTGATGTCGACTTTTTCGCGAACGCCGGCGCAGGTGTTCCCCCAACGGACGACGACGAGGAAGGGGGCGAGCACGAGGGTCTCGACTTTTTCGACGCGCCTACGACGGCGCCAGGGTTGCGGCACGGTGGGCCGACGGTGATCGACGGGACCTCGGGCAACATTGGCGGGTTTGGACCATTTGATCCATCCGCCGGCCCATCGTCGGAGATCGTGATGGCCATGGCCTTCAACGCCGAGACCGGGCAGGCGCTCGACGATGCGGATGGCGACAACGCCGGAGGACTCTTCGACTACTTTGACCGGCGGCTGATGCGGAACTGGGCGGGACCGGAACACTGGAAGTTGTCCCGCGTCGCTGCAACTGGGCCTCTGGGAGTAGGAGGGATCAATGGCGCTGCGGCGATCGGTGCAAACAAGGCCGATCTGGCAGCCGCTCGGCGCGAGTCCAAAAAGAGCAAGGAGCCCTTTGTGATTGATTTCCTCTCCGAAGACGGTGCTGTCAACGCCAAGGAGATCTTTGAACCTGCCAAGCAAGCGGCCAGTATCTCGTTGCCTTCGGCGGCACGTGCCAAGATGACCAGTGCGTCATCGACGTCCAAGGATGCATATCTCTTGCCGGAAGATCGGCACTTTAGCTCCAAGCAGTTGCTGCGACTGTTTCTCAAGCCGCGGGTTGCGATCAACATGCGACGTCGGGGTGGTGGTTCATCACAGCCTTCGAGTGGCGTTGATGATGGGTACTGGGCATCTGCCGCTGGCGATGGGGATGGCGATGGGGATGAGTATGGCGATCTCAATGCCGGTGGTGATAACGGTATGCCGTTTGACACGCAGTTTTTCCACGATGCCGACGACGGAGGGGATGCTGGAGACTCGCCCGCCAACACTGCCGGCAATGGGGATCTCGAGGACGAAGACCTCATGCAGACCATGCAGGCACTCAACCGGGTGCGTCCGGAATACGTCAACTACGCCAAGAAAGCCAAACGAGTCGACGTCAAGAAGCTCAAGGAAAACATCTGGAAACAACTGGCCATTCCCCAGACGTCTGACCCGTCCGACTCGATATCGACATCGACATCGGCATCGGTGCGAGGGGGTACGATTGTAGAAGAGACATCGGATTCCGGTGAAGAGTCCGAGACGGGAGGTGCCAAGACCCCACCGTCTCCAGCCTCAACTCTGGCCCAAGGCAAAGGCGGAGGCGGAGGCGGAGTAAAGACATTCAGCTCTGTGCTCGGGGGGCTTAAGAAAGCATATCCGCAGGACAAGATGGAGGAAATCTCGACGTCGTTCTGCTTTATCTGTCTCCTGCACCTGGCCAACGAAGAAGGTCTTGCACTGAGCACCGGCAACGATGCACAACTCGATCTGCTTCGTCGGCGTCAAACCGACCGAGCTCGACAATCCAGCTCTTTCTCTTCCTCGATTTCGCCGGTATCCGGGGATGCGTTCGGTGGGATGCTGAGTAGAGGCACCCGCGTCATTCAGAGCAGCAAAGACGACGACGATCTTGGTGGAAACGACGACTATGATGACGAAGATGACCCGGATATGCACGGCTACCAGGAGGACGAACTTAGGGTCGGAAAACTTGAACTCCTCCAGATCGTCAAAGACCCCAATGCTTACCGCTCTGCGTAAGCAGAAATGTCTCGAGACTCTTGGCCCCCACAACCGCACAATCCCACACACATTTACGTTTCTTTCTGCCGAAACCAAGGCTTTTTGACACCCTGCCTCCATTAGCCGCTTTTTTTTTTTACCCGATCCTCCTCTTTCTTCGACCAGACTACATTGCTCCCCATGCTCCAATCCTCCACTGCTTGAAAGCGATAAACGCTTGTAAGAATTTTGCTGTTGTACACCTAGAAACAAGCTGCTAGAATTGCGTATGTATTTCTCACTCTCTTTTTTTTCACCTTGTTTCACGGGAGATGTATTGAGGTGAATGATGTGGGTCTGTACCTAGGGACAGAGCTAGGAACTGGGGTTAGAAGCCGAGGGGGTTGAGTTTACCATCCTGATCGGTGGGTAATGTGCCCTGTTCTCGCTGGATCCACCAGGAAGAGTCCCAGCCTTCAAATACGAGGCCTAGCTCTCGAGCAGCGGAGATGGGGGAGTCTGAGCCATGGAAGCCGTTTCTTGTGTCGCCGAGGCCGTATCGGGATCTGAGGCAGAGGGGGGATTCGTATTTGGCACGATAGGCTTTGGTTGGGCCGAGCATGGAACGCCAGTGGACAATCGCGTCGGGGCCGTACAGGGCTAGTGCCATGGATGGGCCGCTAGTCATGCCCAGGATCAACCGGTCGTAGTAGAACCGCCCGCGATGCTCGGCGTAAAAGTCGTGCGCTTCCGACGACGTCCAGAACAAACGCTTGCTTCGGGCCACCTGCACACACCACATCGAGACAGAATACCGGTGCGGAAGGGGAGTCAGAAAGTCGGCTTGATCAATCGGATCCTGTCTGAACTGGCTTTTTCTGGTTCAGAGAGAAAACCCACATTCAATCCGGATTTCTTGATCTCCTTGAGCACGGCCGATACATCGGGCTGGTATGCACACACCGATGGCTTGATGAGTGCCAGTGTTAGCTGCCAGTTGTCTTTCGAACCGGACTTTAGCTCGGATTCGGACTGGGACTCGGACTCGGATAGTGAGGATGATGGTGGTGCAGCTCGGATGCTGCTTGGTTCCGAAAAGTGACGCCGTTGTGGATCTGACGCTTTTGGAAGTAATATAGGCCTGGTAGTAGCAGCAGCGGCTTTCCGAGATGGCCTTGATAGTGTCTCGAGACTAAGCCGGCTGGTGGACGCTATCGGTCTCGTCGAGATCATCGTGTGAGCCATGCGTGCCCGGGTGGGAGCTTGATCGTAACCGCCGCTTGTTCAGGCCAGTCTAGAGGGAAGAGTGTTGGTGCGTTTTGTGTACTGTACTGTAGCGGGACACGATGTCAGATGCAAGAGGTCAAGGTGGAGGCATGCTGTTCCCCCATACCCATACTGTACTGTACTGGGCTTCGAGGGTGTGATTGAGTCTAACAGGCAACAAAACGCGTCTGACAGAGTACAGTAGTGGTGTGCTACAGTATATACATAATACTGTGCTTGCTGTGTTGGCAACTCCGAAAGCCGAACAAGGAGCATGAAGCTGCCGAAGATCCGACATGTCACACTACTTACTCCCTGACCCTTCTTTCATCCACCAACCTACGCTCGCTTTTGGCCATCTCTTGGTCCTCCCTCTTCTGATCCGGCCGCATCTACGCCCACGCTCGCTCGGATACACGGCCGCTTGTGCGAAAAGGCTCATTACGACGGCCCTCCAACTGTTTCGGATCGGCGTTCCTGTCCAGACCAGCATCTCTTGACCACGTGCGTTCCTCTTTCTCTCTCTCTCTCTCTTCGTCTCGGAGGCTGGATAAGGTTGGCCAATACATCCGACCAACCACGGAACAGCTGCGCGGCAAAGAGAAAGAAAAAACAAGATCTGACTCACCACTCTCAGCACGATCATAGGCATAGGCTTACCGTCTGTTTCGCGCTCTCTTTCTGCAGCGTTCTGTGGCCCGATCGTCTCACGCCGGCAAAACAGATCCAGTAGCAAGCTGGAGATACAGTCCCGAACTCACGTGTCAACATGGCTACCACGGCGTCAGTGTACAACACGTCGAGGACGACACGGCAGATTCTCCGGCGTCATCGAAAAGACCAGCCTTCTCTCATCCTGCATCTCCACAACAACCACTTTCGCTTCGAGAGGCAGAATGGCATGTTTCTCTTCGACAGTCCCGTCAAGTCGTTCCTCGGGTTCATCCGGGATCAAAAGGTCCCAGCGGACCTCATTGATGTGTTGACGGATAGCGGCGTTCAGTTCTTCGAAGGCTGTCTTCTGGTAGAGATACATGATCATCGGAGTCACAGCATCTCGCACACGTCGGGGCTGAGTCCGAGAGATCTGCATGGACTCAGTGCGGGCATCCACAGGACACAAGCCGTATCACGAACAAACGACGATGATGACGAAGAAGCAAACGGCGAGGACGCAAAGGGTGCGCTTGCATCCACGCTCTTCTACCTCCAGGAGGGCGGTAGGTACGGAGCGCGCAATCTGATTGGAGCTGGAACCTCTGATCCGAGAAACGGCCTGATGGGTGGCGGAGTAGAGATCTACCGCATCGTGCTGCATCCGACGGCCGAGACGCTCTGGGCCGACATCAAGATGCTGGATGACCTCACCGGCGGGATCTGGGGCGACCAGGAAGCCCTCGAAGTCGAGGCCAAGATTCTATCGCTCACTGCTCCTCCGCTGTGTCTGTCTCCTGATCCGCAGGCCACGCGCATCGCAAATCTAATGCTCAGCAGTACAGCTCCCCCGAGCGCATACAGCCCGTCCAAAGACTCGCCGTTCCGGACGGGCAAGAAACGCACCGCCAACTCGATCGAGACCGAGAAGGAAGAGGCGAACCGGCAGAGACGCGAGAAGATCATGCGGCTCATGCAGCACGGTCTGCGGAGTGTTGTGCCGGCGCCGGTTCCTGGTGCTGTTCCGCCCGGTGCGATGCCCATGCCAATGCCGATGCCGGTGGCGATGCCGATGTCGATGCCGGGAGCGATGCCGGGTGTCGGTGTTGGACCGATCCCCAATTCGGCGCTCATGGCAGGGCCGGGTGTGCCGCCGCCCGTGCTGTCGGCGCAGGCTTCAACGGCCGCGTCGGCAGCCACTGCCTTTGTACCCACGTTTGGCCGAATGGCGTTTATCGAGCGCTGGAGGATGGGCCGCAACGGCGCACTCAACGGACCTGGCTTCCAGCCGCCTGCCAACGGAGCTGCACCCGGCGCAGCCAACGCCGCTGGCACAGCCCCCGCCAAGACCGGCAAAGACGCCTCTTCCAAGACCGTCGACAAAGACGATGGCGAATCCAAAGACGCTGCCACCACCTCCAAGAAGCCGCCCTCCAAAAAGAAAAAGAAGGCACAGCGCGAAAAAGAAGAAGCCGAAGCAGCGGCCAAGGCTGCCGAAGAGGCTAGAAAGAAAGCTGAAGAAGAGGCTGCGGTTGCAGCCGCCGCTGCAGCTGCTGCCAAGAAGCCCAAGAAAAAGATGACGAAAAAGGAACGCGAGGAAAAGGAACGGCGGGAAAAAGAAGAGCGAGAAAAGGCCGAGCGGGAGGAGAAAGAGCGCAAGGAAAAAGAGGCTGCTGCTGCTCACGGCAAGTCGAAGAGCAAGAGCAAGAAGAAAGCCAAGGAAGAAGCTGGCAACCTTGGCGGCGACGGTCTGAGTGGGTCTGTGGGTGGGGTGGGTGTGTCCAAGGCCGGGGCTGGTGCGGATAAGGATAAGGACAAGGACAAAGACAAGAAGACGTCGCCTAAAAAGACGGCTGCTAAGAAGCCTGCTGCTGTTGCGGCTGCGGCTGGCAACGCCAACGCCAACGCCAGCGCCAGCGCCAACAGCAACAGCAACAGTGCGAGCAAGAAGCCCAAGACTCCAGCCAAGGGAGACAAGAAGGGCGGCGGTGGTGCCGCTGTCAACAGTGGCGGAGGGGTGAACGGGGTGGTTAACGGCGATGCTGGGGGTGTTGGGGCGGTGGGTGTTCAGATGCAAGGAACACCGGTGCTTGGAAGTGCCACGAACTCGGTGCAGTCCACCCCTACGCCTGCGCACCGGTCTATCCCATCCCAGCCTCAACAGGCCCAACAACAACAGCAGGCGCAACAGCAGGCGCAGCAGGTAGCAGCGATGCAAGCGGCGATGGGACAGACGGGCGGGGGTGTGAATGCACAGCAGGCGGCGGCAGCGGCGGTAGCGGCGGGGATGTTTGGGATGCCGCCTGGGGGCAGTGGGATGGGAATGGGGATGAATATGATGGGAGGGGTTGGCGGGGGACAGTTTGGGATGCCGATGATGGGCAATGGTGTTTTCAACGTGAATGGCGGCGGTGGTCTCAACTTTGGCATTCAACAAGGCGCCGGAGCCGTGGGAGCAGGAGGAGCCGGGGGAGCCGGGGGAGCAGGAGGAGGAGGAGGAGGGGGAATGATGACCTTCGGCCCGACATCCCAACCCGGCGGGAATGTAGGCAGCCTGAACCAGATGCAGCAAATGCAGCAGATGATGGGACTCATGATGCCCGGCGGGCAGTTTGGCGGTCTTGGTGGATTCGGCACCCTGCCCCAACAACAACAGGGACAGCAAGGCCAAGGGCAGCAGGGTGGCGCGGGTCAATCGGCCACCGGAACAGGTGCGGGGGGTGCTGGCCAACAACAACAACAGCAGCAGCAGCAGCAGGCGGGAGCAGATATGCCCGTGGGCGTCGGTCTCGCCGGCCTAGCTAATTGGGGTCAGGGGTCTTGATCCAGTCCCCCTTTTTTCTTCTTCTCCGGATCGCCTGACTTTCAACACGCATGGTGATACAGATGCACTCTTTTTGTCTCTCTGTCTTTCCACTTCGACCAGAGCAAAAGATATCCAGGCCGTTATCGTTGTCTGGATTTCTACTCGATCGTCGTCGCTCGTTACGCAAGGATGTATTTCTAGATCTATACCCTTTGAAAAACCAAGGTGTCTGAACCTGGCCCCGTACTAGTTGTGTCCGACATTGTAGTGTGCGTGCACTCTGTGGGACTATTGCCGCGGTTGCGCCTCGTCTGGGGAAACACAAGCTGGGTCTGCTGTGGAAGAGTCTTACATGCCGGGCTGAACGTGGTGAACGCTTGAAATGTCGACACTCCACAAGCCAGGCTGTAGTTATCTACAAATACACACCTTTATCCTCGTTCGAATAGGACGACGAAGGAAAGCCTGGCTGACGTATGTACTAGCAGAGTAACGGGTACAGTAGTGGAAACTCTGTCTTTTTTTTTTTTTTTTTTGCTCTGAGAGCAGAGTATTGCGACGAGTGTTATTCGGGTCGAGAAACGCAGGTTGTAGCTGCTCGTTGTCTCGCCGAGCTTCGATACTTTTCAACACTTGCCACTCGACATTCGACATTCGACATTCGACATTTGTAACAACCGACTGGACATAGAACCAAGCAAGGATGGATTTCGAGATCTAGGTCAAGATAAAGATGAGTCTCTCTCGATTTCTTTTCCCCGCGATACATCATGTCATCAAGTCATCAAACCATCGAATCATCCAAATTTACCAAACTCACCCCAACTCAACCGGTTCTCAGTGCTTCAGTGAACAGCGGAATACCGACTCTATGGGACTGTTTCGACAATCCCCGGATTCCAAATCTAGATCTGGATCTGGATCTGGATCTAGGTTGAATATACTTGCTAGATGTGTTGCTGAGCCCACCGGGCGAACGGTCGTCGCTATCATGCGCGAGCATAGAGGCAGGAGGCAGTCTGGTGGAATCTGTCTGGGCAAGCTGGATCTGTTTCTCCTTTGCTTTTGCCAATGCTTTTGCTTTTGCTTGTACTTGTGCTTGTGCTTTTGGTTCTGGTTTGGCTTTTGTAATCCGACAAATCACCAACGTGAAACGGCAACTGCTGATCGCCAATGGCCGTATCTAGCTGCACATGTCTGCCTCGGGTTGCCACTCCACTCCAGCGGGAGATTCCAAACAAACCTGATAAAATAGGTATACAGTTCCGGTTCGAGATCTGTTCACGTTTCGCACTTGCACACTTGCACACACACCAAAAGGAGCAAGAGAAAAGAATGTCTGTGAAGTCGTTGGAATGATTGCAATCCAGGCTTCCAAACCGCAAGAATGGTTTCGCATTGGTATTTTTGTCAGATGTCTAGGATTGTGATTGAATTGGTAATTGGTTTACAATGCAGCGATCTTGGATTGAAAATCCGCAAACACGGTGGCATCGATTCCGAGTTCCTGGTGTCTAGAGGTGAAGGTTTCCCTGTCGTCGAGTGGCGGACCGGCAAGTTCCTCATTCAGGGCTTTAAGAAGAGCCTGGATACGGGATGGAAGGACGTCTCCAGGGTTGGAACCCGGAATTTTGGTGACGAAAGTGATGATCGAGGTTGCGGCTTTTTCGGCAAAGTCGAGGTCTAGACGTTGGTCAGTGTCTCCATCCGGGCCGGAGGGGGGTGGCAGCAAATGCAACTCGGAGTCGGAGTCGGTGTCGGCGTCGGCGTCGGTAACTCCTCCGACCAAAGTGCCTGGAGCAAGCAACGAAGAAATCAAGGTTGCAAGGACGCCGGAAGACAGCAAGGCTTGGGCGACATTGGGGTGTTTGATGCCAGTCAGCATGGTTTCGGGGCCTCGTTCGAGCGGGACGGGGGGTGATGGGTTCGGGCTGCTGGTTGTGGGGGCTACCGCCGTCGCCGTGCTTGTTGTGTTTCGGGATTGAGATGGTGTGACTACTGTCGAGAGTGCGAGATCGGTTGATTGGGACGCTGTGGTTGCTGCTGATGCTGATGATGATGACGCCGCCTCAGCCACTCGTTCGACGCTGAGAACGCTCGGATCTTGGAAAAGCAACGTGTTGATCAGAAACGCCGTCTTTCTTCGCAGGGTAATGTTTGGATCCAGGAGGGCGGTTTGAAGATATTTCCAGCCGTTCATTTTTTCAAACTGGTCTACAGCGGCGGGGTTGTGTTTTAGCAGGCCAGAGAGCGCATACATTGCCTTGCTCCTGACAGCAAAGTCGTGGCTGTGCAGAAGGTCCAGGAGGGGAGCGAGGGGCTGAAACTCAAGGACGGCGATCTGAGCCTTGTCGTTGTTCTGTACGGCAGTTCCGAGGATCCAAGCCGTGGCAGTCTGGATCCGAGGCTCCTCCGAAGACAGCAGCGCGATGATTGGAGGCCACATCTTCATGGACGTGATGTTGTTGGCATTGTCGATCTGCTCGATCAGCATTTCAAAGTTGTCGAGGGCGGTGCAGCGGTCCTCGACGGTCCGGGATTCGTCGACGGCAGCAGCGAGCTCTTCGCGCATCATCTGGGTTTCGCTCTTGCCCATAATGGCATCGTACAGTCGTGGGTCCGCGAGGTCGGGTCGATTGCCAGCTGCAATGTCGGCGGAGATCTGATCCACCGATGGGCCCGGGGCAGCCGCAGTGCTGTTGGCCAACCCCCACTTGAGGAGCTCTTGGGCGTTCTTTTCGTTTGACATGGTTGCGCGGTGTGTAGGAAGGTGTTGCTGATGGAAGGGCAAAGGGATGAAGCTGAAGGTCGATCTTCCTGTATGTCTATGTTGCCACTTTGTGATCTGCGGTTGGAATTAATGTGTAGCAGCTGCAGGCCGTGCGTCAGATTGTGAAGGCAAAAAATGTGGAAGAAGGCGTGCGGCTGATCCGACGCTGACGCTGGCGGGAACAGTGCTGAAGGCGGTAGAAACCTCCACGACCTGCTCGAAAAATTTCCAATTCCCGTGCGGAACTCGGGCGTGTCGGCGCTTCTCACACTGAATCGGGTGTGGAGGCGCAAAATGTAAGATTGCTCCAAATATGGCTTTTCCAGGTTGGACCCTTGTTCAGCGAGAAGCTTTCTTGCTGCTCCTGCACGATCGTTGGCAGTCACTCACTCTAGACAAAGGCTTCTATTGCCAGCAGGCAGGACCATCTCGAGCTCGGTATGACATAGCAAGACAAGCGGAAATTGGCAGCGACGCTTCAAGGCTACAACATCCTTGAAAACGGATCCGAGGTTCACGATGGCGAGACCTGGTGCACCGCTGACGGCCGCCGCCAAGCGCTACCTCTCCACCCTCGAAGCGCAGTGGTCCGGGTCGATCCATTTGCGCATGCTCGGTGCACCGATTCGTAAATGCGGCGTAACCAACAAGGCGGCGCCTGCCTCGCTTCTTTTCCAGATCAAGTCGGTCACGCTGCCACCGACTCAGCCTTTTTTGAGCAAGGCTTTGAGCGACGGCACTTCCGAAGCGCAGCCAAAGAATCCGGAAGGCAGTGATGAAGTCAAGAGAAACAACAAGCCTGCAGGATCAGGATCAAAGACCAAGCCGAGCGGATACAGAGACCTTATCCTGCCCGATCGAATTCTGCACCCCAAATATGCAGCTAAGAAACCAGGCAAGGGAATGTGGATCACCCTGAGCCCCACCATCCTCCAACAACTCTATCTCAGAGGTACCTACAAGATGTTGAACCCGAAAGCAACGTTACCGCCCGAACTTGGCGTGTTGGTACACACCCAGCTTGGCGAAAGAGTCATCCAGGAAGTAGAGCTCTTGAGATCATTCCTTGCAAGCCCGCCAGAGCAGAGTGCAGACTTGACGGCGGAGGAACAGACACCGCCGTCTCACCCGCAGCCAAGACTGTCATTCACGCTCTCGACAGACATCCCAGCACAAGACGATCCATCAACAGAACAAGACACGTCAATGTCCCACTCGCTACCCTTGCAGTTCAGACCTTTATTAGCATCAGAAGCGCAACACCAACGCTTGTGCGATGCCCTCTCGGGCCTCCCTCGTTTCAAGACATCACCTTCCAGTTCAACTCTGTATTCATTCCCAGAGATCCAGCACACCGCAAACCTCGGCATCGCACTCTACAGACTCCATCTCTGGACAAGAACGCCGAATCAAACATGAGCAACTACAAACCTCGCATATTTCCCTCGTGCACGTCGCGGCTCGCTCGGGTCCTGATTGAAAAAAAGACGTCGTCTGGTTGCTGCATCGAGTGTAGATGAGAGAACAAATACATGTGTGTGTGTCTGTGTGAAGTGTCAAATATGCATAGACCAAAAGTGTAGAGAAGATATGGCTCAAGTCAATTTTTTCATTTTGCTTTCCTATTTTCCCTGTGTGTCGGGAACTTTTTTCGAGAGATTTACTCGATGTTGTGCTGTTCGATAACGTCGTCGATCTTGAGCACGGCACGGACGAGTTGTGTTGCGAGGAGGAGCTGCTGACGCTTGGAGACGAGGGGGTCGAAGACGCGGCAGTTCTTCATGTCGTTGTCGCCGGCGCCCATGCAGTCGATGCCGAGCTTGGGGTTCTTTTCCGTCACCTGTCGACTCTTGACCTCTGCGAGTGTCTCGATGGGCGAGTATCCCGAGTTCTCGGCAAGGGCAAGCGGGATTGCGTCGAGCGCGGATGCGAATGCCCGCATCGCATACTGCTCCAGTGTCGCGATCTCGTCGGCCGCCTTGGAGATGGCAACCGAGGCACAGATCTCGGCTGCGCCTCCACCATACACGACGCGGTTGTCGACGACCAGGTTGCGCACCACACAGATGGCATCATGGAGCGCACGCTTCGCCTCGTCGATGATCATCTTGTTGGAGCCCCGGACAAACACGGTGACTGCGCGCGTGTTGGCGCACTCTTCAATGATCAGCATGCGGTCTCTCGTGGTGCCGAAGCCGACCTCGCGCACCACACCGGCTCGACCAAGCTTTTCGGCAGTGAGGTCCTCGAATCTTGGCACAATGCGGCCGTTTGTCGCAATAGCAATGAGCTCGAGCTCGGGACCACCAACCCATCGCACTGCTGGCAACTCGTGCTGCAGCAACAAATGGTTGGCCTCGTCATCGAATCCCCACTGGCAGATGACCAGATTAGCGCCGCAGTCCTTGACGCGCTTGATCATCTCCTCAAACTTTTGCTTCTCGTACTCCTGCAGCTTTCGGTACTCCTCCACCGACGTGATGTCGAGCTTGTGCTTGGTCTTGGGGCGCGGCGGCTCAAAGGGACAGGTGAGGATGGCAATCTTGGCGTCCTTGACCTCCCTTGGCATCTGCGGATGTGACATGTCCTTGTCGATGACGACACCCTTGACCAGCTGTGTATCCTCCAGACCACCTCCCACCTTGCCGTCGACCTTGATCAGCTCAAAGTCGACGTCTCTGCGCTTGAGGTCTGCGACCGAGAGCACCGAATCGACTGCGATCTTTGCAAACTTGTCGGATGCCTTGGAGACGATCTTGGAACCCAGACATGTCTTGGCCACCTTCATCAGCTCATCGATGTTGTCCTTGTCGAACTCGACCACGTCTGCGACCTTTTCGAGCTCCTGTACTGCGAGGTTGCAGGCGCGCTCGAAGCCATCTGCGATTCGAATGGGGTGGATGCCACGGTCGAGCAACGCCTCGGACTGTTCCAAGAGGGCGCCAGCAAGCACAACGACGCCTGTGGTGCCGTCTCCGATCTCGTCGTCCTGGCTCTTGCTGAGCTCGACGAGCAGCTTTGCGATCTGGTGTTCAAGCTCCATCTTGTTCATGATGGTAGCACCATCGTTGGTGACCTGAATATCTCCATCTGGGCTGATGAGGATCTTGTCGAGGCCACGTGGGCCAAGTGAGGTCTTGAGGATGTTGGCAACGGTCTTTGCTGCCGAGATGTGGTTCTTGATGGCCTGGATACCGTTAGCACGAGTCTTTTTACCCTGCTCGCGCACAACGATAAACGGACGTCCGTACTCGTCCTGCGCGTATGCGATCTGTGGCTCGGCCATGATTGCGTATGTCCTGCGAAGCCTATAGACTCGCTTCAACAGTGGTCGAGATGGATATGGAGGCAGTTGTGAGGTAGGAGATTGGCAGAGTGCAACTTCATACTAGCTAGGTTTGTGCTCGCAGATGCGCCTGTGCGTGCCGGCGTGGCTTTGCCTGCGCTCAGTTCTTCTGAAACGGTGCTGCTGGTGCTGCTGCTGCCTGCACACTCGACACGCGCCAGGTGCAATAGAGCTACAACTCTTGCTGTAACACTCTCTCGCGGAGCTCAGCAGCGGCGGCGGTGCGCGCTGAAGAAAGTGTTAATCTGGCTGCTTCCCTCTGGACCAGAGCACGGGTCCGAGATGCGCACACTAGAGACTGACCTTCTCTGGTCTTCCTTCTCGAGTGAAAAAGGGCGCGGTGACATTGAGTGTCAGATCTTTTACCTTAAGCATATGTCGAATCGTTTCAAGCCGGTGATAAGCCTAACAGTGTATGACTCGAGTAACCTAACAATGATATAATGCTCACAGGCAAGGTTTCCAGAAACGAATCGAGCCCATCGAAGTTCACAACGCCCGATTCTGATGTTCGTTGAACGGCAGTGAGACTAGACAGAGCAGGCGGAGAAGGGTCTCGACAGCGAGTACGGTACAGTGTGCATGTATGACGGGGGAGGATGGTCGAACAAACGAGCAAGGGAAGCGGAACGCTGCGTGACGGATCGACCCAACTGATGGGTGCGTGCCAGGCGTATCGCGCGTGCCTGCGGTTTCGCGCTCATCCTCAACAAAAACCTCCGGACCTGGCACGGCGAGCATCCAAGTACAGTACAGCGCAGGGCCAATATTCGGTTGCGAGCTGGCTGCTCACTGGGAGGGGCGGATCGCGCACCATGAGTCCAAGAGGCGCGGTAGTCTGGATGCGGCATTCTTTTCAGGCACGCACGCTTGAGAAGGAATGGCGATCATGCTCGCTTCCGTCGCTTGTGCACTTTGATTTCTACTTTGCACGGTACTGTTCTCCAGCATGCTTCGACTCGACTCGGCCTGTCGTCGCGCGATGTGGAATTGCGCTTTCACCAGTCGGCATCGCAGCAGCGATCAGAAGCAGCTGCTCCGGTCGGCTTGATAGCAGCCTCATGCCAAGTAGACCGTGCTCTATCCGGTGTTCATTCATGTACCTGCAATGACGATCCATCTGGTGTTTGTGCATACTTCCGCTTAATTGCCGATTCGACAGAGGCAGAAGACGAGCAAGCACTCTTGTCTTTCAAACCTGCATCGTCTCGACAGTGAAGCGGTAGGCGAAATGTTATCAGCTTTTGCAGCCCTGTCCTGTCGTAGCATCAGCCTCTTTCATCGCTGACCATTAGATGCTTGCATGTTATTGAAGACAATCATGGCCGTCGCAACATTCAATTCTGCAGTACTTTTGACGTCGCCGAATCTGTACTATTTGAACAAAGAGGCCACCTAAACAGGGCATCGGCCACCTTATTCACAGACCGTCGTCGGTCGGAAGTCGGCGGGCCGATCGATGTTGGTTCCAGCTGGCGTTACGGCGAAATGCGCGACGTGTGTCTTGACAAATTTGACGAGCTCAACTGGGTCATGTTCGAGACGCGGATCAAGGATTACGCACCGTACTGTACTGCTGTCTTGGTTCTGACAAATGGCAGTCAACGGAGGGAGAGCCCTTGTGACCAAGGGTCCAAGCCGACAGAGCAGCGCGTAGTCACGGCCATCAATTAACGACGACGGACTATGCAAGGGTTGTCCGGACAGGGAAGTGGGCCAGCTGCGTTTTTTCCTTGCGTTTTTTGGCAGTTTTTAGCGAGCTAGTCAAACACGGCCTCGTGTCGCGTCTGGCCTGGGAAGCGGAGCGTGTGTTGCTCTGCACGCTCGAATCGAAATGGCCTTCCTTGCCTTGTTTGAGGGCACAGGGCCAAGTGCGAGGTTTTCTGGCGAGCCCCATCTGCATCGGAACGGCCTCGGTTTTGGACCACGGTGACGATTTTTGGTTTATTGTGCACGAGTCTCGATTGGAATTGCGGTCATCTCGCCTGCCACCTTGTTCTTGTGAGTTTACGCAGTTGTTGTTCTCGGCAAAGCCGACAGACGCATCACAGGCATTCTTCCAAAAGTCTCGCCAGGCTGGCAAACAGCCAGTGTGCCATTATATTACTTGTTTCCGGGAAATCACTTCTTCCCCCAAAAAGACCGCCGTGAGGCTGCAGAGAAAAACACAAACACACGCACAACATTTGTACACAGATTTCGAGTTCAGCGGCCAGCTTCGATGTGTGTGTGTGTGTGTGTCTCCGAGCTTTGTACTGACGATGGAAGCAGCGATGCCGGCACGCGGACACACCGGTCTCTGTTGGTCATGTGCGCTCTGCGTCCTTATTGGGCATAGGGGATAGAAGCAGCAGAAGAAACACGCAGCCAGCAAGACCCTGTGCGCCGTCAGTGATTAAGTCTCTGCAGACCGTGTCGGCTTGTGCATATGCTGGGTGGGCCGCTTTTCGAGCAAGTCCGTGGTTTGGCTAGTCGTGTCGATACTATAGTAGTACTGTATGCAGTGCATGTAGAGCGCCAGCGAGAGGAAGGGGAGAGAGAAGAAGAGAGTGATTGCGTTTGTGTGCGTTGTGCGAAACGCCAAAAGAGCGTAGGGTCTGCATTCCTGTCGATTCGCTCCAACGCGCTCCGACCAGCAGATCTGGCTAGGAACCTCCGAATCTAGAAAGAGTACTACGGTTCTCCTGAAGTGAGTGTGCTCTTACACTTCTCGGGTTGGCGTCGCATCCAAGCAGGTCGGCGGTCGCTCGTTCGCTTGCTCGCTCGCTCGCTCGCTCTTTATGCCGGTTGCTGCCCACATCGGCCATCTGAGACCTGGTGGCCGCAGCCGGTCACAAACCTAGTCTCGGCGTATGTTGTTTGTGTGTGTGTGCATCAGACGTGCGCGTGTTGGCAATGAGAAGACAACGTGTTGAACTGTGATCATCTTCAAAGCTCTTCATCGTGACCTCATCCCTTTTTCTTATCACTACTACCACCACCAACGTCATCACACCCGACGTGATTCACTCCGTCCCTCCCCTTTCTTCTCCCCCCCCATCGCCTTCAAGAATACTCAAGATGGTCTCGAGCATCATCTACGACGCCGTCGCTGCGGCGATCCCCCAGAGCGTCAAGGCTCAAACCCCGGTGCACTACCTCGCATGGGTGCCCGGCAAGTCGCCCCTCTCGACTTTGCCGGCTCTGGTTGCCGCGGTCATCACCTACCTTGCCGTCATCTTTGGCGGTCGGGAGCTCATGAAGAACCGAGCACCGCTCACCACAAGCATCAAGCTGCCGTTCCTCATCCACAATCTCGCACTCACCTTTGGCTCGGGTCTCTTGCTTGCACTCATGCTCGAGGAGATCGTGCCCATCGTTCGACGAAACGGCTTCTACTACGGTATCTGCGGTGAGGGCGCCTGGACCATGAAGCTCGAGACGTACTACATGATCAACTACTACTTCAAGTACTGGGAGCTTGTAGACACCGTCTTCCTCGTGCTCAAGAAGAAGCCCCTCCAATTCCTCCATGTCTACCACCACTCGGCGACCGCTGTCCTCTGCTTCTCGCAGCTCCACGGAAAGACTTCCGTCTCGTGGGTCGTCATCTGCCTCAACCTCGCTGTCCACGTGCTTATGTACTTCTACTACGCCCTCACCTCGCTCAAGATTCCCTGCCCCTGGAAGAAGTCGGTCACCACCGCACAGATCACCCAGTTCATCATCGACCTCTTTGTCGTCTACTTTGCCTCGTACAACTACTTCACCTACACCTACTTCCCCAACTTCCCCCACTACGGAACCTGCGCTGGAAAGGAGCACGCTGCCTTCTCCGGTATCATTTGCCTCACCAGCTACCTCTTCCTCTTCATTGCCTTCTACCAAAAGACCTACAAGAAGGACCAGGCCCGAAAAGCCGCCGCAAAGGCCAACGGCAAGGCCAATGGCAAGTCTCGATAATCGATTCACAGTTCACTCACGGAGCGCACTACATTTCCGGCACATTGGGAGCGCTTCCGTCGATGGAAGAAGATGGACGAGCTGGTCGAGCTGGTCGAGTGCGAATACAAGGCTGGGTTGTATCGCTTTATTTTTTTCCGCTTACGGCAGCTACCTCGTTATACTGTCAATGGCATCGCGAACCGTCCCATTCTAACTCTATACAGTCGTTGAACACTACACACAGACACACGATACAGTGTCAAAACCTTACAATTTGCTACATCGATAATCTGTAAATAAGATGGATAGCGCTCGGTTGCAGAGCGCGTCTGCAACAATTCTTCTCTTTCTGCCATTAGCCTTTGGGACACTGTCTTGGGACTAGCTTTCGCTTTCGCTCTCTTTGGGGTTTGGTAATGCTAGTCATCTTTCTGGCTCTGTTGGGTGTGTCTAGATTTTTGGATTGCTGTGTACTGTGCTAGGTCGTGCGGAGAGAAAACCTCTGTGAAGCGTGTCTACCTCAGCCAACGATTGCCTCGACTATGCGGTCGTTAAGGAACTGAATAGGGCAATCTCACTCCTCACTTGATTCAAGACACTCTCGCAGCTTCCAGTACGCTTTATATCGGGACACAGCACACGACAACCAGCCACTTCCTATCAACCACTTCAGAAACCAAGGGTAAAAAGAGAAAGTGACAGACTACGGGAGGACAGAATTGCATCAAGAAGGGGCATAGTGTTACAAGAAGTAGTCGGGTACCCTTCTCGAAACGAGGGGCTCGCCTGCGCGGGGGGCGGGGTCGAATTGAAGGAAGGTGTATTTGAGGTTTTCGTCGATCTCCATGATGGCGGCCTGGTTTCCGCAACGGTAGCAGTAGTTTGGTGCGGAGAAGATGGTGACGACGTTTCGCTCTTGTGACCAGTTGAAGCCGTCCATGACCAGCTGATGGGCACGAGCCACGAGTGTGAGGCCGTTGTTGTGGTTGAACGCCTCGGAAATGTCCTGTCCGAACGTGTAACCGGCACCACGCGGCGAGATGCCCCATCCACATCGGTCGTCGGGGTCGGACCACAGCAAGTCGCACATGGGACCCTCGTGCGGCACCTCTTGGATGCGGTCGATGGATCGGATGTGGTCGAGAGTGTCGATGGATGGTGAGAGACCACCGTGCAAGCAGAAGATCTGGTGAAAGAGAATGCAATACGTGGGCCGAGAGCGTCCTGGTCAGCCCTGCTCTTAATCTCGGGAGAGAAATGCAGACTATCTACGCTCGCAAGCTTGCGCGCACTTACCTGATCATCAATGAGGGCAGTCAGTGGGAGATAGTCGAAGAGGTCGGTAAAGTACTTCCACACGTTGGCGTTGCCATACTTTCTCAGGCACTCGTCGTAGAAACCGTAGACCTGGGTAATCTGTCGCGATTCGTGGTTGCCTCGCAGGATGGTGACGCGGTCGCGATATCGAACCTTGAGCGCGACGAGCAATGTGACGGTCTCTACACTGTAGTAGCCTCGATCGACGTAGTCGCCCATGAAGAGGTAGTTCGTATCGGGAGAGTTACCGCCGATTCGGAAGAGTTCGGAAAGGTCGTGGAACTGGCCGTGAATGTCACCGCACACAGTGACGGGGCATCTGACTGGCTGGACGTTTGACTCTGCAAGAAGGATCTCTCGAGCCTTGTCACAAAGTCGCTTGATGTCATTTTCGGAGAGCTGCTTGCACTCGCTTAGATGCGAGATCCACGCATCTTGTTCTGTAATGTCGACCATTTTGTCGGTGGCTGCAGTCGGGAAAGAATGTGCAGAGCGGCGATACCGATACTGAGACTACCACTTTATGGATGAAAAATGGGCTGGGGTGGAGGGTATATCGAGAGTCCAGAGGCAAGCTAGAGTTCCGGTCGCGATGCTTAGCGTATGATCAGATAGATGCAGTGAAGAGATTTGTCGGTGGCCAGATCGGCGGAAGTTTTGAACGGAAGATAGAGATGCGATGGAGACAATGATGTGCTGAGGAGTATGCTGTTTTGGACGATGCTGGATCGAGACTTAGCTGGATGAACAGCGCCAAGGATGGTAAGGTGGCCTGGGCGATGTGACACGAGTTTGGAAGCGCGTGGTGATGCTATACGCGAGCTTGATGGTGCGTATCAGCAAGAATGAGAGGAAGCTGCTGGATGTGATGGTGGCGGACGGCGAACGGAAGGGGTACGAGCCAGGCGCGGAGAAGGCAAAGGCGATGCTGGGTGGGTGTGTGTGTGTGTATTGTGCGCCGAGTCGCGAGAGGGATGGAAAAAGCAGGGGCCACGCCTCTCTACTCGCAGACTCACACCAGAGTCGGGATCTGCGATTGACCAACTCGCAGTCGCACTCAACACACACGTACTACGCTGATGTACTTTCACTCACTCACTTACGCTCTTGCAATGGTGACTTGAGCCCGCCCGGGGCTCAGCCCGTTTTCCGTGCCCTATCACACAACTCTGACGGGGGCGCGAAAAAGGAAATAGCGCGCTAGCTCACGCTGTTGACGTTGAATCCTCAGTCCTTTCTCTCTATCCTCTCTCTTTCACCCCCGCTCACATTTGCCTTGTGTGACTGAGCTGACTCGCAAATTCGAGCTGTACGGTAACTGCAGTAGTGCTCGCGTCTGCCCATCGATATATTCTCACGTAGTTTTGCTCGTTCCGGCCAGGCGTGGTTGGACGGGTAAAAGAGCTGCTGTATAGCTGCAAGGCCTGTTTGCGCGAGCTCGTGTCGAGGGCTTGCAGATGCCGCCCAATATTCTTCACGCACAGCTGCAGAGGCGCCGCCATCGAGAATCGGTGATTAAAGTACGTGCTACTGTAGCTTGTACTTTGACTCGGGTTTGTATTGACTGCCTGCATGGAGGATTTGTATTCTACTACCTGCCTGTTCTCACTCTTGACCTAGCCGATAAGCCTGCGCGACGATTCAAATCAAACGCGTCTTCACCTCCCTTACTTGCTGTGGTAGTGCCCCATACCAGCGAGAGCTTCCAACTGGCCAAATACAGTAGTGAGGTGAGAGCTCAGACACTAGCTCGGCTCCGATCACCAAGTTGAGGGATGCGATCCCAGACTGTCTAGGACATCCCTACTTGGCCGGAGCAGAAGAACATCAAGCTGTCTAGAAAAGTCGGTGTAAGATCCGAACTAAGGCCAACCTCAGAAGCTCGTCGCCGACATTGTGGTGCCGTATCGTCTCCACAAGATCCGCCAGTCACCTTGTCCTCTGCCCTCTTGTCTCGTACTCGTGCCCTTCACCACCTCCTGTGTTCCAGCAACCATGTCGCTTCTCCGAACAGCTGTGGTTGGAGCCTCGCGCTCGGCCATGGCGCTCCGCACTCCGGCTGCCATGACCTCGTCCGTCCGACAATTCTCTTCATCTCGTCTCTCGATGGCCCAGCAGAGCGAGAAGGACCCCCAGCTTGGCGACTATCCCGACCTTCCCTTTGTCAGCAACCAGACCCGCAAATACTCGCCCAAGTGGTGGGATCCGCAAGAGAAGCGAAACTTTGGAGAGACTGTAAGTGCCACACAAGACTCCTGTGCCACGGTCTTCCAGTCAGCTCTGCCCCGCTCCGCCTCGTCACTAGTTGTAAGGGTAGCGTGTACTGACGTCGAACTATCTCGCACTCTCATCTCAATACTTTTTTTTTGCTTCTCAGCCTCACGAACAAGATGACGTTCTCTCTGTCTGGGCTCCCGATGTCCACGCCGTCCCCGCTGCTTCCGCTCTGCGACAGTTCCTTGTTGCCATCGGTGTCGTCGTCCTCTTTGGCAGCACCGTCTACTATGCCACCCCTGAGAGACCAGCTCTCCCCAGAACCTACCCTCGAGACGGCCTTGGATCCGAGCTCGGAGGCGCACAAGTAGCTGTAAGTCTTTGGAGATGCAATGCCGAGCTTTCGAGTCGACCCAGGCACTCATCGAATTTGCATTATCTCCGTATCCATGACAATTTCGACGATCACAGGCTGCTAAGGAGGGTTCCTTCAGCGCCGAGCAGGATGAGGAGGAGGAGGACGACGAATGATTCGGTCATCATAACATCCAACTATCGAATTTCAGATCACACATGACTGCACCGGATCTTGCGCGAACAGATACGAGTGATCCACAGCATCAGACACAGATCAGGAAAGGCACGAATCGAGCAATACGCGGAGCACGGATCTATACTTCTTTGAAGAAGAAGATCAAAGCATACAGCTAAGGCTGTGCAAGGACGTCCTGGATCATCTGGATGAGTCGAGCAATCATGCCAGGCAGCACAGCGTGTATTCCCGGCTCCATGGCTAGGCTCACCTTGATGCCTGCCTCATCAGGTCCGAAGGCTTTGGAGCTGGCATTGGCAATTTTCGCCGCTACGTCCTCGATTTCTTGCTGGGTGAAATATCTGTCGGAGAGACCGCACTGTTGATGACTTTCTACCGAGAAGCCGATCTCCTCGGTCTGATTTGTACTCGGTTTCGAATCGGCATCAGATGTCGCGGCCTCGAGGTACGGCCAAGCTTTTATGGGAAAATGGGTGCCGAAGGAAAACGTTGTTCCAGCCCAGGCGAGGAACTTGGCCGGTATGGGCAGCTGGTCAGTGACTTGCAGAGCGGCCGGCTTAGACTTGCTAGATGCAATCTGTTCGAGCGCCTTGATCAGATAGGTATTGATCATGATGGCGCCTTGACTATATCCGACCAGGATGATTTTATGGTTTGGGATGCCTCTGCTGTTGAGAAACTCGATTTCACTTCTGAGTTTCTGCAGGCTGCCATAGATGTATGGACCCTGAAAGGCGATATCAGACCCAATTTGCGCTGTGTATACCGAAACGAAGGCGACCAAGTCAGTCGCATACTACTGCCTAGATATGTCAGGGCGGGTGCACTCACATTTGTGGCCCAAGAACCACGCTGCGTCTTGGGCCTCGAGAGCGCGGATTGTCAGTCTTGCGTCTTCGCGAGCAGTTTGGAATGGCGTCAGATCGTCTTCGTCGACCTCTCCCTCGAGTGTCGACTTGAAAAACTGACGAAGATGTGGAACAAAGACATCGCAAAAGTCACGGGCATTGTCACCGCGCCCATGAATCGCAATGATGGCCACATCGCATTCGCGGCATGGCGGGCCGAGGTAGGTGCGAACCCGTGTGAGTGCGTGTGGCAGTGGGTCGTCCCAGGTAGAGTCCAGTGGTTTGTCGTGGCTCATCTTTGGCGTGTTGTAGTGTGCGTATCGTAGGGCAGGAATGGGGTGCGTAGCAGGTGTTCGTGCGACAGTAAGAGCATCGTATGCTGTTCAAGAGGTGTGGGGAAGGTCGGGCCAACTGCGGGTTTGGTGCTGATGGTTAGTCGCGGCAATAAGGCGGGCTTTTTGTCGCCGAAATGGGCACTAACAGAGGACTCTTGTCGATAGCTTTCGAGAGTATCAAGCGTGTCTTGGGCACTTTCCGCCTCCACCAAGTTACCAGTAATTCTAGACGACCGTTGCAGCAAAAGTGTACATGATTTTCCTTTGCATTTCAGCGACAGTTTCATGATTGGCACCATCACATTCCACCTTGCTCACGTCGATACAATCGGAGCAGACGTCGTCACTCGCAGCTCACGAGAACCAGCGGGCGCTTTCTCAAAGGGGCTCACTAAATGTGGTAACAACAACATGCTGGCTTCGTAGAACCACTTGCCAATGATCATGAGTGGCGACCAAGACGCCAGCGCCCTGGAAACGCCATCGGCGAGTCCGTTTGCTGGTGATGTGACTTTACCAGATATTTCTGGCGCCGTCACGTCGAAGGGGAGGGACTCGGTCTCTGCACAACCGCATTCGACACTGGATCGGTATCATTTGGAATCACTCACTCGACCACATCAAAGCTCCAACCTCACGCGCTTCAAGAAAGAACAACTGGCTCGAAAGGAACTCTTGGCCCGCAGCCTCTACAAGATCAAGCGAGACCAGACATTGGACAGGCGTCAGACTCCGGTCCAGCACAAGAGCCTCAGATCCTGGCCAATCCCGGTGGATGAGAAAGCACACCCGCGGCAGCATCCCGACCTTTCCAAGGTTGTGCGTGATCTTGTGAAAGAACGGCACGAAGACGGTATTTCGGAAAGCAAGCCGAGCCGCAAGAAGAAGCGCAAACTCACTGAGACTGCGAACGAAGAGGCACACCTAAACTCAGCGAGCGACAGAGCATTTGCAAGCATCTCGAGGTGTCTGGCTCACGTTGTTGAGCAGGCGAAAGGGCTTGCACCGCTGGTCAACGTAGATCGCAAGAAGAAGCTAGGTCGCCCGTCGCTTTCCCGCTTGAGGGACGTTGAACGTTCGGCGTCGATCGCTGCGGAGCGCCGAAACTCGGCTACTCCTTCGGGTGCGGCGATTTCTCCTGCCACAGATTCCGCTGTCGGTCAAGAGGGTCCCTCACCCTCTGTAATCACGCCAGGCCAGGGCCCTGCAGCGCATCGGTCGATGGACTGGCACTTTGTTGTAGAAGCCCTATCGCAACTCCCGCAGGCCGAGCAGGATCCAGTGTTGCGCCGCGCAATCGAAGCGACAGAGGAGCGTTGTCGGATCTTGTTTGGCAACTACCTCGACGCATCCGAGCACCACACAGCCGCTCGACCGAGTTCAAGTCGGCAGTAACAGCAGCAGCAGCACGCAGCCTGATTTTTTGCTGCATATCTAGAAGATATCTTGTACGATTCGCTTCTCATGTATACCACCCTTTAGCATACCTCCTTTCCAACCCTGCTGACGATTGCCAAACACTATCTAGGACGACTGTACAGCTTGGTGTAAAAAGTGGCAGAAAGAAAACGACATGCGAGAAGAGGGTAAACTTCAGTGTGAGCCTTAATTTACGCGTCGCGCGTGAAGCGCACCGAGACCAACAGATTATGCGGACTGCATGTTCATGTCAGAATGTTGTGCATTCGCTGTTATGCTGGATGACTTTCCTACCTCACATCTGTTGAGCTTGCTCTGATCAATTCTAGGGCTCCTGATTCCGTTTCTCATCATCATCATTGCTCGTCGTTCACCTTCTCTGTTGTCTCTCGCGAGGCTTCAGAACGGCCTCTCTTCGTCTTGCAAGATGGTGGTGTTGAGAAAGCGACCAGCCTCGTCAGCTGCGGAAGGATCGAGTCGAGAGGATGGTCCGTCCAAGAGGCCTGCTAACGGCAAGCCGTCCTTCTCTTCCATCTTCGCATCGACGACACCTGCAAACCCAGCGTCGCTTCCATCTCGACAGCATGCGATGTCGTACCACAGACCGTCGCTTCTCGACGACCAAACGGCGATACAGTCACTATTGACGTGGTTCGACGGCGTCTCTTCCAAACGCCAGATGCCGTGGAGGCTCGAGTGGATCAATCCGTCGCAATTTGCATCCCAAGACGAAGTCAAAGAGGCCCTCAAGGTACGAGCGTATCAGGTCTGGATCTCGGAGATTATGCTGCAGCAGACCAGGGTGGAGACCGTCAAGTCGTACTGGATCAACTGGATGTCCAAGTGGCCGACCATCGAGGATCTAGCCGCGGCTGATCCGGAAGATGTTCTTTCGGCATGGAGAGGCCTCGGGTACTACAGCCGAGCGACCCGTATTCACACGGCCGCAAAGCAGGTCGTCGAAGACCAAGATCTACAGGGTTTCTTGCCCGAGTTGCCCCAAGATCTCCAGAAACACGTACCCGGAGTCGGCCCGTACACTGCAGGTGCCATTTCATCCATTGTGTTTGGACATCCCGTGCCAATCTTAGATGGAAATGTTGCACGAGTGCTGTCCCGCCAAATGGCCCTTTACGCCAATCCAAAGGCAAAAGCTACTACCGATGCTCTTTGGGCCGCTGCTGACGTGTTGGTGAAAAGAGCGAGTCAGACAGGGACTGACGAAAGAACTTATAAGGATACTCGAGGCACGAAAAGCAGGATACCGGGACAGTGGAATCAGGCCCTGATGGAGCTCGGCAGCACGATATGCACCCCAGCTCCTAATTGTACCGTCTGCCCAATCAAGTCTACTTGCATGGTCGTCAAAGAGGCACAGGCTTCGGTAGATGATCAATGTGATGTGCCAGATATTGAAGATCTGTGCTCATTGTGCGAACCAATGCCGCTGGACACCGAAACGGCCGACGAACTCGGACCCAAGGCGCAGACCAAGGCAAAAGTACCGGCGAACACCAAGATGCGACAAGCCACACTCTCGTTCGGCCAAACAACACCTAAATCACAGTCCGGCACCTCACAGAAGCAAGAAACGGTCGATAAGGCGATAGAGAAGCACGCGAAAATGTTTCCGATGAAGCTCGTCAAGCAGCGCATCCGACAGGAAGAGTGTATCGTCTGTGTCATTGCTCGGAAGACGAAAAAGAGCAAGGGCATTAGCAATTGCGACTTTGTGATAGAGCAGCGCCCCTCGAAGGGCCTGCTTGCCAACATGTGGCAATTTCCCTCCTTGACCATCTCTACCACCGAGGCGGGCGACTCTGCTACGCCGACTTTACTGTTCGCAGACGAAGAACAAAAGGCGATAGCACTCAGACACGCCGCCTCCCTACTAGAGCAAAGCAGCGCGCGATCGAGAAAGGCGGGCTCCCTCGCGCACGTCAGGCAGCTTGGCAGCATTACCCATATCTTTTCCCATCTCCAACTTATCATGCATGTCCACCTGCTCGTCATGCGCGATGCAAAGGTCGACATACGTTCTGAAAGCCAAGATACGGCTGGTCCGACCAAGAACAAGGACTTTGGCACCGCTATGTCTCACAAAGCACCTCGGAGATGGGCAGACGCTGCGATCGTCGAAGCCGAAACCATGGGAACCGGTATGCGAAACTGTTGGCGCACCGTGCAGCAATACCTGAACAGCCAAGTCCTCTAGCCTCTCTCCAAAATACAATCTCGTTCTCCACGTATGATGTTGCTATGCTGTGCAGAGATGTATTCAAGATCCGTAGAAGTACAATTGGTTGAGTTCGGATGCTGATAATGAAGGAATGGTCGTTAGGACTGAGTCGGTGTCGAGCGGACGGCGGCTTTCAGGCTGTCCGGGACAGGCGAAGGAAAACCGTCATTAAGCAGCGATGGGAGCACATGTGATTCGAAGAAAATTGCAGCTTCATGTGCGCCCTTTTCGTGGTAGATTGCGCCAAGCAACGCCTCGACGCAGACGCCACGGATTTTGAAGAGGCCGGTCTCTCGAGGTCCGAGTTCGCCCTCGGTAACGGCAGGTGTCCAGCGCATGATCTTTTCAAGGCCGAGCTGCTTGCCAATAGCATCGCCGAGCCTGTGGGTAGTGGTGATAGCATCAATGGCCGATGGTGTCTCGAGAAGCTTGGTGAGGTAGTTGTAGGTGGCCGAACCGGGTGTTTGCGCCTGAAGCTGGGTATGCACGAAGAGAGTTGTCAGCATGTTTAGCGTGCGTCGTCCGAGGAAAGCAAGTCGACGATTTTGGCCCTCCTTGGCGTATCTGTAGCTTTCATGAGTCATGGCTCTCGTTGCCAGCTCGGCGTTGTTGCCGAGAACGTTGCCATCCGAGAAAGGTGGCTTGGAGAAGTGGGCGAGGATCTGCTGAGGAGTCAGGTCCGAGCCGAGCGCCGAGGTGGGCGCGGATCCCGAGCGCGCTGATCGACGTTGCAATGGCGCCGAAGAGGACGACGACGACGACGTTGAGTATGCGGCGGCGGCTCGTGCCGAAGGGGCAGAGGAAGTGGTGTGAAGCGAACGCCGAGCGGGAGCCGAGGCCTTGCTGGATGCGGCCGAGGTGGACATGCTACGTCCGCTGACGCCTGTAGGCACTGCACTTTTCGAGACGACGTTTCTTGAAGTGCTGGCCCGCGGAAGGCTGCGAGGACCGAGCTGGTGGACCAGCTCAAAGAGAGCAGCTGACGATCGTCGGGCAGCCATGTCGAAGCCTAGTTGATGCAAGCAGAGTTGAGCAGAGACTTTGCGCGACAATAGCTGCTCTCAGATGCCTTTTATGGGTCGCCTTGGCCGAATTGACGCAATGAAAAAGTAGGGAAGGTGAGATCAGGATTGATGATATGGTAGACAAGGCATTGTCCAACGATGGGATGATGGATTTCTTCTTGACCTTCTTCCTGCGGTCAGAGTCGAGTTGGATTTTTTTCCGTGGTGAGGTGAGTGACCTGCTCACTCGAGCCTGGCTTTGACTTTCTTCCTCACAGTACCAGCCTTGTCACTTCTGATCGGAGCCGGCCGCGTGAGAACACACACATCGGGGTAAGTTCTGTTAGGCTGCAAACTCAAGTTTATCTGTAGAATGGCAAGCAAGGGTCAAAAAGTGCAAACCATAGGCGCTGTAGGAACACTCGTGCGACACGCCTCAGAATTTGGTCTAGAGTACGGAGGCAGCTGAGTACTGTACTGCAGCTTCAGTACACGAGTCGGCTGGATGCCAGTGGGAAAAAATTGAGAAAGGGAGCTGCGACACACGAACACAAACGCTCTCAATGCCGCTGGGACAGGTGCAGGTACAGTACTCAACTCAGCGTGAGTGAGTGGTGGCTTCTTCCAGCCTTGGCTCGCAAAAAGCGTAGCGCGCCTCATTGGGGCTGCGGAGGATGGCTTCTGTACTGTTTCAATTCGATGCACAAGGGGCTCAACGACTTGTTCGACATTCTCAATTGCTTATGTCCGGACTTACCACCACATCCTCCATCTCAACTTTATCGTTATCTGGACCACTCACGCCGACACCTTCGTATAACTACATCTTCTACGGTCAGGCTTTCTCCAGCAAATCAGCATCTTCCTCTGGCAGTTCTCGATATTACCGAAGAAGAGTCCCGCCAAAGATAAAGAATTCACATCATGTCTCCTGTTCCAGCACCACCTGCCGGCCAGGCCGCCGGCAAGCCCATGAACTGGGCCGACGAGTACGACGAGGATGTCACCGACGTTCCAAAGATTGAGGAGCGAGACGAGGGCAACGGAGTCAAGGTCATCATCGAGTACCGAACCAACGCCGACGGAAAGAAGGTCAAGGTAGGTTTCCGCCAAGGGCGTCACGCCCCAGTCTGCGCTTTGAACGCTATAAGATGGACACTTGCTGACCCAATGGATTCTGTCGCGTTGTGAATTTGCTGCCGCTCATGAATAACAACACCAAATAGATCACTCGCCGTGTAAAGCGAACCCTGATCAAGACCAAGGTCAACCACGAAGTTGCCGAGCGAAAGACCTGGACCAAGTTCGGTCAGGAGAAGGGCCGAGCCGCTGGTCCTCACTCTTCCACCACCACCATTGGCGAGAACGTCTTGCTCAAGATGAGCGCCGGAAAGAAGAAGGATGCCGAGCCCGAGGTTGATGACATGGACAAGATGCGCGCACAGCTCGCCAACAAGCGTATCGTCTGCCGACTCTGCAAGGGCGACCACTTCACCACAAAGTGTCCTTACAAGGACACGCTCGAGGCCATCCCCGGTGCCGGTGCCGATACCCCCGAAGGCGGCGACGGTGCTCTCACTCCTGCTGCCATGGACCCGACCAACCCTGCTGTGGCCGCCAGCGCCGGCGGCAAGTACGTTCCTCCCAGCATGCGCGGAGGTGCCAAGGGTCCAGGAGAGAAGATGGGTGGTCTTGGTGTCGCGAGAGAAGACCTTCCTACCCTGCGTGTTACCAACCTCAGCGAAGACGCCGACGACGACGACCTCAGGGATCTCTTCAGCCGATTCGGCCAAGTCGTGCGAGTCTATGTCGGTCGAGACCGCGAGACCGGTGCATGCAAGGGCTACGCGTTCGTCAGCTTCGTCAACCGTGAGGATGCCGACCGAGCCCGTCAAAAGGTCGATGGCCGTGGTTACGACAACCTCATTCTCAGTTGTCAGTGGTCCCTTCCCCGAGGCGAGCGCCCTTGATTGCCGTACATTTCGCCAGTCTCGTCTATTCCATCCCAAAAGTCCGTCGAGCCGTGACAGCGGCCTCCTGGAGACATTCTGCCAGTCGCCGTATTTGCGCTCGGGACAGCTGATTCCCGCTGTTTCATCCACTTTACTCATCCGACGCGATCGCTGTCATCCTGTACATTTAGCCTTCCCACCATTTTTGCAGCATTATTGTTCACTGCTCACAACCTTTTTCCTTGTCTCGTGCCTTCCAGTTGCAACACACTTCCGGCTGCGACAAGGACGGATGCGACAAGCACTCTACGAGAATAGCCGGTGGACATAAAGAGATTTGAACAGGGATCTAGGCTGACTAACGAAAACGAGGATATCGACGGGGTGGAGGACGGATCTAGTTGGTGAACCTGTTTTTCAGATGACAAGTAATATATCAGTTATTGTTCCAGTCAGTGTGAGAGAGCACTAGCGCAAAGACAACACTCACTTTCGGTTCTGGTTGGGACCAAAGAGGTCGAGACGGATCTCGGGGAGCATGCGGTCTTCGAGCAATCTGAGGCGCTCGTCGAGCGTGTTGTTGACCACGATCTTGCCGCTGTGTCCTGCGAGAACCACACCGCCGGCGCTGTCCTTGCCAAGACCCTCCTGTACCGAAACGCTGGTCTCCTTGCCAGACTTGTCCTTGAATGCCTTCTCGGCCTCCTTGGCCGCGTCCTGCGCCAGCTGAACATCGCCAGACTTGACGGTTACTGTCACCTTGCTCTCCATGAGTTGAAGGAGACCCTGTTCAAGCGACGCAGCGCAAGGGAAAGTTGAAGAAAAGGGATTGTCAAGATGATACCGTCAGAAGCGATACGGAGAACACGGAACAGGACACGAGAAAGACATACCTGGAGAATAAGATCGCCGAGGAGCTTCTTGTATGCGCCCTGGTCCTTTGTGATATCAGACAGCTTGTCTCGGGCTGCGTCAAAAAGCGACTGCAGGTGCTGTTCACGGGTCTGAAGGATCTTCAATCGGGACTTGTTGGTCTGGTTCGATTGGGCGCTGTGCGACAGGAACGAGCGGGTTGGAAGAAATATCGCGATCGATGTGGCTAAAGGTCAGCAGCGATCGATAGAACATATCTGAGCACTTTCCCATGTATGCTTACATCTTCTGAGCGACCTCTGCCTGCTTCTTCTTCTTGTCAAACTGGGAGTCAATGTTGATGGCCTCCTGTCGGACGATCTTGGCCTTCTCGATGGCGAACTCTTCGTCAGCCTTGATCTGGATCTCCCTCGCTTTCTCGACTGCCTCTTGTTTGATGAAGGCCACCTGAATGGACGGATATGAGCACAAGGACGTTGCGATTAGTCTGTGATCGAAAGGGCTGGCTCGGATCCCGGTCTGATGATCAGCTTCGAGGTAATCTTACCATCTTCTTCATCTCGGAGAGGACCTCCTCATCGTTCATAGGCCGGCTCGACATCTTGGCTGAATGGCGTCCTGCTACAGGGCGAGAACTGACGAGACGGATCCGTGAGTTGATAAATGCAGAATGTGTGTCTGGAAACAAAGAGAGATTGTGGAGTGCGGCAGGTACAGATGGAGATATGGTACAATACTGTACATATTGGCAGACCGAAGCGAGCCAAGCGGGTTAGGGTTGTCTTCTGTATCTCAGGGTCAGGGGGCAAATGCAGTGTCGACTTGTAGCGCACGCGCCAAGGCGACCTAATAATCTCGACATCGTTTTGGGCATCAGCCAGATAGCTAGTAATTGATCTAACAATTTCAGAGCTCCACAGGTCATCGGAGCCGAGAATATCAATGGGTGTGGAGGAAGAAACATACAACGGCGCACCGCACCGCGCTCACTCACGACACACACGCTCGCCCTGCTGCACTTGTCAAGTGGCCTTGCCAGATTCAAACAGCGCATCACAAGTACAGTACTGTACAGTGCAGAACAGTATTCTCGCGTTCCACAACACCAACACATCATATCTGCTACCGTATTACTGCTTTGTACAATATCTGGTCCTCTCGTTCGCGCTTCTCGCCGATCCATAAACCTGGCCGCAGCAAGTGTCGGACTCACCACGTATCACGCACTTGATTCCTGTTTCTCTCGTTCCGCAAGGCTCTACATTTGTCCGCCTGGAACTTCTCCTCAATACCTGGTTAGCGTTGCACGTCTTGGTAAGCCCAGTTGGGAGTTTCATTCGACGCCGATCAAAGGTGCATGAACAGTCGCGATGGCGCAAGATAAGAAGATATCTGCGACGGCCATCACCGACACACAGACTCATCGTGACAAAATTGACCAGGCCGATGCAGTCAAGCTCAGCGAGAAGCCCGAAAAGAAGTCCGATGCAGGATCGAACGAGGAACATCTTAGCCGGAAAAGGGAGCGAGAAGGGAGTCTGGAGCCAACAGCTCAGGCCACACCAACCAAGCGTCTGGACACAGTGCCGGCAAAGAAGAATCGACTTCAAGACTCCGTGGAGGAGGAGGAAGATTCTGCCGAAGCTCGTCCAGAGACAGAAAAGGTCGGCCAGATCCGCAAAAAGGTCGACGAGCTGAGCACCGAGGAATCGCTCTCCAACGGCTCTGCGGTCGAGTCGCTAGGACAGAGCGACAGCAAACTAGCCGCAACCGAAAAGCACGCCAAACACGACTCCACACAGGCAGATACGCCGGACCAAGACACAGCGAGTGAGGCGACACCGGCAGCAGAGGATAAAGAAACGGGGACTGCGAAGGAAGGGGCTGCGGTCGCCGTACCTGCTCGCACGCAACCTACATTTGCGTCTTTCAGCTCCAAGACATCACCCTTTAGCGCCATTCCCTCTTCCTCGGGGACCTCTGGAAACAGTGGCTCTCTGAAACCTGGCTTCGCGGCATTCTCCTCGAAGGCCTCGCCATTGTCACCTTCACCGGCAGCAGCCTCGCCCGGTGGCGGAATCAAGCCCAGCAGCCTCGGATCTGCCATTGGCGGGCACCACAAGGACAAGACTGCAGGGCCCAGTAATCTCAGCGCACCAGTCAAGCCAGCTGTGAAGGGACAGGCTTTTGGTTTTGGAGCCTTCGCTGGGGCGAGTCCACTCTCCAAGCCCAAGCCTGTGGATAGCAAAGAGTCGGAAGCAACGAGCACAGGGACAGGTTTGACAGCTGCAAAGGAGTCGTTCGCACAGAAGCTCTTGAGCGAGGACAGCGGCACGGTGCCTCGGGCGCAGCAGAAGTCAAAACCTATCCTGGAAGCTCCCGAAGATTGTAAGTTTCGAGCCTTCAACTACTCACCTCCATCGCAACGTAGAGGTCTGACTTGGAGACATCGCCGGACGGCATTCGCGTTTATACAGCTAAAACGGGTGAGGAGGACGAAGAGACTATCCACAGCATTCGAGCTAAGCTTTATACCATGTCAGAGGATCAAAGCTGGAAAGAAAGGGGTACGGGCACCTTGCGTGTCAACGTGCCAAAGACGTCGACTGGGAAACGCTCTGCACGTCTTGGTAAGTTTGGCCATCAAAAGCGACAATCTCGTCATGGTGAATCCAACTGTTCTTGGTCTAAAGTACTAATGTTTTCACCCGCAATCAATCTCGTCCATACGCGTCTCTGCCTTGCCAATCATCAAGTCATGCGCGCCGATGGCATCCTCCGCGTCATTCTCAATGTTTCTCTCTTTCAGGGCATGAAATGCGAACTGGCGGAGAAGTTCGTCCGTATTGTTGCCTTCGAAGACGCGAAACCCGTTCACTACGCGATCAAGGTGAGTAAAGTTCAAGACGATAGATGAATTGCTTCACCGGACTTCACTGACGCACCAATACGCTTCTGACGCTACCCAGATGAGTAATCCTAACAACGCTGCAGCGCTGATGGACGTGCTTGACGACTTTGTCATCGCGGAAGATGGCAAACAAGCCTGAGCACGAGGTCTGAACGACACAAATTTGATGCTCAGTCGTACGCTCGCTTCACACCTCCAAGCTCAACTGAGTCAAGGCAATGTAATGCTTTTGCCTTAGACTGTACGCCCACATTTCGTAGCTAGAGAAGTATACAATTTGGCAACGCCATCGTCACTGTCGCGAGCTATGTGCCTGGGCAGCCTCTCGACGACGCAGCGAGCGAGATGTCGTCGAAGGCCTCTTGGACCCGTTCCCAGCCAGATGCCGCCCACGCATTCGCTACGACCAGTGGGAGCTTGTCGAGAAACCTAATGAGCTTGGCCGAATGACAGTAGGAAGCTCTGTCTGACAACGGTATCTCCACGGCAGTCACTCCAATCGTATTATTTCCGAGCTATGGTTAGAACGTCAGTACCAAACCTTACCGTTGCCGGCAATAGCACTCCGCTGCAGCGGGGCTAGAAGCCGCGGCCGACTGCGTGGTCGGATGTCGAAACTATCACAACTACCACACATCCATCGCGAAAAGAGGACCACGCGCGTTCATTGCCTTCCAAAGGACTGCTCGCATCATATCAGACTTGTCGAATTTACATGCCGTGTACGTGTGTTGTTTGAAAAGGGACATCTCTCAATATCCAGTGTCACTATTTGGCATCCTTGGCCATCTCTTCCAGTGCGTCGAGTAGAGCAGCTGCACTCCAGGCCTGAGTGGCGCACGAGTCGGGACAGTGAGCGCCGTTGGCATTGGTGAGCTCTGGCAGACCTGCCCATGGCGAAGTCCGGATGTGCTTTCGATGCTCCAGGAGCATAGCATTGATGCGATGATTCATCTGCGAGGTAGAGGCCCCGGCTTTGGCACCAAAGATGGCCACCGCTCGCAAGTAGTATCCTCGTAGCCAGACCCATTCGGGGCCGTTGTGGTAGTTCCAGCCGCAGGAAGTCGAGGGGTCGTCTGTCTCACGCTGGTCATAGTTTGGACGGTAGTTCCAATCGGATGGATCAAGCGTCTTCATTCCGAGCGGTCCGACCAGAACGTCTCGTGCCTGGCTGAGAGCAACCCGGGCGTGTTCGCCGTCGAAAAGCTCGGGAGCGACACACATGGCGATCGGGAAGTTGGATCGGAACTGATAGTCGGCCCACTCCCGACCCTTTGATGATCCATAGACGTCTTTGTACACTCCTCGTCGGTTGACCAGCTTGCTGTCGACATCGTAATTGGCATCTTCGCTTGGGTCGACGGGCACAAAGTAAGCCCGCTCGAATGACCCCTGCAGAAGATCTGCCCACTGTTGATAGGTCACAAGCTGTTCCTTACCATCAATGGTAGCCTTGACCCCCTTGCCCTCCTTCCAGATTCCCTGCTTCTGGAGGGACGCGATCCAAGTCAACGTGCTCTTTAGGAGGGCGGTGATCTCGATGGCGGCGCCATTTCGAGGAGATCCGGGCACGCCTTTGTTGCCAGCTTTAGCAGAAGAGCCGTTCTTGTCCTGCCAGGTACCGCAATTGTGCTCATTTCCACCGAAAATGATACCCGTCTTCCAGTCGACGTCTACGTCGATGTTGAAGCCATCAGGATGCATGTCACCGTCGATGGCGGGACCAGCATTGTACTCGCGGAAGTGGATGCCTGAGGCGTGTCGCTGCAGAATTTCCTGAATGAGCTCAGCAACGGTGCTCTTGTGCGCATACGCCTTTGCGTCATCCCAGGGCACCCATTCGTCGTTCAGGGGAAACCTGCGAGCTACCTTCTCGCCGAGAATCGAGGCGCCGTCGGGCACCATCTTGGTGTAGTCCTGGACATTCTGAGCAAAGAACCACGGTCCATCTCGACAATTGTATCGAGGCGTACGGCCCGAATCAAGGAGATTCGGAATCATGCCATGCTTGAGAGTCGATCCAAACGACAGGATGTGTTCTCGTGCAGCTGCATACATGCCCGTCACCAAGTAGAGACCTCGAAGCGAGATGAAGACGTCTCGGCCCCACAGTCTTGCCCACGAGGCAGCAAAGAACGGCAGACCGGCGGCCATCGAAGCCACGTCCTTGTCAGGCCACAAAGAAGCAGACTTGACGAGACCATTCATCTGCACCGAGCAGAGAGCGAGCGCCTTGACGAAGTCGTTGCCGTCCTTGATAAATGGCGACATGCGCGAGATGGCCCTCTGCACCGCGGCGGTGTACGCGGTCTGTATCACGAGGGCGAAGTACTTTGGTCGCATAAAGTTGGGGACGGTGTCTCGAATCAGATCAAAGCGTTCGCTGAACCACTTTGCCGGACCTTCCAGTCGAGGAAAGATTGATGTCTGTTTTTGCAGTCTGTTGTGGACATAGTCAAGGGCCCAAGTGCCGTCGCGCAGGTGACCGCACAACGGGTGACCAAGGTCGTTTGTCTTCATGATTGGACGCAGCGCAGACATCCATCCCTCGAGACCACAGTATACGAGAGGTCCGGCCTGGGGGATCGTGTACACGCCATCGCTACCGCCGGTGACGTCCTTCTCCTCTCCATCGGCTCGATAGAGAACGACGTTGAGGTCTACGAGGTCGAGGTCCTCCATGGCCTGCTCTGCACCAGACGAACACTTGGAGTCCAAATCCGGCGAGATCTGAGCCATTTCTGTCGCAAAAAGCATGATGCTACCAGGAGGGAAAAAGTCTGGTACAACAATCTCCGTGCAGGCGAGGCGGCCATTTTCCTCATGCACGCGCAACTCGGGCGCGGCAAGATCTACAAGCTTAGATTTGAGTCCATCGAGGTAGGTGTCGTCTTCCGTCACTTCTGAACTGAGGACCTCAAGCGTTTTTCCAAGAATGTACGTAACCTGGGTTCGGTCCATCTTGAAAGGGCCAGCCTGTCCTCGACCCTGTGAGCCGTTCTGGAAGGCTGTGTGAGCAAGGCACACGTATCCCTGGTGTGTCTGTGGGTGTACGCGGTGCATGAGCAAGTAGTCACCCTCCTGGTGGACGTGTCCTTCCGAATATCCCTTTCGGACCATCTCTACGTGCAAGTGGTTGACTACACGCTTGACAGCGCCAATGCCACTGTCATCGGGATTGCCAACCGGTCGGTATTTGCGGGACTCCTGGACAACATCGAGCGTTCTGGGGTAGAGATCGTCAAAGCCCTTGGTACTGCCGATAGCAGACCAGGAGAAAGCAACGAGAGCTCCCATCGTGATGGCATCCTCGGTTGTCCTCTTCATGGTCGGAGTTTCATTGTCGTGTGTCACGTCCATGAAAAGAGCGTGCGGACTAGAGCCCTCGAGCTGCTCGATGGTACAGGGAGCGTTCTTGATGCCAGCGTCCGGCATGCTGATGGTTGCCGCAGCAGTAAGGCAGGCTGCATCCATCGAGCCGATGGGTTTGTTGACACCGAACCGATAGAGCAGACGAGACTCCTCCTTAGGATCATGCCCATTCTCCATCTCTCGGATGAGTGAGTTGATGCCGAGGCGGCTGACAAAGTGAACGTCCATCTCTGCACTGCCGGTGAAGAGCTCCGCGCATACGTAGAGGTTTGGGTTGATGCGTCTCGCTACATCCAGGAAGTGCTCGCCGACGTGAATCGGAGTTGAGTGGCAATTGTCGATTCTGAAAGCGTCAAAATTGGCTGCAAGAAGGGAGGTGTAGGCCTCCATGTGCTTCCACAGGTAAGGTGAGTCCTCGGGCTTTTGGCCGTAGCGAAGCTTGACGCAGTCGCCCCACACGATTACCTCTCGACGCAGGTAGACTCGCGACTTGGCTGACGCAAAGTCCTCGAGGGGATTGGCAGCCCAGATCCAGCCATTGTTGGCGAGCGACAGCTCCTTGGGGTCGCGACCCTTGGCAGACGGATGCTTGGGATCCAGCCTGGTGAAGTATGGCTCAAAGAAGGGACTCTCTGGAGTGATCTCTCCAAGTTTCGGTCCGTTGCCGTCCAGCCGCGTGAACTTGAGTCGGCCTCCAAGGTTGCTGATCATAGCCTGCACGTCCTCGTCGTACAGTTTGTAGTACTGTGCATTGACCTCGTCGGCTACCATTGCAAAAAATTCGCAGGCTTTGTCCTTGTCGCCAAGCCCAAAGTCTGAGCGGATGATCTCGGCAGCCTTGGTGACATCAATCTTGGTGATATATCGTGCTCCCAGTGCCATTTCATTGTCGAGAGCCAAGGCTCGCACCTTGGTGGCTGCGGCCTGGACATCTTGGATACTGAAAGCGTCCTTTTGGCCGGTCGAGCCGTTGGTGCTCTGGTCAAAAGCGACACCGAAGGCTTCTTTGGCCGCCTCTGTGTCGATCACGTAGTACTGCCACAGCTTCAGCGGACCCAGTACATGCTGCTTGACTGCCTCCATGATAGCTGCGACGTCGCCTTCGCTATGAAGCGTCTGAGGCAGACCGTACTCGGCGAGACGGCTGTTCAAGTCAAGCAGACCGACCTCGAGCTCGTCTGCCGGCGACAGGTGAGGAGAATTCGCCGGACTGTAGGCCGCCTCTGGATGATCGTTGAGCCATGCGCTGTTGTGGGCCGTGTGGTTCCAGACAACGTCACTCATGCTTAGGATACCCCACTTGGACTTGATCTGCGCGAGTTTGTCCTTGAGCTCCGTGAGACGAGCGTTCTTCGCCTTTGGGCCCTGTGCTGCTTTGCTGAAGAGATCGTGAGAAAAGTCTTGCTGATCGGCAATCGAGTAGGGACTGTTGCTCGCTCCTCTCACGTTGAGAGGTGGGAAGTGCAGCATGTTGTAACCGGCATCACGAGCACAGTCCAGGTGCACATCCCACTCCGACAAATTACCGGCCCACTTGGAGATCAGGGTCTGCAGCACAATACCATCGAGTGGAAGAAACTCGGACCCTGTCTCAAGTGCCGCACCACCGTTCTGTGCGGAGACAGCCTTGGAATCTTGATCTAGGATGGAGCCACGAGCTGCAATGTTCAGAATGGGATCCACATTGAAGTACCCACTCTTGCCCTTCTTACGGACCGGCTGGCTTTCGGCTTTGCTAAAGAGGTTTGCATCACTGGCTTCATCGTCCGTAGCGGTGTATTCAACGTAGAATTCATAGACGCCGGCAGTGTCCACGAGGAGGTCCACGTGATTTGCGGCACTCGTGGTTGCCGGAAAGCTTGTCTTGGAGAATGAGGTCCGGTCAAACGCTCCACGCTTTACCGGATAGTTGGACCACAGGACCGCCTCTTTGGCGGCAGTTGAACCAGCCTCGAGAGATAGTCGAAGAACGTACGGCTTCACAGGAGCTGGCAAGCGGATGTACGATCGGGCTCCGTCGGGACTGCCATCGTCTTCCAGGCGAAGTTCATACACCTTGACTGGAACCGTTGCCTTCGCGGTCTTGCTGCTACCGTTGGCGGCCGGCATCTTGTTTTCTGACTCGCGGAATCGACCGTCTGCTTACCTGACCACGCTCGCGTTTCGACACGCTTTGACACTTGGCTAGGGACGGAAGCTATGTGAAAAGATGAGACGAGACAGCAGAGAGGTGATGGTGACACAAGGAGGGCGGGAAAGGTAATGGTCAGGCCGGAGGAAAGAAGTACGGTAGTGCGTTCGTAGAAAGCTGAAAGAGGACCGCCCGAAAGTGGGAGATTTATTGTACTGCAAAGTGTAGTTGTTAAGCAGCAGATCAGTAAGAAGCCAAGGAAGTTGATACAGCACAGTACACTAGCATGAGCCACGAGCCGGGTACAGCTAGTGCTGATCAGGCAGGGTTTGCTGATCGATAGCACTGTGCGCGCGGAGGCCATGTACCTGGACTGTGAGACCCTTTCGTGAGACTCGCAAGTGGCAGTTGGACGGGCTAGCGACCAGGGGGATCCGAGATCTGTGACACCTGCTACTCTGGAAGAAGTCAGACTCGGCTGGACCGAGCAAGCCTCCCGGGGTGCAGTACTCGCACCAGCGCAGGCGATCCAAGCTCGGGGGAGCTGACGCGAAGCGGAAAATCCTGCGCGTGTGTATGCACTGTACTGTGACATCGGTCGATCCGACGGACTTCGAATCGGTGGAGGCATCAATTGCAGGGGCCCGCCTCGCGATAAAGCCTGGGACCCGCCCCCCTTCCCCCATTTCTCACCCGCGTCATCACACATGCAAGCATGCCATGTGTGTGCTTGGGCCCGCCCCCACCACGACATGCAGACATGTTCTTCCTTGGCTTGGACGAAGCAATCCCTCTTTCGGTCATCTACCATCAGCTAGTGGCCGCTCAGCTTGCCTTGATGCCTCTGCGCAGTGATTGGAACGCCATGATCACCGGTCAGTGGACCGCATTCGATAGAGTTCCCATGACATCTCTGAATAGTCGATCTGACAAGGCAAACTCTGAGTGTTCCGGGCGAGATCAGACAGACCGCCTCAACCACGTGTTGGTTGGCTTCCCCGCAAGCGAGAGCCCTACACTGTTACGCTCGTTGCTCGATTCGACCATCTTTCAACCAGTGAAAGGGGCCGCGCGCATGGCATACATCCGGGCATGCGTTGTCATCAGCGATTAGGGTCCTCTCTATTGCGACGACATCGTCCCGTGTCGGTCCGGCCACCTGTTTACACGGAGGGGTGTATGCGCTCGTGAGCCCGCTACTAGCTGCTTGCTTGTCAGTTGCGCATGCGGGACTTGCACTAGCCAGTGCTGGCCACTGGCCACTCGACCAGATATATATATATTGGATTGGTCGCATTCATGTCTGATCACTTTTGACCAGATCTTTCCACAAAGTCGACCCACACATAGCTGATCGAGGTACGTATAACGATCTGATATGCGTACATGCATGTATGCGCAGTGTCATCAGATGGTCGTACGGTCAAGCTGAAGTACATCGATCAACGCGAATGCTCAATCTCGTCACGTACGTACTACGTACTGCTGTTAGTACGTCCCAACGAGGGGCTCCTGTAGCCACGGTCAGTCTTTTGAGCAGCTTGCTGCCCAGTTGAAAGGGAGACTGACAATTACTGAAGAAGTCTCTGGAGGCGAACGAACAAGCTACGCTCCAAACTCTTTCCGAATACCTGCGAACAACCATTTTGCAGCTGTCTATTGACTCCAGTCAATTAACGATAATAGTTCGTACTCAAGATGTGTATATCTGACTACACTACTGCCTGCTCATCGATCACACAGTTAGTAACGGCGACATCAACGTAAATGGTATGTCGAAATTGGCATATTGCGGATTCCAACAACTAACGCGTGTCTGCTACGCATTGGTGATAGATATATTTACAATGAATATATATGATTGTAAATTATCTATTGTAAGTTGCTTGACGCTAGGCCCAAGCAACAAATACAGTCAGCATGGCGTCTATACGATGTATATGTTCTCTTAAGCAACCAGGACGTAGGTCCTTGGCCATATATGTACATACTTATAATTTTGCTGCATGATCTCCACAAATAATTATATTAGCTCGGCAAGCAAATAGCGTTTTATTTCAGCACCGACTGGCAGTGAGTTTGTCTTGTCATCAGGCACTGACGATACGTTATACTTCATGATGCAATTGACAGTTGGAAGAATATCGTAATGACGCTGATCACGTCTTCAGGGCTACTTGCAATTGACTTGTACACGATGTCAGGGTTGTGAGCACGTTATATTTTCGATGGAAATCGTGTCAGACCGTTTATAGCAGAAACCGCATTTATATGTGTTTAAATGAGCACGTACTACTAGTGCTTTAGTGTTCACAGCTAGTTGGTGGGTCAGGTCAGATAGTAGTTCAATTTGGTTATATCAATTTTCGATGCTGCGGAGGACAGTTGGAAGGCAATTTTGACATGAGTAGTATAAGCCAGCCTCGGTCCCGTAAGAAGCTACGATTGGGGCCAAAGAACATTTTCGTATAATCGTTGGTAAACCTGGACCAAATTGACTGCGATTCAACACTACAGGATACATGGTGTGTATGTGTGCTATTCCATCGGTCATATACAGTATATATGTAATTAATGATGTATACATGTAGAATATTTGTAGACGATCGAAGACCTCGGCGGGCAATGATGATATTAGATTTTATGGACATATATATATCTATATGTACGCTTATGTCAGTATTGATTCCCAATCTGGCCAGGGGTGCCGCAAAATTGCAAGCGAGCTAAGCAAAAATCAAAATCAGTATCCAATAATGTATGATACAATATACATAGACAATCGTGTTCATTACAGCTTAAAAAAAAACAAGATATATATTTACACATACCACACCAGTAATACATATAAGGTCGATTACTTTATTTACATAAAGATCACGTTATCATATTGTTTACCAGCTTGGTCGTAACTGTCGAAAGCTGACCACTACTCGCTAGTCCAGCAACTTGAGGTGCAATAGTCATTCGCGCGGACCGCATGTGGCTGGAGGCTCTTGACCTATAAGTACCGCGTACTAGTACTGCCTCTTCTGTTGTAAACAATATATGTACATGTACATGTGCATGTTTATAAAGATGTGTATTTCGTGTTGTCGAAGTGGCGTAGGATTACGTACTGTACCAGCACGCACGCTGTCGCGTTTCGCTATAGCATGTGTGCTTGTTGTCGATACCCACGCACGTAAAATTCAGGGTCAGGTTGAAAGCGGGGTAAAACATGCTGTTAGATCGTAAGCGTGCTTCGGAGTTCGGAAGTGAAGAATAAATTGTTCCGACTTCTTCCCGACTCCCATCTCCCGCCTACCTTCTGCCACTACTGCTGCATCAACACCATCACCCGTCGGGCAGACCATTACACAAAAGATCAGCATGGCCGCCAAGTCAAAAGCTCGGTACGTATGAAGTGGCAGCATGCCACAGAGTGGCACCAAGCGCTAAGCGAGAACATAGTAGAGGCCGCGGGGGGGATTGACAAGACGTTTTTCTTCTGTCACTGCTGCCCCTGATCAATCTGCACACTAGCGTGGTCATCGCCCGTCTGCTGTCGACCGCAGGCACCGGGCACATGTACACGACCCGAAGAACCCGTGTCGCAGAGCGCCTCAGCATGATGAAGTACGATCCAAAGAGTAAGTGCGGACCAGGGCGTAATATGTGACATCTTCGGTGGTTACCACTTACCTATATGGTCCAGATTCTGAACAAACCTGTGTCTTTCTCCTTGCGGCGACAACAGTTCGCAAACACGTGCTTTTCAAGGAAACCAAGGGATCGAAGTGAGAGGCCGTCAAACCTGATGGTCGATGTCCATGATGCGTCCACTAGTTGCTCTTCGACTTCGTGACAATATCTAGATTCAAGCGAGTCCCCGAAACGCTCATGCCAGGCCACGCTGGCACTGGCCCAAATCCGCTCATCTGTACTACTAGCGCATTCGCAAACGCATATGTCCATTCCAATAAGGAGAGCTACAGACTGTCGAAGAAGAGCAAATCGTCGGCGGTGAGGCTGCCGCTGTCAGGCTTGTCTGTGCTTTCGCCCTTGTTCATCTGGACATTATTCGCAGGGTTGGGAAGCCGCTGCTGCCCCTGCGCCGATGTGGGAAGTTGGTCTTCGAGACCCGAAAAGAAGCTGGCAAACGGGTCTTCAGCGGATGGATCGTTGCCATGACTGGAAAGTGCACCAGCATCCTTCGCCGACCGGGGCGGCGGAGGCAACGACACTCTATTTGGTCTGGAGAACGTCGGTGGTGGTGGTAATGGAGCTGGCATGGCGGACCGTGGGGTCAGAGCAGTCGAGACCACATCTGCTGGCTTCGGCATGGAGATTGCAGGAACTCTTTGATTCTTGTTGGACTGGCCAAAGTCCGCAGACCGTCTAGACGACCTCTGTGCAGGTACGTCGCCAAATAGCGACTCGTAAGGGTCGGGATGGCCACCTTGTTCTGTACCATGCGACACTGAAGTGGCCAGAGCACTGCCCGGAGGCTGGCTTTTCCGGCCAAACAAAGAAGTGCCAGCCGAAGAACCTTGATAGTCGTCGAAGGAGTCGTCCTCGTCGTAGTGCGTGGAATCGTTGAGTTCCGGTGACTTTTCCTGTTCATCAAGCCAGCCAAGGTCGTCAGAGCCCATTCCAGCACTTGCCCAATTTGGATGTGAACGGTTCGTCGATCTGCCGAACAGGCTGCCAGGTTTCCAGCGGTTGAGAAGCGAGGGCGCTTGCCAGCTCTGTTTCCTTGCGTGAGATGGCGCGGAATGCTGGACCGAGGTCTCAACATTTTGCTCGAGATTCAACAGATCGGGCCCTGTCGGGTCGTCTGAATACTTGTTGTTCGCATTGTCCCTATACGAAGGTATGGAAGCACCGAAGCCATCCAAGACAGGAACTGTTGCTTGAAGAACGGTTGCTGAAGGGGACGCGCTGCGCCTTGAAACGGCCATATCTTGGCTGGTGCGCGCGGAAGGAGGATCCGAGCTCTGTGCTGTGTCGCTTCTTGCGGTGCTAGCCGCCGACGCCGTCTGTCGTCCCTTGAACAAGTTGGCGATGAAGCTTGAACCCGAAGCGGATCTTGTGTCGCTGCTTGAAGTCTGAAACCAGCCCGGCCCGGATGCCTCTCTGGGGCCAGAAACTGCATCAGATTCGAAAACACCGCGACGACCATCTATGGAACCGCGGCTTGCGCTCTCTGATTGTCCGTGTGGGATCCATTCCGGCTTGATGTGCACGCGTCCCTGCCGTTGCCATGCCGAGCCACTATCAGGCGCGGCGAGTCGGACGCCCCGATGCTCTGTTCGCGACAGCGCCTCTCTGCTTTGCCTACGCGTGATAGGAGCGTCGGACATCATGTGCAACTGCAGCGTCCCATCAGAAGCTCGGAAAGCATGGGGAGGGCTCTGAAACCAATGTAATAGCTCGCGCTTGTCACCTTCGCTTCCAAAAAGGATGCTCCAGTCGCCTTCGCCGCTGGAAGACGAGATGAACGCCGCCTGGAAGCTGTCTTGAGAATGGACTTTGCCGATCAGTTGACGAGCCTCTAGTTTCAAGCGGTCAATCTCGTCGCGATCGAGCTGTCTCGCCCTTTGCGCCCTGTGTGATGCCTCCACTGTCCATATGTCTGCCCTGGCGTCGTCAGCTGTCTTAGACGCCAGATAAGCCTCACTGGGTACAGAGTCTGAGACAGGATTCCTAGCTTCCAGACCATTGGCTGGCGTGTTGATCGATGGTGCATCTGACCAACCGGCGTTTTGAGCCGTCCATTCGTCCCTGCGAGTATCGACGAATTGATTTGTACCAGATAGAGCCGCTTCAGTCAGCGTCAGCGATCCTTCTTCAACAGCATCGTCTTGAGAAGGGGAACTCCAAGCTGCGTTCTCCACGGCCCAAGGGTCTTGAGAATTTGACAGGCTTGGCAGCTCGAGTTCGGCCTCAGCATGGCTGGTCGCTGCATCAACTGAGCTTCTCCGAGGTGGTATGGACGTCACAGTGAACGAATCACTTCCGTTTCCCCATGTCGACTCAAATTCCGCCGACCTAGAGTTACTCGCCACGGCGTGGGAAGGAACAGTCAAGCTGTCGATTTGTGGTTTCTCTGAATCAGCAGTATCGGTCTGGGCGTGAAGGTAGGAGACTGACCACGGATCGGCAGGGTCGAGTGGTGCGGAGAGCGCTTCGGCGGAAGCGTTTGCAAGAGAGAGAGATGCTGAAGTGGCTGAGTCTAGTCGATCTGGCGTTCTGCCAGCATCGTCGCCCCATGGGCTGGCCCACGGGTCCATACTGGTATGGCTAGTCCTACAGACGATCAGAGCACGAATGCGAAGCCTTGCATCGGCAGGGTTTGCCGGCCGTTGCAAGCCCAGATCAGACGATTGGAAGCTGAAGGTATCGCAGACGGACTAGGTCGACGATGATGAAAGCAAAAGAGGGTCCAGAGTCGGGTGAAGGTATGCAACACCCCAAAGCTGGCACTAGAGTGTCCGGAGTTCAGATGCACAGTTGCCTCCACACCTAACCTACACAACACACACGCAGAAACACACACTCACACACACACACACACGCACCCCTGCTCAAAGTATACAAAAATATATAAAAACCTCTGGGAAAGGTCCACACGACTTGGCACTTTTCCCAAGTGAGGTGCTCATCTGACAAGCCCGTCGACGCCGTGCAAGTGTAGTCTGCATGGCAGATCAGCTTCCCTCTCGCCCACGACACAGGATTCCGGCTCACCAACGGCCTCTTGCTACATGCCGGACACCTTTCTATTTTCCCTCTCAATCGCGATGCAGCAAACATGATTAACGCTGATACGATCCTTCGGGCCTTTGCCTGCTCTCCCGAAGATGTCGAGATTGCAGAACTCATTCGGCAGACAGCTCAATTGGCGTCCTGCTCGGCACCGCTTCCAGAGCGCAAGAGCTACTCAGACGTTGTGTATGACAATTATCAGATGCTCGGCCTCAGTCTGCAATGTGAGTCGCACCAGCATGTTGACCCCGAGTTCCGACCGTCGCAGTCTGACAGTTCGACGCCTGCTTTGTCCCGTTCTGTCACTCGCCAGTCGAGCCAGCCAACGTCGGCTCGGATGCGCGTTCCTGTGCCAGCGGTGACCTGTGTCTAGCTGCAGTCGATCTATACGGCCACCAAGATCCTGCTGATTCAAGATCCAGCATCTGGAAACCCTTTGTCGGTCTGCCGTTGACTCTACACTTTTCTCATATGGGCCAGACGAGAGAGGCTGCAATCAGCCGCAGTATGACGGGCAAGCAGTTCGTGTCAACTTTTGGCGAGCCGACTCGCAAGGGCGGCGGAGATGCAGGCCGAATGGGTCCGCCGGTCTGGATGGAATGGCAACTCGACGTGCCCGGCGCGGCCGCAAGAGTGCGCTCGCTAAAGTTGCTCGTCGAGCTGACGGGAGCAGCGGTCCGAGGTCCAGATCGCTGGAGTCCAGACCGTGCCGGATCGGCGCAATGGGGGGTTCTCACCTTGACGAAGTCTTAGCTCTTTCTCTTGACCATCATCGACGCACGGTCAGAGGCAAATTTCTGAATGTTGATGCATTAGCGAGCAAGACGTCACTGTGCTGGCCAGGGAAACGATTATTTTTTGCTGAAGGAGAGTTCCTTCTGAATTTCGCCTACTCGTGCCTTCCAGCCCTCGACATCCGCCATCTTTCGCTAAAGGGGTCAAGTTACAGAAGCGATCAAAATATGAAACGGGCGTGATGTCAGTCTCCTTTATGCAGCGCAAATCACCTATCAGTCACTCTAGAACGGTTCGACGCACCTCAAGATCCTCGATCTCGTGCTCCAGGGTGAGCTGTTCTGTCTCGGCACCGATAAAGTCGGTCTCCCAGGCTCCGCTTTCACCTGTCAATCGCAGTAGCACGTCGTGGTACTTGAACAACGATGGGCGGTGCGAGATAGTGATCAACGCTGATCGTAACGCGCAGGCAAAGACGAGGACAGTGTGCCGTAAGGTCAGTCCCTGCAACCTGGTGACATAGCTGACCATGAAGAATACCTCAAGTACTTACTGATTCCGAGTTCCTTGGCCTTGGCGTACATGAGACCCTCGACTGTGGACGAGTAATGTTATCAAATGTGTAATGGTCAGCCAACTCATCCCGAGGGTACGAAGGTTTCTTGGAGAGAAAAAAAAAGGAGGGAAGGGACTTACCGTCGGTCGATACGGCGCTAGTGCACTCATCGAGAATGCCAAACCTGGGTCGATGGTAGAGCAAGCGTGCCATACCCATGCGCTGCTTTTCTCCGCCTGAAAGGACGTCCTTCCACTCCTTGCGCGTCTCCCAACCGCCTTCACGGCCAGGCAGATATGCAAGATGCACGTCCTTGAGGATGGCTAGCAGGTCCTCGTCGGTGCGGCCACTTGCGACGTGCTCGGGATAGGTATAGGGATAAATTACCTGCTCACGAAGACTGCCGACGGACAGGTAGGGCCGCTGGGGCAGGAACATGATGTCAGTGATTGACGGTCGCTCCAACTGACCTCGGAAAACGGGCCAAAGGCCAGCGACAACGCGGGCAATTGCGGTCTTGCCGACGCCATTGGGACCTGTGATGAGGATGTGTTCTCCAGGCTTGACTCGCAGGCTGAGGTCCTTTACGAGCTCCTCTCCTCCTCGCTCCAAACCTGGAGCAGGCGCAACAATGGGCACCTTGTCAAACGCAACCGTCTCGGCACCGACAACAACTTTGCCCTCAATGTGGCCCAGGTCGTAGAAGGGCTTGTCTGCGGGAAGATCGACGGGTCGAGGCATAGATTGGTACTGCTCGCGGTTGAGCAGATGAAGGGTCGAGATGAGCGTGTAAACACGGCTGGTAAAACCAGCCAGCTCGGCCAGCTCCTTGTAGCTGTACATGAGACGGCTTCCTGCATCGGCCAGCGACAGAAGCAAACGTCGGTTGGAGATGTAGGATTCGGTCTTGGACGCCACGGTGCTGTCGACGACCGAGGTGACGGCCTTTTGCGCAGCATTGGCATCGACTGCGGCAGCATCTGCCGAAGAAGCGACCTCCTTTGGCTGCTTAGTGCCAAAGAGGAAGGGAGCTGCGATGATAACGTAACCGGCGGCGGACCAGGCATATTTGAGAACGAAGTCTTCGGTCATGTTGAATGCAATGCGAATCTTGAAAATGCTGTTAATGTGGCGGACAAGGCGGATGTAGGCCCGGTTAAGAATGCTGGCCTCGATGGATGCGCCGTTGTAGAAGGCAATCTCCTCAGAATTGGTGATGAGACGGCTATGGGCGGAGCGGAAGTCGCCTTCGAGCTTGGCCTCGATGGCCGCGAGCTTTCCAAATGCGGGTGTGACCTGACGCAGGATCCAGCCGGTAAAGAGGTAGTTGGTGGAAAGACCGAGGATGCCCATAGGGCCGAGCGACCTGCTGAGCGCATAGTTGAAGATGATGAGGTCGAGCACCGGCTTCGAAACGTTGGAGTAGAGGGCGGCAAGGGTCTCGCAGAAGCGGGCAATGTCGGTAGTGATGTACTGGTCGGCAGCGTCGAGTCGTCCGTCGAGGTTAATGATGCGGTAGAAGTTGGACTTGTCGTTGAGGTAGAGATCGTGGACATATCGGGTAAGGCGGGTTCGAAAGCCGAGGGCGAGCTTGGACTGGAGGAAGCGGATCATGGAGTTGGTGTACGTGGAGGGAATGGCGAGGAGGAACCAAAGGCCGAGGCCGCGGAGGAAGCCTCTGCCGTTTGCCGAGACGAGATCGCGCACAATGATACCGTCGAGCCGAGCGACGAGCATGCTGAGATAGGTTCTGAGGACGAGGAAAGACGTGTGGAGCAAAAAGATGAAGACCTCCTTGGAGTTTTTGTGGGGAATCAGGATGCGGAAGATAGCCTTGAGCTGGCGGAAAAATTCCTTGTTGACGCCGACCTTCTTTGCGGTGGCAGCGGCAGCACCGCCCTCGGCACGCATGGCCCTGGCGTCCTCGATCTGGGTGCGCTTGTGATCATCGGCGCTGAGGGCCTTGTTCTTGGCAGCAGCCACGCTGGCATCAGAAGTGGGAGGAAGACGTTTAAAGAGGGCGTAGTCAGAGTCGAAGGTAGACTGCTTGGTGGGCTTGATGGGTACCTTGGAGATGCGGCCACGATGAGGCACGAGAAGGTCGCGAGAGCCGTCGGACTTGGGGAGATAGACTTGCTTGAGCGCATCAGCCACATTGATGGAGACGGAGTCCGAACGGAGGCGAGCGGCACTGACGCGCTTGGATCGCAGCAGCCATCTCGGAAGCTTGGAGCGAAGGGTGAAGAGCGCAACGAGTGCGATGAGTGCAATGCTCTGTTTGGAGCGTGGCTGAGTCAGGAGACGGACAAGCAAGTTGGACGGATTGGCCTTTGCCTCTTGCAGCTTGGATTGTGCTGCCATGCTGCAAATCGGGTTGGCCTCGAGGGTCAAGAAGCCGACCAAGCCTGGTGCAGAAGGAGCGAAGATGCGAGAACTTTGGGGTACGACAGAGGTGTGACGAATCCTGGCGTTGGCAATCTAAGGGCGGGGCGCTGAAATCGTTGCTGTAGGGAGACCAAATGAAAGGAGGGTGAGGCAAGGAGGACTGGCGTAGATGTGAGACGGAGAGGGAAGAAAGGGTCGAGGGTGGTGTCGAGGGTGGTGTCGAGGATGCTGGCGATGATGATGATGAGGAGGAGGAGGAGGAGGAGGAGGAGGAGGAGGAG
>KZ819215.1:22285-37284 GCA_003144125.1 Testicularia cyperi
GTCGCTCTTGGTCTCGAGCGGGAGTGGTCCTCAGATACTAGCCGAAGCTTTTACCGCGGTCACCGCATTCAGTGCCATCCGAACCGCTACGGGCCGCAGTCGAGATGTCCAACGTACGAGGACCGACATCGGCACTGACCGAGTTCCTGAGGGAGCGAGGCATCACTGCGCGCAACACTAACCGTTTTCGACGCCGGGATGCGGATCAGGAAGCCGAACTGCAGGCTTCTGCGTCGTCCAACAGCGCTGCCGACGATGCCGTGGCCAGTCCACAGGCACAGGGGCGTGCAAGCTCGACTTCGACATCTCGCACTCCCACTAGGAGGCGTCTCGGCCGCAACTCTAGCTCAATGAACTTTGATGAGGAGGATGAAACTGAAGAGGAGCCGATGGCAGAGCCTGTTGCAGCAATGGCGTCTGCTTCGTCCAGCAATGCTGTTGTGGCTGGGCCGAGCACCTCAGGTCGACCACAGAGGACGACAAGCAAACGAGGCGCAGCACAGCAGCCGACCGCGGCTGAGCCCAAGTCCAAGCGATCGAAATCTAAGAAAAAAGGCGCCGGGGACGACAGCGACGGAGATGAAGACTATCAAGACGGAGGGATTCCGGCCTCCGACTGGAATCTTGACTTTGCCCTGCCACAGGCGACCAGCTCACGGGCCAACCACTCATACGCCACTCGTACGCCTGGCAGTATCGCTTACTGCAGCGTGTGCAAGTCCAAATTCACCATCACACAGTACACCAAGACAGGTGACAAGGGACCTCTCTGCCACAAATGTGGCCCTCTTTACCAGGCAAATGGCGCAGGTGGCAGCGGTGCTGGCAAGGACAAGCCCAAGCCGGTCAAGAAGAAGGCGATACGTAGAAAGCATGTCATTGACGGATCTCAGCAAAAGGTCCTGAGCTTGCAGAGCTGCTGCATCGACATTATTAGCCAACATATCGAAAATGTGGAGGCACTGGGCCACATCGGCGCCAACAATCGCGATGCGATCAGCAAGTCGATCTCCAAGAACCGCAGTCTGAACCCGCGGACAGTGCAGCTCTTCCTCTCGCCCGAAATCACCACACTCTCTCTATACGACTGCAGCAAGCTCGACAGTGAGTCGCTACAGAGCGTCGCCACTTTTGCGCCGAACCTCGAACACATCAACTTGCAGCTTTGCGGTATGCTCGACAATGCCGTGATTGACGTATGGGCACAGAAGCTCACCAAGCTGCGTCGCATCGAGCTCTATGGTCCATATCTTGTGCGCAAGGAAGCGTGGCACCGCTTCTTTGAGGCTGTGGGCGCTCGGCTCGAGAGCTTCAAGATTCGCGAGTCGCCGCGCTTTGACCTCTCATGCGCTGAGATGATGGTCAAGCATTGTCCGAACGTTCGTGAGCTAGGTCTGGCTCAGATTGGTCCACTGGACAAGACGATGCTGCAGCCGCTCGAGGCATACGGCACGCAGCTCACATACCTCGACGTTTCCGACCCGGGTGTCTCGGCTCCGGGCGTCCCTCCTAAGTCGCTCGGGGATCCCGAGCTTATCGGCCTGCTCAAGGCGGTGGGTGAAAATTTGACCTATCTTGATTTGTCAAAGAATGTCGACCTTACCGACAAGGTTCTGGAGGAGGCCATTGAGCCACACTGTCAGAAGCTGGAGCAGCTGCGCATGATTGGATGCGAAAATATTGAAACGGTTGCCATGAGCCGCATGTTTATCACCTGGCAGCAGCGGGGCACCGCGGGCTTGAGGCGACTGCATCTTGACAGGATGCTCAAGCTCGACGACCAGTTGATGGAGCCTCTTTTGCAGCACTCGGGACCTGAGCTGGTGGAGCTCTCGCTCAACTCGGTCGACTCCATTACTGACCGCGGACTGGAGGTGCTCAGTAACGCGCGCAACCTCCCAATGCTCGAGTCTCTCGACCTGTCCTTCGTGCGCGCGGTAGACGACGAGCACTTGGAGAACATCTGTCGCAATCTGCCGAGCCTGAAAAAGGTGTTTGTCTTTGGCTGCAACCGCATCTCGGACTTTTTAAGGTCGGACCGGGTCCGCATTGTGGGCAAGGAGAAGTATGCTCCCTAGACGCGCGACTCGAACGCACTTGCATTGATATCCCCATCCTACTCCCTGCACAGTCTCTTGTTCCCTGCGGCATGGACATGGGCTCCTCCCCAGCGCAATCAGTATACCATGCACAGCACAGTGACAAGACGTAACTTTGTGCAGATGATCAATCATATGTTATCTTAGAACTTAATTCGTCAATGTTCGTGCGGTCTGGAGATAACGTTGGTGGTAATAATGGGTCTAAGGCTAAAGCTTTACATCTGCGGCCATAGAACCTTGAAAGCACCGCATCCCGTCCGATCTGCGAAGTTAAGCAAGGTATCGCCCAGTCAGTACTGCGGTGGGGGACCACGCGGGAATCCTGGGTGCTGCAGTTCTTTTGTTTTTGGAACCCATGACTCTGCTTGTTAGACCTTATGCCGAAGCACAATCGTGTGCTTATGCCGGAATTGACTCGCTCCATCGGCTGGGCTGCGTAGTTCCAGATATCACATCCTCATATCGAGCCAGAGACGATCGGAGCACGGCTGCCGAGCTGCAAGACTCAAGTCAAACACCAGAAAGCAGGAGCTGAACCGCTCGCAAGACCAAAGGAAGCCGACGAGCTGAGAGGCATCGTGTCACCGACTCGAGAGCACCAAGGCCGTTCAAGCCGGAGCCCGGCCGGAGAGCGTCTTGCGACGACGAGATTGCCGAGCTATGCCTTCGAGGTATCGACATGGCTGCGCTGACAATCCCTTCACGATGCAAGCGACAGTACTGCACCACAATCCTGCAACGTTTTCCGGCTCTGCAAGGACGCTGTAGACGGTGACCTGCTGTGCCTGCTCCTTGTTTTTTTTTGACCGGGGAGTCAGCTCGGCACCAATGGCGACACGCACTTTGAAAAGGTGCGTTTGTAAATGTCGAGCCACACTGCAGATGCTACTGTCGAGGCTCGTCAAGCAAACGAGTAGCAGGTCGTCATATGGCATATGCCTTTGCATGTGATTCTCGTCTAGCTATTTTGCTACAAGGTCTGCCGAGGACTATCCAAGGCAGATCTGCACCCATCAACTATTGCTCTATTTGTGTCCGCAAGGACTCACTCACAGTTATACAGTAGCTAGTGACCCTATGCGCTATAAATGTCGCATCTGTGTCGCGCACACAAGCGAATCGACAACTTGTCCAACATAGAGGCGAGCCCGATCCGATGATGTCAAGTTGACAGAAGAATGGAGTCGCGAAAATTGATAGGCTCCCACCTCAGCAGTCTTCTCGTATTCCCTCTCGCTGTGTTCACTACGCGAACAGGCAGGATCAAAAAGGGTGAGAATAATTAATTATATAATAATAAGTGCCCCACCAACAAGAACAAAGAAAAATAAAAAAACAAAACACCCCCCGACAAACCAGACAAGAACCAAAAAACACAACACAACAGGGCAGAAAAAAAACAGCAACAAACCACTGCGTCTTCACCACTCGCACCTCCCCACACGAGGCCGCTGTCGAGCTGCATCTTGGAGTCCCCGCCCTCCAATTCTGCAGTCCGACGAAATTTGCCATTTTCAGCCGAACTGCGTGTCCATCATATTCCGTCCTCGTATGCAAGGCATAGCATCATGTTGAGCTGTGGGCATGGACAGCGGATCTGGACTCACCTGCATGTCTGCCTGAAGACCATCGAATACATAAGGCTGGTGATTGAGAAGGGATCCCGTGCAAAGAGAAAAAGAGAGCGATGGCACGATCGGACTAAGGAGGCTCCACGGCGGACTGGCAATTTCGGAACAGGGTACAGCGAGTACGTACTCTGTAGCACCTACTTCGAGCCAGCCCCAGAGATCTGGCGATGAATCTAGAGCCTCGTTTCACCGTCGACGGAAACAAGGGTCCCGAGATCGCGCGGACAACCTCGGTTCAGCCCCTCTGCTCACAGTGTCAATAATAAAATTGTCTCCCTGTCTAGACATCCCGGTGATGGGCAGTACTGTACACTCATACAAGCAATAATGATTATAATGGAATAATGTAATATCAGCTGGTTATGCATGGTCTTGCCGTGCAATATAGATGGCTGCAAGGCGGACAGCGATACGTACTGCACACGATGATACGTGTGCTACCGAACAGCAGTATCCTGCTCCCTTGCCTTGCAGAGGTGCACCGTTGAACGGCTCAGCTAGCGACTCTGGAAAGCTGCGATGCTGTGACTAGCTTGTACAAGTAGCTGGAATGTCGCGATCGTGTGCCGAAGGTTGCCGGTCCCGCCTTGCCCCTCTCGTCTGCCGGAGCGGCGTGGCACTTCTTTCGGACTCAGCCAGACCCGTGTGCTCTGTATCGGTTTCAAGCTCTCTTTTTGTTCGGCTCTCGCTCCCGCCCTGAGGTACTGTACAATGACCCTCGTGGTCCCGGGCCCCTCATCTGCAATGCGTCGCCCCTCTCTTGGCTTTTGTCTCTCTTATCGCACCCCCATCTCTCTCCACTTTTTTTTTGTCCCTCTCTTTCACTAATTTGTTGGCCTGCCACCTGCTAAAATCCCAGCGCCTTAGATCTTCCCGTCAGAAAAGTTCGGAGCGACCGCGAGCTCGAGCTCACCGTGGCCGGTCCGGTTGAGAATCAGCTCGCAGAACAGTAAGCTGCAGCCGTAGCTCGCACAGTAGCTTGTCTGCCTCTCGGCTCTTTCCAGCCGTTTCGTGATGCATTTTTGTTTTCGTGAGCACCCTTTGGAACCTCGATTGAGCACATGTCTGTAGCGGAATTGCGTTTGATTGCGTTCTCTGCCTGTCCCCGCCCGCAAGGTCAATACAGTACAGTACAGTACAGTACAGTACAGTACAGTACACTAGTAGCTGCATGCCCCGGCCGCCGTCACCCGAAGATTGTGCCTCGTCAGTCCGTTCAGACGACAACGTGGCTGTACCGCACCTCTTCACGCTGGTCTGGGCCAGACCTACGTCTAGCCACGAAGCTTTGTACACACTTCACAACTACAGTAGTGAGCGTCGTGCTGGTTCGCAGCGGTATAGTAGCGAGCATAGTGCTGAGCCCCGCTTGACAACCGTCCACGTCCGTCTCACATCACCAGCTTCGGCCCATCCGTCTCTTCCGTCTGTCGACTCCAGTACACTCTCCCAAGGCTCATTCGTTCATACTGTAGCTGAGCACGGCCTTTTTGTTGCGGCTTTCTCGTCCAGCCACAAAGCCGGCAAGTCGTCCCGCCTCACCGTCACACTGCCCTTGATACACTGACTGGTCCTCAAGAGTTCCAGCTAGCCGTCCCCGGGATCCGTCTGACGGTCGACTGGCGCAGATTGCCGAAAGCTGACCCTTCGACTCAGCCTCGACACGAATCCCTGCTGGTCTTCCATGGCGTGCAAAGGCCTTTCTTGTCACATCACGCGACACGTTCTGGCTTGAACCGATCGGCTTCACCCCACCTCGCTGGACTTCCGGCTCTCGAATCGCCCACCAGTCTCATCGGAAACAAGGAAGTCATTCATCGTACCGTCCTCATCACAACGACTACCCGGGAGGCCAAGTTGTTCTGCCAACGTTATCCCAAGACGCACACGGCAAGTTGGAGTGGTACAAGACAGAAATAGACCTCAGGCCTTCCCCGAGCGCTTGCAGCTGGCTGTGACACGCTCTCTCTTTCTCTCTGTCTCTCTAGTCTTCGATATCGAGCCAAATATTACATCTGCAAGCGGGTCCATTCGCAAGTCACGCATCAGGTCTGGAGAGGATTGAATACGTCAGCTCTGCCGCGTTCCTCATTTCACGCCGCTTCTATCAAGAAAGAGTACCGTCTCCGAGACGATCCGACAACCTCCCATCGTGTAGCTCCATCGACGACCCTGTCTCCGTGCAAAAAGCTCCAGATTCGCTGTTTAGCTCGTCGAAGCGTCGTGTCAGCTATAAGTAGCACAGATGGCGGTCGCAGCGACGCACTGGCGTCAACAGCAGCTAACCTCGATTGCCAACGAGGACAGGACCCGTCCTGAATCCGACGTCCTCCTGCATGCGCTCCCTCGGGCGCTCTCTGCCGCTATGCTTTCCCAGCAACAGTTGCAACTTCTCCAGACTCCAGCGGCTCGTGCTCAGACCCATTCACATTCTGGCACACACGCTCGAACCCCCTTGGCCCGCGTGCAGACCTGCGACAGCAGCCGTGCCTCGATCATGACGGACGGCACCGACTTCAGCACCTCGAGCACCATCAATCGTGGTTACGCCGCCCGAATCGACGTCGGCGGGAAGGTGCGTCCGCTCGTATCCACACCAGATCGCCTGTCGTGCCAGACCATTGCATTTCTCGAAGGTCCCTCGGACTTCCTCGATTACAAGACCTATCGGCCCGGCGACGAGATCAAGGGCGCTGTTCACCTTCTGCGAGATGATCCTGAGCGCGGCTACATTACGGGTATCAAGGCTCGCATTCGCGGAGATCTCGAGACGAGCGTGCTCGGCGTCGGCGACTCGAGCTACTACTCGGATCAGTATGAGCACGGCATCGCCCGCCGACAACTCCTCTTCTTTTCCGAACAGAAGACGCTGGCCACCAAAGCTGATCTCGATACAGGGGCATTTGCGCTGCAGCAGACCGGACTCGTGGACCATGGACGTCGAAACAACCTCGCCGTACCTTTTAGCTTTGTGCTCCCGCTGAAGCTCCAGGCTTCGGCACTTGATCTGCTTGACAGCAAGTTTAAGAAGTCATACAAGCGCGGCAAAAAGTACATTGATCTGCCGCCGTCGATCGACATGGAGACACGCTATGCGCCGCCGCGGCCGCACCAGCTGTTTGGCCATGTCAAGGAGAAGCTCCACGGCCAGAAGCTGCGTCCGATGGCGCGCATCAAGTACGAGATTGACATTATCGTCAGTCGCCAACGTCTGGGCAGTGGGTTTCTGCCTCCCAAGCGCGGCGAGCGAATCATTCTATCGTTTGCCGTGGAGCCGTATCCGCCGCGCACTGCCGGTCTGCCGGTTCCCAACGTGGAGCGTATTATTGCTCGTCGCACTCCGTCCCGCGACAGCCGGGTTTCGGCGGACTCTAATCGGTCCGCCAACACCGCAAACACCAACGAAGAGGAGGAGGAGGAGGATTCGTGGGTCTCGAACCTCGGTGGATACCGCCAGACGCAAGAGTACTTTGGCGCCATCCCCGGTGAGGAACCGCCAGCCCTCACACGGGCTCCGAGCAGCCGATCCGTAGTGACGCGACCCTCACTGCCCGGTTGCCGACGCAAGAGCTTCATCAGCGTCAAGGAGGGTCTCGACGGCCGAATGAAGGGCTGGCTCACTCACACCCTCGAGACTGACCTGGGCGGCAATCACGGCTCGCTTGAAGCTGTTCTTTCGGTGCCAGCAATGGCAGCACTCTACATGGAGACGAAGATCCCGTTCAGTATTGAGCTACGTCTGCCCGAACACCTTGACGCGGGGTATCAGCCCGACATTGAGCTCAACCTCGTCCGCTCCGTGACCACCTTTTCGCGTCTCGGCACTCTTGTCATCGAGAAGGAGGATCCAGACAATCTCGCCAACTTCGGCGGACCACACTCGTGGTCCGAACGGATCCGCCTTGTCGACCTAGAGCGCCAGTCGCACGCGCATCTGCCTCCCTTCTATGAGCGTGGTCGATCTCGCCAAATGTACATTGGACACTTCGCCATCGGCCGCTACGAGAAGATGCTCAAGGCTGGCTCTTCGGCGCCGTACAAACAAAAGATACTGCAGGAACCAGAGCTGCGGCTTGTGGTCCCAAGCTTTTCTTTCAAGGCGCTGCGGATCGAGTATCGACTGCACGTCAAGGTGTCTTTGCCGATCCAGAGGGCCGAGTCATCTACACGCGGCAGACATTCACCGCTTCCGGGTCGCGAATGGCTCGTGATTGAGACGCCTCCAGTCTACGTCGCTGCCAACCCCGATACGGTCGACTTCAGCCGGCATCCCGGCGAGACGCCGATCGGCGATGGTCTCTCCACCATCGACGTTCTCGACGAAGAAGAGGAACGCATCGTCAGTAGCGGTGAAGCACGTCAAGTTGCCGGACCTGCTATGGCTGCAACGGTCCCCGCAGCAGACGTGCGCACCGAGATCATCGACGACGAGCATGGCATGGACGAGGACTTCTCCGCGCAAGCCACTCCACTCGCCCGAACGCCTCGGCGAAGGTCGCTGGACCTCTCTTCGTTGGCGAGCCTTGTCTCCCCGTCTTCATTCGGCCAGCCTCAGCACTCTGGCCGGACGAGCCCTTTGGACAGAATGGCTGATGCCACAATGCTGAGCGACACGGCTTCATCGATTCTCGAGATGCCATCGCTGGACCCCATTCCCGATGAGGCCGATGTGGACGAGGAGGACGAGCTGACCGAGCAGCTGGCGCTGGGTCTCATCGATCGGGAGCATGCCACTGTGGTCGCAGCGCGACGCAGAAACACTCTCACGCAAGATCAGCGGTCTGAATACTTGCTGCCAAGCTACACAGATAGCATCGGTATCTTGGGCTGACATAACTTGATCGACCCTGCGCTGTGCGAGGACGCAATGTCCCCTTTCGCACAACTTGTCTCTCAACTTTCGCTCCACGAATCGTCCCGCTTCTTGCATATAGAATCTCTTGCGTCTTTCTCTTTCGAACCCTTTTGCATTTCCGCTTCTGCATCTCACTTCTGATCTCGTTCTCAGCATCACACCACGCAGCGCCACCAGCAACATCGCCTTTGACTGCTCCAGTCTCACTTTTTGTTCCCTTCTCGCCTCATTGTCGTCGCTTGACATTTGCCAGGTTCCAGCTCATCATTGTCACCGATGTAACGCCTCTGCATGTTCTGTTTGTCCGCATCGCATTGTCCTTCGAGTATCATTGCCGTCTCTGATCGTGTCGCGCTGTCGCAGAGCCTTGCTGCCTCCTCCGTGCCAATACATATCTTCCATGCCATCTTTGCGTGTTCATCAAGTGCAAACGGTGTCCAGTCTACTATCCTTGTCGACTGACCAGATGGGAGCGGGTGCAAGGATGCCGGTAGCTTCACGAAGCGTGATAAGCTCTTACGCTGCCAAATCCCACCAGCGGGCCACCGCGACACGCCATCAGATTCTCTGCCTTCCTGTCCTCCTTGGAAGGGTGAGAAAGGGTGTCTGGAACGAGTAGGACCCAAAACAAAAAACGACGTCACGAAAAGCTGAAGCATCATGGAAACATTGCCCCGTACACTGTCGGTTTAGGGGACTTGCGTTGATTTTGGTAATGCATGAGTCTGCGGCGTCGCAGAAGAGAGGGAAATAGTACAGAGAGACGTGGACGACCAAAGTCCGGAGAGTGCCAGGAGGGTCGGAATCTCCTGCACTTGTGAGATGCGAAATAGCTGAGATGGCGTGTGTGTGTCGAATGAGATTGTCGAATGATGATCAGAGTCGACGACAAGAACACGAGATGGCATTTTGGGCGGATAGTGGGTGAAAAATGTCGAAGAAAACGAGAATGTCGAGGGTAATGTGGTACAGAAAAACTGAGAAGGCGGCCTGGGTGTGCTGCTTCCAAGTCGTTCGACGATTCTGGCGTTTAGGCGACAAGGGTGGAAGCGGTGGCAGCCTCGTACTTGAAGGTGGGGGCGACGGCACCCTTGGTCTTGTAGTAACGAGCGAGACGGTGGATACGGGACTCGATGAGAATCAGACGGAACTTGGAGTCCATGTCCTTGCGGTTGCGCTCGAGGTGCTTTCGGACCGAGACGGCCTTCTTGATGAGGTGGTACAGGTCCTCGGGGATAGAGGGAGCCAGACCCTGGGCCTTCAGAATACGGAGGACCTTGTTACCGGTGACGAATCGGACCTGGGCGATGCCCTGCGAGTCACGGAGCTGGACGCCGATCTGGGAAGGGGTCATACCCTTACGGGCAAGCTTGACGATCTGCTCGACAACCTCGTCGGGGGTGGTCTTGAGCCACGAGGGGGGAGTGCGGCGGTAGGGCAGCGCAGAGGCCGAGATACCCTTTCCCTTGGAGTGCATACGACCCATCTTGACGGATTCTGAATGTGCTTGAGGATGTGTAAGGTGATGATGGTGTTTCCTAGAAGTCGGATGTCAAGGATGGTGACGACGAGCTCGACTGACCACCCAACACGGCCATGCCTCTTCCTCGTCGAGCCCTCATGCCGGGGGGCCGTTCCCTGGCCGATGCCTCTGCCAAACTGACCTCCCAGGCCGAACGGACTGCATCCCACCTGGGCCTGATGAGTGCCCCTCCCCTTCTGCTGTACCTCGGATTCCCCAACTCTCCAACGCAGCGTGCACTGGGGACTACAATCCAACATTCCCAGAGGCCAAATTTCGAAAAATTTGGCATAATATAGTCTAGTCACGTGTTTGAACCATCGATTGATGAAGCTCGGCCGAGGTATAACACAGGGCACTTGAGCACAGGTCGAGCCAGAATTTCAAAAGGGATCCGAATTGGGAGCCCACCCTGTCTGGCAACACAGAGCCACCAAGCTTGGTCGACAAATCAAACCGACCATCTGCCGCTGCTGCTAGCACGGCCAGGGCGCAGGCACGGAGGCTTGACAGCAAAGTCACGCAAGCGCTCTGGAATCACGAAGGATGTGCAACTACAGTACAGTAGTGTGAGAGCGCAGACAGGTCCAGCCTGACTGGCAGCTACACTTTCGTAGGCAGACAGACGACGCAGCCAGGCCAGCTGAGGCCGGCAGACTGGCACTCGAGTTGGCTGCCTGGCTGTCCCGCAGCGGGTGGGGCTGGAGGTCGTCACGATCCTGGTTTGCTCTTTCTCAACTTCATGATCTGAGACCCTACCCAGCCCCTTTCTTCACCATCCATCTGTACCGGATCCATCATCAGATATGAAGCTCAACGTCGCCAACCCCGCCACGGGTGCTCAGAAGTCCTTCGACATCCAGGACGAGCGCCTCGTCCGATGCTTTTACGACAAGCGAATCTCGCAGGATGTTGAGGTCGACTCCCTCGGCGAGGAGTGGAAGGGTTACGTCCTCCGAATCGGTGGCGGTAACGACAAGCAGGGTTTCCCCATGAAGCAGGGTGTTATGCTCCCCCAGCGTGTTCGTCTTCTCCTCTCCAAGGGTGACTCGTGCTACCGACCCCGCCGAACCGGTGAGCGCAAGCGCAAGTCGGTCCGTGGCTGCATTGTTGCCTCCGACATCCAGGCCCTGCACCTCATCGTCGTCAAGCAGGGCGAGAAGGACATCCCCGGCCTCACCGACGCCGAGTCGACCGTCCCCAAGCGTCTTGGTCCCAAGCGTGCCAACCACATCCGAAAGTTCTTCAACCTCACCAAGGAGGACGATGTCCGACAGTTCGTTGTTCGACGCGAGATCACCCCCAAGAAGGAGGGTGCCAAGCCTTACACCAAGGCTCCCTCGATCCAGCGCCTCATCACCGCCCAGCGCCTCCAGCGAAAGCGCCGCAACAAGTGCCTCAAGGCCCGCAAGGTCGAGGCCCAGAAGGAGCAGAAGGCCGAGTACCAGACCATCCTCTCCAAGCGTGTTGCCGAGAAGAAGCAGGTTCTTGCCGAGCGCAAGCAGGCCCGCCAGGCCAAGAAGCAGCAGGCCTAAATGCGACGTGCACAGCGCCATGCTCTTTGAGATCATCGCCCCACCGATTCGATCTTGACGGCATGCCCTACTCGTCGTGTTTCATGTTTTGTTTCTGCTCCTTTGCACGTTTGCTCTTCACCGGATCTTCCGACCTTCTTTCGTCGTTACGTTTGTCTTTTTCCTTTGCTTGGACAGCGGTCCAGCATCTTGCATCCAATCAAAAAGTAGAGATTTTCGACATGCCGGCGCCAACATGGTACGATGGTTTCACGATCTTGCCTTTTCGGATCCAAATACATATCCCTCCTCGTCACAACTTGGTCGATATCGGCGGTCGTTTACTCTACGCCTCGAGACGGCATGAGGCATCTTTTCCACCAATACATCCAAAAAACCCCTCTCAATGCTCTTCACGAGTCCCTTGCTAGGCCTATGGCACGGGTCGCGCACGAGTCTTGACCACGACATCCACATATATACAGGCTCTGGTGCTTATGTGATGCAGCCGTCTTACCTGCCACAGCACGCTCCAGTTCCACACACGCACACTCACAAACTTATCGCGCTTTCGCATGTTTGTAACTTCACAGACAGCCAGCATGCATCCTCAGCATCCGTCTCCAATCCTAAATTGTACAATGCCCCGAAAACCTATGTTCCTAACGTTGCAGTCCGCCTGTGTTTACGACCTTGTCGTGGAGTGAGCGGCGTGTTCGTATAGTAATCGCGAAATCGGCGTCGTCATGGTGAGGACTTACGAGTCTATACACGATATTACATGTTAGTGACAAAGAGGTCGACATGCGTGTCATGTTCTTGCGCTTGCTTCAGCGATCTGAATAACTATCGTGTGGTAGTCGCAAGTTACCTTTACGATAGTGGCGTAAGTCCCTGTTCGAGAAGAGAGGTCACCAGAGAGACTAAGTGAGGAAACTCCAGACTCAACAATGAGGTATATGATGACACTTTCATTTCTGTTTCATTATCACGCGGCGGCTTTCGTATAGTGGTTATTACAGCTCGTTGTGGTTTCCTTGTCCTGGATACAGCAAGTGCTGTTGCCGAGCAAACGGATGTTCGATTCCTCCAGGCCGCACATTGCCCTACCTTTTTTTGCCCTTCAAGCTTCGATATCTTCCATTTTGGTGTCGGCTCATATTCATGTTCACGTCGTCTCTGCACAGTCCCAAATCGTCCCTCTTGGTCGGGTTGTAACGACACGAAGGACTGCAACACAGATGGACCTTTCCTGCAGTGCTGGTTGCTGCCAACGGAGGGTCGCCCGGCCATGCGATGATGCGCTGTAATTGTGCAGTCTAACATCCCCTCTCGAGACTGGAGCGCGCTGCGCTGTCTTGAGAGAGTGACACTTCTGACCTCTTTCGGCCAGGTAGATGTGCGCCTTGACCAAGTGCCGACTTTGGCAGAACAGGAAAACAGGGCACAACACACACGCGCACGCCCATGTCGAGCTGAATTGGCTCCCGTCGGCGTTCCCGCACCTGCTTGCTGTTCTCGCTCGGTTGCAGCAGTTGCGTTGCTTGTCATCGGACCTGCCTGACGTGCCTCTCACCTGCCCGAGCCGTTGACTTCTTCCGTTGCGGTGCATCTTGCTCCTTGCTTTCGCACTCATCAAATCTTGTTTACGACCTTTTCCGACCACCTGACCTGCTATCGGTGTCTCCGCGTCGGCTCACGCCCGAAGTCTACAATCGTTGCGGTGTTCAAGACGTCTGCCTTCAATCGGACTTCTATCGGTGCCACTCCACCGCCTGTGTCTCAACGTAGATACGTCAACACAACCGCTGGCCTGAAGCAGCGTCTTTCTCGCAACAGCCGAAAAAGACACTTGATTCCTGCGCACCTGGTCTGCTGTGCTCGAATCACACAGGGGCGTAGCAGTGGCAGAGACCGAACGACGCTGGGTTGAACAAGTGCAGCCATGTCGACCTTTTTCCAGAAGCAGCAGCAGGTGGCTGCGCTCGACCCGCGTCTCGGCGGGCTGATGGCCAGTGCCGGTTTGTACAACCTCAAGGCTCTCATCAAGGCAATCCGCTCCTGCAAGACCCTCGCCGACGAACGCAGCCTGATCCAAAAGGAATCGGCCTCGATCCGAACCGCCTTCAAGGACGAAGATCCGTTTGCCCGTCACAACAACATCGCCAAGCTGCTCTACATTCACATGCTCGGATATCCCGCCCACTTTGGACAGATCGAGTGTCTCAAGCTCGTAGCGACACCGCGATTCACCGATAAGCGACTTGGCTACCTAGGCATCATGCTTCTGCTCGACGAAAATACAGAGGTTCTCACACTCGTAACAAACGGGCTTAAGAACGATATGGAGCATTCCAACATGTATGTCTGTGGATTGGCCCTCTGCACCTTCGCCAACATCGCATCCGAAGAGATGTCGAGAGACCTCTGTAACGAGATCGAAAAGCTCATGGGCAGCAGCAACACCTATATCCGTCGCAAAGCGGCTATCTGCGCCATGCGCATCGTGCGCAAAGTGCCCGACCTCATCGATCACTTTGTCGACCGCACCAAGCAGCTGCTTTCGGACAAGAACCACGGCGTGCTGCTCTGTGCCGTCACCCTCGCCATCGAAATTTGCCGCCAGGACCCCGAGGCGCTGCAGGACTACCGTCGCGCGGTGCCCCTCCTCGTTCAGCACCTCAAGTCACTGGTCACTACCGGCTACTCGCCCGAGCACGACGTGTCGGGCATCACTGACCCATTCCTTCAAGTCAAGATCCTCCGTCTGCTCCGCATTCTGGGCAAGGAGAATGCGCAAGCCTCGGAAGCGATGAACGACATTCTCGCCCAAGTGGCCACCAATACCGAGGCGAGCAAAAACGTCGGGAACAGCATTCTGTACGAGACCGTCCTGACTATTCTCGAGATCGAAGCCGACAACGGCCTCCGTGTGATGGCCATCAACATCCTCGGCAAGTTCCTCAGCAATCGTGACAACAACATCCGCTACGTTGCGCTCAACACTCTCAACAAGGTGGTGTCGATGGACACCAACGCAGTTCAGCGACATCGCAACATCATTCTCGACTGTCTTCGCGACGGCGACATCTCGATCAGAAGACGAGCACTCGAGCTCAGCTACGCGCTGATCAACGAGAGCAACGTGCGAGTGCTGACCCGCGAGCTGCTCTCGTTCCTCGAGGTGGCCGACAACGAGTTCAAGCTCGGTATGACCACCCAGATCTGTCTCGCCGCCGAGAAATTTGCACCCAACAAGCGCTGGCACATCGACACTGTCCTGCGGGTGCTCAAGCTTGCAGGAAACTATGTGCGCGAAGAGATCCTCTCCGCCTTCGTGCGACTCGTCTGCCACACGCCGGAGCTGCAAGCCTA
>KZ819215.1:38111-57246 GCA_003144125.1 Testicularia cyperi
TCCTCTTCGGCGGCCTCAGCGGCACCCGCTCGCGCTGCTGCCTCGCCTGCTCCCGCCGCGGCTGCCGCAAGCTCTGTTTCGACGGCTTCAGGAGTCAAGCAGCACACGGTATACGACAAGCGAGGACTCAAGATCACGCTAGCGCCTACCATGAACCCCGCTCGACCCGATATCGTCAACATTACTGCCCGATTCTCTGCAACAGGCAGCGATGCGCTTGGCGGCGTCAACTTCCAGGCTGCCGTTCCAAAGACGCACAAGCTTCAGATGCAGGCCATCTCGAACTCAGACATCCAGCCAGGCAGTACAGAGACCCAGGCGCTTCGCGTCATGGTCCCCCAGGGCGCACCCGTCCGTCTTCGTCTCCGCATCATGTTCTCGATCAATGGAGAGAATGTCCAGGATCAGACGGATTGGGCCCAGCCTTCTGCCTGATTGTGCCGACTACTGGCATCACTCTTTCACCATCCTTTTCGTCCCGGGCCATGTCGCAATTACAACCCTTTCCAGCCCTCACACTCAGTCTTCAGTCGACGTCCTGCTGTCGAATTGAGTTCGAACGCATTCCTTTGGAGTGGAGTCTCGGGCTAGAGTACACGAATGGTCTAAGACGAAGGATACAAGTACAGGAAGGGGACATGATAGTGCATGGGTATCGTTTTCGGGGCGTGGCAGCAACGTTGGAAGGCGGGATAGACTAGAGCTTTGTATCTTCTTCGATCCAGGCGCCACCGAGATCGGGTGGCAATTCCTGCATCTGTACGCTTGGTGCACCATGGAGATACCGGAGCTGTTCGAGAATCTGGACGCGAATCTTTTCCAGGCTTGCTTTAGAATTTTGATTCTCAACTCGTCCAGCTTGCAATGGTTCATGAAGCCGGTACGTGGGAGCAAAGAACTCCGTGTATGGAGTCTCTGGCAGCGCATCTGGTATCGAGCAGCCTGTGAGCACGGATGTTTCGTAGGCCCAGCATCTTGCGACGTTTCGGATCGTGTAGCCGCCGCCGCCGAGCACCAACAGTGGAAGTCCAAACGACTTGATGAAGCGTACACACTCGCCGTGGGCAGCAATGCTGAGGTTGAAGCAACCGAGTCGGTCGAGTCCGAGCGAGTCGGCACCACATTGCAACACGATCGAAGACGGTCTGAACGTGGTGATGCAAGGCTCCATCACACTCTTGAACAATGCGACGTACCCGGAATCGTCGATTCCATCCTGTAGGGGTACGTTGAGGCAAAAGTGCTTGCCGAGACCAGTGCCGATCTCGTCAATGTTGCCAGTACATGGGAAAAAGTCGTTACCGTACTTGTGGAACGAGACTGTCATCACTCGGTTCGAATTGTAGAATGCCTCTTGGACTCCGTCTCCGTGGTGAATGTCAATGTCGATGTAGAGCACCCGGGCATGATGACGGAGCAGCTCCATGATACCGAGAACAATGTCGTTGACGTAGCAAAATCCGGATGCTTCAGACTTTTTGGCGTGGTGGAGACCACCGGACCAGTTGATAGCAATGTCGGTGTCGCCGGACGCCAATCTGCGAGCACCGGCAATCGAGGCACCCGAGTACGCCTTGCAGAAGTCATACATGCCGTCGAACACGGGACAGTCGTCAGCAAAGTTGAAGCGGGTGAATGCGGCCGACGGCGGTGTTGTCGGGGTGACGTTGGCGAGGAAATCTACATAGTCGCTGTCGTGAAACATTTCGAGCTCCTCCTTGGTAGCTTCACGGGGCGTGAAGACACTCATCTGCTTGTGAAGGCCGTATGCAAGTACAAGACGGTTCGTGAGCGTGAGTCGCGCCGGCTTCATTGGATGACGCTCGCCGTAATGAAAGTCTCCCACGCCTTCAGGATGGTAGTAGCACACCCGTGGATTCGAGTGCGGCTGGACACTGCTGGCATTCTGAAAGAGTGCCTGACCTGCCCCGTTGGCCGATGACCGGTCGTAGAAGAAGGGAGAATCTGAGAAGGTGGAGTTGCCGTTACCGTCGGCTGAAGCCGTGTCGAAGTCGAGCACGACCATGTTGATTACACAACGAGGCCTCTGCGATCCCGTGCAGCTGGATGGATCGGCTTGCGGTCGAAATTCGAGATACGAGAAAGGGAAATTGAAGCGATGCGATGCAACACGATGAAGTTAGAGGAGACCGGCCCTTGACGAGCGCCGATTGGCCAGAGATGCGCCTGGACGGCGCTCGGGAGTAGCCTGTGGAGCGTAAGATGCGTCGTTCGAAGTGGTATGCGCTGGTCAAGGCTGGTTGCTGCGCAACAATCGACAATTCAATCTCGAAGGGTCCTGCACCGGCTTTCGGATGTCTGGAAACCTCGAATCGGCGTTAGGGATCGGGAAATTAGGATCGGTCGATTTTAGTCAGTGACTGTTAAGGAGTCGAATGCACATGCGCGACTATCGCCCGCTTGACCGGTCGGTTGCCGCGAAATGAGCCCAGTTGAGCGGTACAGTACCCTCGATCAACCTCATTCGACCAGCCTGATAAGCACCCCCGATTTTGAGCCTTGTGAGGCGAGAGGGAACGCGTCATTTTTTCTGGTCTCTAGGCAAGCGTGCGTGGGTGAACGTGGAGCAGCATATCCCCTCTCAGATAGGCCAGAGCGGAAAGTGGAAACCAAATGCACATTTAGAGCCGCTTGCAGATCCAACTTGTGAGTGGTGCCTGTCCAGCAGGCGCAAATTGAGGCATTCGGCGGAGTCGTTGGTGTGGTGTTTTGCATTTCAAATCGCACTGCGTGGGCCGTTGGCCTCAGGGTCAGGGTCCTCTGCATCTCTGGCGTCACGGCCCAAGACCTCATCATTAGCAGGCACCAGACGAGTGACAGCGAATCAGTATGGAGGCTTATCCGGGCAAATCAGGTCCGACGTGACTTGATCTGGCTGGCTGTGAGTCGTACCACAGCCCAGCCAAGCAAGCTGCTCTCCCGCCCCCCCTCTCTCTCTCCACCTACAGTACAGTACCGTATCCAATCCCCGACCTGACTCACTCACGCGGAGCGGCGCACACAGCACCGATACAGGACAGTACAGTAACAGCTCTGCTCTACCCCACTCCATTGCCCTGCTACAGCAGTGTATGACTAGGTGTGTCAATCGTCCGTGTTGCACAACCACGGCCCATCTTTACCATCACAACGATCACAAGGTTCGAGCATCATCACCATCGGCTCTAGCCATCGCCTAGACGCAAGCACAGTTGTATCACACATAACTGCTTCAATACAGACGACGCAAGCACGACACGGAGACTACAACAAACATCCCAACAACCTTGCTACCTTGATCCCGTTCGAACAAGCGTTTGGCATAGATCGCCAGCACTCTGTCGCCTGCAAACACACCGGATAACATCGAGCTTGTGGCTCTGTCAAGCTCCGAGGTTCATCCCTCGCTAGCCTTTAAGCCAGACTCGGGCGTGGCCGGTCCTCTGCTTCATCGGTCAAGCAAGCAAGCATCGACACAGAAGACCAATTCGTTCGACAGTGTGGTCATCTTCGATCAGGAGCAAGCGGAAGCACGCGCTCTCACAGCGTCCACTCAATTGACCACAGACACCGCCGAGGCGGCTCAAAACGCAAAGATGGTCTCGTCAAGGTCCTTCGTACCCATCCTGGTGGCCGGCATGCTGGTCACCGGCATCAGCAACTCGCTACTCAACAAGTACCAAGACATGCAGTGTGTCGAGAACTGCGACTCACCCGACCCTCGCAAGCGCCTCGAGTTCTCGCAGCCCGTCTGGCAGACGCTTCAGATGTTTCTCGGCGAATGTCTCTGTTTGCTCCCTGTCTTGGCGCGCTTTCTGCACTCGAGGTATCTTGGTGCAAGCGATCCTGACGCAGCTATCAAGAAGCCTCTTCTGGCCGATGATCTCCCTCCCGACTCGGGAATCGTGTTCGACAGCGACAATTCGCCCCGTTCCCGATTTGGCAACGACTCATCACCCACTGCCTCGTACGAGGCCACCAGGTCTCGTGTCCACACCGGAGCGACTCACGCACCTACGGAACCTTCGGTGCCGGCGCCACCGCTCGAGATCGCGTCTCGCGCCCTGCAGCCCGGCGAGTTGGACACGGACAACGACAGCAGCTTCATCGACCCACGAGCTGAGATGATGGCAGCTTACAAGGGTGAGGCCATGTCTGGCAAGGCCGTCTGGCTCTTTTTCATGCCGGCACTCTGCGATATTTGCGGTACCACGCTCATGAACGTAGGTCTGCTTTTCACGCCCGTCAGCATCTACCAGATGACTCGAGGTGCGCTGGTGCTCTGGGTTGGTGTCTTTTCCGTCATCTTCCTCCGCCGACACCTGCACCTTTTCCAGTGGCTCAGTCTGGTCTCGGTCATGATGGGTGTTTCGGTCGTCGGTCTGTCCGGAACCATTCTTAAGGCACCAGATGCCTCGCCCTCGGGCGCAAACGACGCCGACGATGAGCTGCCCGAGACCGCACAGGCTCTGCTTGGCGTTCTGCTCATCCTCTTTGCACAGCTCTTCACCGCCTCGCAGTTCGTGCTCGAGGAAAAGATCATGTCTCGCTACTCTGTCGAGCCACTGCTTGCGGTGGGCTACGAGGGAATCTTTGGTGCGTCGACTACGCTGATCGCCATGCCGTTACTGCACTTCTTCATTGGCCGCACCCCCGAGGGTCGCGGTGGATACTTTGACATGTCTGCCGGCTGGTCTCAGATCATTGGCGTACCTGCTGTTCTTCGATCCTCGATCGCGATCTGCTTCACCATCGCCTTCTTCAACTTCTTTGGTCTGTCTGTCACGCGATCCGTCTCGGCCACCGCACGGAGCACCATTGATACCTGCAGAACTCTTGGCATCTGGATCGTCTCACTCAGCCTTGGGTGGGAGACGTTCAAGCTCGCCTCGGGATCGCTTCAGGTGGTAGGCTTTGGTCTCCTGGTCTACGGAACTTTCCTGTTCAACGGTATCATCAACCCTCCGGCCTTCTGCAGCCCTTTCCACGGCAGAGACGGCTACAGAGCCCTAGGCTACGAAGATGAGACTGATGCCGAAGAGTCCGACATCCGTGTCTAAGCTTGCTCCCACCTCACCAACCCAAGTACCAGATAGATTGCTTAGAATTCACCCTTAACCAAGAATCTCCGCCGCCCCATAGTGATGACCTCCTCCTTCGTGTCTCCACAGCTTATCCATTTGATCCTCCCTCAATATTCCGCCTCTGCCTCTGTCGCGCAACTCTGTACTTTTATACATATCACGTCAAACAATGCAACGACTCTTTACGAACCTCTTCGCCCAGATCCAGACAGCCTCTACGTCGCACGATACATCCCAGCCCATTCGCCTCTTGATTTCTGCGCCATTTCCGAGCCATTTTAATGGGCTATTTTTTCCCTTTTCTTTTCTCTAGCCTCAATCATCTTAGTTCAACACGAAAGTTGTCGTGGAGCGACTACAAGCGAAAGTACCAGAAAGACATGCAACATTGCAAAGAGTGAAGAGCAGAGTAAATTCGTACATCGAAAAGGAAGGTGAAGACAGCAGTAGGTGCAAAACGAACAGACAATGTGGGACAGCTTAGACGTAAAACAAGCGGGATGGATCAATGCGCGTGGTGATAGTGTGCGAGCCGAAGTTAAGAGACTGGATAGGCGAGGCTATTTGTGGTGGCAATACGCGGATGTTCAAAAGCGCGGCAATCGTGTTTTTGGTTTCAAGGGATCAGAGCCAGAGACAACGAATTGAGCTGGTGGAGACGGGGCCAAGGGGCCGCATATGCGGACAAGCGACGATTGTGAAAGTGGCAGACAAGCAGAGAACATCTACTCGTTTCCGAAGCCCATGCCTTCCTCGATCGCGAGAGCGAGCTTGCTTTCAAGAGTCTCAAACGATGGGTAAGGGGGCAGGTCGATGCGGTTGAAGCACGTGTGCGACTTGGGGAGCTGGTTGACGTCGCCCGACTTTTCGATCGTGAATCGACGCGGACCATCCGAGCCCTGGAGATCCTTGAAGCCGTTAACGGGGATTCGCGAAGTTCCCGTGGCGAATTGCAACAGACGCGACTTCTTTTCTGTCGGCCAGGCGCGCACGCACTGCCAGAACCACTGGACAACCTGGTCCTGCTCGGTGAATCCACGGTAGTCGGTGAACTTCTTCCAGTCATCAACGTCAATCTCGGACATACCGCCGATGAGAAGCTCGAGCTCGCGTTCGTCAAACACGTTGATCAGATCCTGTGGGATCAGCTCCGTGAACCCGCTAATGAATGCCTTGAACTGCTCCTGGACACGGGTGCTGATACGCCACTCGGTCATGAGCTCGACATACTCCTTCTTGTTCTCGTCGGTCACCTCGATCTCCTCGCCACCCTTCTTGAGCTCGACCGTCACCATCTCGCCGAACTTGTCCTCGACGGCAGTGAACGTCTCCTCCACGATGCCTTCGATGCTGTTGTCGAGCATCCACTGCAACGAACGGTGGTAGTCGGCATCGACAGACTCGAGGTCGCTGAGCGTAATCTTCTTCTTGAGGATCATTTTGTAGAACGAGACGATAAAGTAGGCGTCGAGGAAACGTCGGTGGAAGATGGCCAGACCGAGGACACGGCCAATAAACTTGAAGTAGTTGAGGTGCTCCGGGTTGATGCCCGAGTGCGGGTTGATTTGCAGTGTGTAGTTGTCGTGTGCGCTGTACTCGAAGAGACAGTAGAAGGGGTTGAACATCTCGTGCGACAGCAAGAAGAAGAATTCTCGCGAGAGACCGCCATAGTCGAGACCATCCTCGCCGTCGAACTTGATCATAAGACGCTTCTTGAGGTCGTTGGGCTGTTGGCGCATAATCTCGGCGTACGAGTCCTCAAAGATGTGTGTACGACGCACCTTGATGTGGCACTGTCCTGGAATGGGTCGAAGCGCCGGCTGACTACGGAAGTAGATCAGCTTGCGACGGAAGTCACGCTTATACTGGGGCACGTTCTGGTCAAGACTCGAGGGCAGTCGCGGGTCGTCCCAGGTGGTGGTCTTGGTATTGTGGTCCACAAAGTAGACACGGGCTGTGGATGTGAGACGCATCTCCCAACCGCTCGGCAACGGTCCCAATTGCGAGACGCTCTGGGGCTGCACAGTGAGGTTGCTGCCGTTCGGGCCCATGATTCGCAGAATTTGCTGTCGTCTCGGGTCAACCCACGTGGTGGTACGCGTGTTGTGGTCAACAAAGTATGGTCGGCCCTCGGGCGTGTGTCGCTGCTCCCATCCGGCAGGAAGTGGGCCGTTGCCAGCAGTGGTGCTGGAGCTGGCAGGTAACGGGTTAGCCGAGGACGCGGCGGCTGATGCACCGGGGCTGATAATGGCGGAGCCACCGGCAACCGAAGACCGCGAGGTGTCACCATCGTTGACCCCGAGGAAGTCATCAGCCAACGCGCGGTTGCTGTGTCGTTGACGGTCCGCAGCCGAAGTGCTTGCGGCAGCGGCGGTGTTGGCGCTCGGATTCGTCGAAGGTCGGGTCCAGGTGGTAGATCTAGTGTTGTGGTCCACGTAGTAGGTGCGTCCGAGATGATCCGTTCGGCGCTCCCATCCAGACGGCAGCGGGCCATACTCGTCGGAACGGGTGTCTTGTGCGGCACCACTGCGAGCTGTGGCAGCAGGTGGAGCGGAGGCGTTGGATCGCGACTCCGATGAGGCGGCCGAAGTCGAGTTGGTGGCGGCGCCCCCCGATGATGCTGCGATAGCAGGTGATGCGGTCGAGTCTGCGGTGGACAGTGGTCGGCTGGAGCTCTCGATGGCGGAAACACTCGAGGTTGTAGCGGCTGCGGCTGCGGCTGCGGCTGCGGCAGTGGAAGAAACGGCCACGGGTGTCGTGGCACCACTTCCCGATGTCGAAGGGCGATTGTCAGGTCGAGCCGAGGCTGAATTAGACGTAGCTAGCGAAGCCGATGATGCGTTGCTTGTGCCGGGCACGGAGAGGTTAGTGGGACCAGCACTCGAGTTGTTGTTGATCGGAGTCGAAACATTGGTGTTGAGGTCGATGATGAGCTTGCCGTGAACGACGAGGTTATCATTGGACTTCTTGAGCTCCTTGTTGAGAAGACGCTTGCCGCCAAGTTCCAGATCAAGGACGTCAGAGACACGGATGTTGATGACGCCAAGGAAGCCCTGATCGCGCTTCTTGAACTTCTTCTGGTCAAAAATCTGAACTGCAATGACAGACGAGTCAGTGACACTAACGTCGAAGCTGTCGTTCCAGTAGGGGTTCAGCGTCTTCTTGATCACAGAAGTGGAGTGTGTCTGTTCTCCATCGACAGTGACAATGGCGAACGGGTCAGGCAGACGAAAGACATCGCGTTTTGCCAAACCGTCGGCCGCAACGACGGTGATGCGGATCTTTCGTGAAAGGCCGCCGGGATTGCGAGGGTTGACCATGATGGCGATTGAGGCTTTGACCACGAAGATGTGCCCTTTTTCTTGTATTCAAGGTCACGAGTCAAGAAGCAGTTTCGATCAGAGCAGGAAAAGAGCCAAGTGTATGCAAGACAGCGTACTTGTATAAGCTGTCGTGAGCGAGGTGTTACAGTCAGTGCGTGTGAACTGGCCAAAGTATGCTGCTAGTAGTCGTGACCAAGTCGATCGGAGGCGCTAGGGTTCGAGGTATGGGATAGTTCGGAGGTTGATATTCACTGCACAGGCGTACCGTTTGCAGGGTGTGAAGTCGAAGCAGCTGTGCAATATCACAGCAAGACAAGAATGATAGCGTGGGCAAAGCGTGGTCCGTCTGGCGGACTAGGAGGGTGAAGCGGACAGGGTGAGGATGATGTGGTCGAAGGCGAAGGAAAGGCTTGGTTGTACGATACGGGTGGAGACGATGACCACCAAGGTTGATGAGAACGATGGTGTAAGATGAGCCCACACAGCGCTGAGACGGGTCTGGGCAGAAGTGCGCTGCACACTGGCGAGGTGCTGTGAGTGAGTTGGCCTCGAGTCAGGCAGGCGGGCAGACAGGTGGACAGCCACGAATTACTTAGCTGCGTGCGCGCGAACAGGCCGAGAAGGGCTAGTGTGCCAAGGTGCCGATGGCCAAACCGGCGAAAGGCGTGCCGTGCCATCTGAGCAGAATCAGGGAAGGCCCGCCTCTGCGAACGAATGCGAGGGACTGCGCAGCCACAACGCAGGTAGACCAGCGACTCGAGGCGAACGGCCTGTGTTGTGCCCACCAGATGCAGCCCACCTGGGAGGAGTCCAGAGCGGTTAAATTGACGGTGCTCCCGTTCCAAGCCAGGGATTCCAAGCTACCGTACACAACTGCGAAATTAATCTGAACCGAAATCGAAGCTGCGATTTTCCTGTCCACATTTTGGCAGCTACGGTAGGCGGACCAGGAGCCAGGCAGGTTGATGTGTGTGGCCGTACTGCGGGCGAGTGAGCCCTCACACACTTTGCAAGAACGACCCGCGGCACGATCAAACGGACTGGCGTTTCGCCTTGACGAAACTTTCCATCTTTGTCGCGTGTGCACAGTAATGCTGTACAGTACAGTGCTCGTGTGGTGCAGTTGTGGTGATGTTCCGGTGTGCCTTGGGAAGAAAGGTTCGGAAATGCTTGCATCATTTTCAAGGGTGATGCAGCAACAGCTGCTCCAGTGCTCGTCGCCTTTGCTGCATCTGACACCAGTCTGCCGCCCTTTTGTCCGACCTATGACATTCTACGACGACGGCGGCGGCGACAATCTCAATCACGGAGATTGTAGGCCGGTCAATTGGAGCTAAGAGCTGTAATGACAAGTCTAACACCCTCGCCTAGGAGACCACCGCCGTCAGCTTACTTACTGCAGGCTTTGTGAAACGCCCACGACACGCAGGTTTTCAGTGCACCCACGGAGCTCAGCTTCCCCACATGCTACAGGAGTTGTATCGCCGGTACAAACCGAGTCACGCCGCCTTCCCCGCATATTTAACCTCTCGCTCTGCTGACTCGAGCGGTTACTTCTGATCTAGAGGTCAGCCTCGGTCATTTTGTCGGCGTTTCACGCTCAGGCTGGGGCACACACGCACCTACATTTGCAGATTGCACCATCAGGCAAATATCTATGTTGTTCGACAAGATCTGAGGCTGTATCCACATTACAACTGGAATATGGCAAGGAAAGGTTATGAGCGTGGCTTAGTTGCAGTCAGGCCCGTCTATCAATCAGCATGCCAACCATAGCGCATGAAGGCATCAACGGTCGACACGTTGGCTTCAGTAAACGCACTCAGGAAGCTCCTGAACTCCATGTACGCCCAGACCTTAAGCATGGGAAGCATCTTCTTGATCTCCTCGCCCTTGGGCATGTGCAGACCTCCGCCGTCTTGATGCTGCAGCTCCCGACCGAGGTGTCGCAGGATCGGGAGAGCCGACTTGAACAGATCCATGTCAGGATCCAGCTGCCGCCCGATACCCTCGAGCAGTAGAATCGATATCACTGTATTGACAAAGTCGGCCTCCATCTTGACGTGGTGGTCCCGCACCGCCATCAGAACCTTGTTGAGCACGTCCGAGATCTTGATTTTGGCCAGCGAAAACGTTTTTGACTTGACCGAAAGCACCAGGTCCTGCATCTTCATTGCGAAAACTTCCTCGTCCACGACCAGATCTGGCATACGGCAGCGCTCCACCATCAGGTGTCCCGCCAGCGCACCATTAAACTCGGCCACGGCCGAAAAGAGATCCAAGAAGTTGCGGCGGTTGAGCGGGGTCAACTCCACTGTGAGGCCTGCGTCGAGCAGTACAATCTCGGGCTGATAGCCCTGAGCATCCAGGCGGTCGAGCTCGTCGAGCCAGGCGTCCTGATCGTGCTTCAACGGCATGAGCCGCTGAACAACGCTCTCATCCACCTGGTCGTCGGGGCTGGCTGGTGCCTTCTTATGGCCGGGAGCGTAGTCTGAGTCAAATTTGCTGAGGATGCGTGCAAACAAGTCGGAAAGCAACGACTCGGTCGAGGGCTTGTAGAACTTGATCATGATGTTGCCTGGATGCAGATCTGCGTGGGTAAAGTTGTCGATCAGCAGCATGTTGAGGAATGCATCAAGACCAAGGTTGGCGATGCGGTGGTCGAACTTGGCGCCCCCCATATTGAGGAAGTGCTTGAGCGGCAACGCGTCTTCGTACTCTTCGATGAGCAGCTGCTTGGTCGAGAACTCGGTCAGCGGCCGGGGAAACGAGATCGCCGAGCGACGCTTGGCAAAGTTCTCCTCAAATCGACGCAAATTGTTGGCCTCGTTGCGCAAATCTAGCTGCGAAAACATCATCTCTGCGAAAACGTCGACCTCTTCTGGGAATGAGAGCCACTCGGCACCCGGAATCGCATTGATGAGGTTGGCGAAGAAGCGCATGATCTTGATGTCTCTCCCAATGGTCTTTTCGACGCGGGGATGCAGGATCTTGATTGCAACCGCGTTGGTCGGAATCTGAGGCGGGGCTACGTCTTCCTCATACGAGAGCGCCAACGTCTTGGAGAGCTTCTTGGAGCGCTCCGTCTTGGTCGACTCTTTCTTGGCACGACGGTAGCCGGGAGGCAGGAGGTCGTGCTTGAGTGTCGCCTTGTACACCTGTGCCACAGCACCGATGCCCATAGGCTCGTGGCCGAACTCTTCAAAGATCTCGTCAAATTTGCGCTGGAAGACGCGCTCGATTACGCGCTTGGTGTAACGGAACGAGTGCGGCTTTCCGTTGCTGTGCAGACGACCTAGACGCTGACAGAGCTCATCGGGGAAGAGATCTTGTCGGCTTCCGGCCCACTGAGCCAGCTTGATGAATGTCGGGCCCGCACGCTCCATCTGCTTGACCAAGAAGCCGTACCACCAAATTGCGCCCCATCGATCGCCCTCTTCATCCTTGCGTACCTTGCGACCACGGCGTCGGCCCTTTTCGCGTCTGCTACCGACCAGCAGCATCGGCGACGTGAGGATAACGGGGAGGAAAAGGATGACAAGGTAGACGAATCTACGACCCGTGCCAAACGGCTCGATAATGAAGGCATGTATGAAGCTCCCTATCCGATACGCTGCTCGGATCAGAATGTTGCGATGTTGAATCTCCTCCTCTTCTTCCTCCACCGGTGGCGCGAATTCGTGCTGGTTGGGTGGTGGCTCGGAGCCCCTCTCAGGGTGGCTCTCCGATTCAAACCACATTGGTGACTTGAGGAGGTATGCATCAACGGCTAAAGCTGCACCAAGGCCGGCAGCGACCAGGAGAAGCCGGCCAGAGAGCTTGCGTTGTGAGGAGGCGGGGTCTTTGGCAGGGGAGGCCCGCGCAGAGCTGAAAGCTTTTCGAGAAAGCGGAGAGCCTTGTGTGAGCTGAGCGGCCAGAAGAGGTGAAGTCTTGCTGGAACCGGGCTGTGCTCTTAACCGTAGACCCCACGTAACCGTCATCGACGAGAGTCGTCCCGTCGCTATGCCGCGATAGGAAAATTGCGGCGACACGTGTCGAAGGCCTCCGCTCGTAAGACACGAGCATCGCACGCTGGATGACGAGCGTGCCGCATGTGACACGGTCGACGTTACCGTCTTGAGAGGCACATGGGAGAAAGGGCGGAGCAGCGGCATTTTGGCCGTCTGCAAGTCTAAGCCCTCAAGTCGACACTACGAAAGCCCTTTGACCCTAGTTCTAGTCGATCGGGATCTTGGGCGAGTCCGCCGTTTCGGTCTGTTTCAGCACGCTGGCAGCTATCCGAGACCGTTCCAGTCGGGTAGATTGGGCCTCACTTCCTCCACTGTCGATGATCGTGATTAAGAAGAGCCAGGCCAATTGTGGTCGAGTACAAAGGTGGGAATGTCGATGCTTTCCAGAGGCTGACGTCGCAAATCTTGATTCGAGTCCTGTCGTATCCGTGCCTTGAAGTGCTGTGAAGAGGAAGGTAGCGAGGAGTGGATGGGGAACAAGATGAGAAAGATACAGGACTGTGTACACTGGTGGTTTGTTTTGGACGATCACACGTGTGCATGGGCAGGGTGCTGGCATCAGTTGCCAGAACAAAGCAGCTGTATCACGGAATACACTAGTAGTACGGTATCCAAGGCGACTGCTGTTTAGTGAGTACTGTACTGAACCGTAGCCGAGGTCAGGCACAGCTGCTGTACTGCTAGCAACTCCAGCTGTTCGGCTGTGCTGTCCGCCTTGTTCACGTTTCAGCATATGCAATCTCCAAAATCGCGCTGCGTGAATGACGGCTGGCCAAGGCGTATGTGCATCTGAATCACACGCATCCTCTCTCAGCCTCCACAATACAGTACAGTGCTGATTGTCGGTCTTTGCTTCCGGACGTCCCGACTATCTGTCGCTTGCCAAAATGTACTCTGCAATATTCGGTTACGAGGCGGCCTTGAATAATTCCAGAACCAAAATATATGTGTCGCGAAAAGCCTGCATTTGTTGCGCTCTTCTTTCGGCTGTCCAGTACCAGAGACCGCCATGAGCTCGACAATGACGCGCAGCAACCGCTCCTCCGCACGGGTCGGCCCACACAGCGAATTCCATTCTTGTTCTCGTGGAATTAAAAATAATAATATGCAGAGTCTACTGTACTTGACCGAAGCACTGTGACCTGTTAGACTTGTCAGACTCTCGCGCCTTCGACCGGCGCACTCTAGCCTCTCACCGACAGCACCGATGTCGAAACCACGGACAGGCCCATACTCATCGCGATGGCAGCCTCTGGGCTGCAGCTCCGAGAGCAACGTGGGATATCATTTCGAAAACAGCAGACTCGAAAAGAATACATAACAATGACACATCTATTGTAGAGCATGCGGGTCGAAAAGAATGGATTCCGACTGTCAAAAGAAACGTCTGGCAGATAGAACTGTACCAGCGTCAATGTTCAGACTTGCACAGGTCGGTAGTATACCGTGGTCACGTACTTGCGCTTGTATCGTGTGGTGGTGCCGACGGCAAGAACGCCGCCTTTGATGCTGCTGGCAGTAAGGTGGTTCAGGACAACGTGGTTCGGGGCTGGCAAAATCGAGTTGTCGTCCACCGTGCTGCCAGCCGTGCCTCCACCGTTGCTCGGGTTGGCTGGCGACGAGTTCAAAATTACCTTCTCGAGCTGTCGCGGCAGCGCCGGCGGGTTTGGCAGCTCTTGCTGCGAGCCGTGGGATGCACTGTGCTGCGGCGGCTGACCACTCTCTATTGCTTCGCGGTACGCCTCCTCGGCCTCCTGCGCCTCAATCAGCGCAGCTGGAATCTCGGAGGTCCAAGTCTCCTCCTGATCCTTGCCGTCATCGTCGAAGAAGTCGTCCAGCCGTGCTGCCTCAGCTCGCCGCGCTTCTTCCACGAGATTCATCGTGGTGCGCTTAGAATCGATTTTGGAGCCTCGCTCGCTCCTCGGCTTGTCTGCGTTCGACTCGGCAAAATCCTCTCCCGGAGCGCTCAAAGGACCTGGATGCGCGGGTCCAACGTTCGGAATCTCGACATAGTTTACCAGATTTCCGTCACCATCCGTAGCCGTGGGAAGGTCCCGCGAGACGCGCCAGCGGTCGTCTACAATAAACTTGAGGCGATGAGTTCCAGGCGGCAGATGGAGCACGCAAGTGTGGTCGCGCTTGGATCGGTGCAGCAGGATTTTGGATCGCCATTCGTTGGCAAACGTTCCTGTCACAAAGACTTCGCGCCCGCCAGCTCGCCACGTCAAAGCGATAGGCATCAAAGGCGCACCCGTTTGCGGGTGGTGGTGCGTGTGGTGACTACCATGGCCGGAGTGTGAGTGATGATGGTGGGAATGGTGTTGATACTGCTGTTGCTGAAGAGCGTTGGGATGCGGGCCCGATGGCGTGGTCGGTTGTGAAGCGGTGGATGCTGCGCCACTGAGCGGCCTAGATGGTGTCGGCGGTTGCGATGACAACGTGCCCGGTTCGCTATCCACCGTCGAGGCCGGCGTTGATACCTGCAGCTCCGTCAGGGGCGTCATACCCGGTGTCGAGGCGCTGGGTGGCGCCGAAGTCAGGCCTGGCGGGAGCAGTGGCGTGTTGTATCCACTCTCGCCGCCCGTCTGCACATCGACGTGCGAGCGCCGTCGCGTCGAAATGGGATTCGAGGGCGGACCCGTTGAGGTAGCTGGCCCAGTGGCTGGCGAGAGCGAGCGCAGGCCCGAAGAGTCCTTTCGTGTGGGTGTCATGGCCCGCGGACCGTATGTCGAGGGCGTAGGCGTCGGAGTTCGTGAGGTAACCGGCGCATGGTTGCCCGCTGTAGCACCGTCTGAGGTCCTCTCCATGCTGCGCGAGACTCGCTCGGCGTCGACTGCGACTTCGGGCACTTCGCTGGTCTCGGCGCTGTACGTCTGAGTCGCATCGCTAGACTTGCTGGCTTCCAGCGCAGCGGTTGGCCGAGACTCTTCGTTTGGCGAAGCTACGGGGAGGTCTGTCACATCCACGCCGGCGGCACGGGCGGCATCGACGTTATGTTCCGAGTATGTATGAGCGCCGTCAGCTGAGCCGATCGACGCCTTTCGCTCGTCGATTGGCGATGTGGTCTTGCTGGCATCACCGGGTGGTATTAGGACGTCCACTGTATTGAGCTGAGGAAGTGCTGCGCCTGCACCGCCAACGCCTCCCACGGGCCGCAGTCGGCCGTCCTCGCCAACATGCGTTGAGGGCACGGGCGAGGGCGAGGAGGATCGGAGCTGATCCTGGTGACCGCGGTCCGAGTGCTGCGAGTAGATGCTGCCTGGCGGCGAGCTCGGCGATACGTGACTGCTCGGGATAGCGGTGGGAATCTTGAGGTACGATGGCAGGGCCGCCAGAGGACGGTTAGACGAATTGTCAAAGTCCTGCGCCGTCTCATTGTCGCCCAAGCCAAACGGCTGTGAAGAGAGCACCGGACTGGACCCACCCACAGGCGGCGATGCAGCCGCATTGGTTCCGAGACTGGTGCTGGTATTGGGGAACATGCTGGTCCCGCCACCGATACCAAAGAGAGGGTGTCGTGTTGGCGCACGAGCCACCGAGCCAGGTACCTGCTGAGGCTCCGAAGCACGATAGGAGAAGGCGGTGCTGTCGGCAGGGGAGTCTGCACCCGAAGAGACTCGCAGGCCGCTGGATACAGCCACAGCAGCATGATGGCTTGGCAGGCCAGAGGCGTAATGTGCATGCGTTGCCACTGACGGGCTGGGATGCGGCGATACAAAGTTACGCGGGTCGAATCCACCGGGGGAGGCTGGCATGCCGAGGCCTTCGGTCAGCCTTCGTGCGCGGCCGGGTCCCATCGAATTGGAGCGAATGGCCGTCTCGATCCCGGATCCGGGAGCAGAAGGCGACGAAATCTCGTAGTTGGCAAGACCAAGCTGCTGATGCTGCTGTTGGAGCTGCTGTGTCGCCGATGAAGTAGGCGAAGTGGACGGGGCAGCGTCCTGGAAGACGTTCTGCTTCCGTGCGGACGTGTCATGCGTGGATCCAGGACTGGCAGCTGCACTTGCCGTTCCTCCAGCGGTGGCGGCAGTCGCAGCAGTCGCGGCGGCTGTTGCTGAACCACGGCGTTGGTTGATTAGGAATCCCGTCAAGCTGCCGCTGCGCGACCTGCTGCGTTGGGGTGTCGAAGCGCCGTCATGACTGCTGGCGCGGCCAAAGATGGAAGCCGTACGGCTCAGGCGGCCTGCGCCGGGCTGACGTTCTCCTAGTGGCACTCGAATCGAGGGCGAAGCCGTGCTATGTGGATCCTGGCTGGTCTGCATGCTGTGATGACGCTTGATGGCGAGAGCGGGGTTGCCTGAGGAACCCGCCTCGGCCCCGTCCTTGGCGGGCGTCGAATTGGCATTTCCCATAGCTACCAGAAGGTGGGCTCAAGAAGCCTGCAGTGATAGCTAAGCCGGTGTTGGTGGGCTCTGGTGGATACAGAGGTGGAACCGGGTCTACCGAGTCTCGCAGCAGCGATCGAAGTATGCTTCGCACGACGTGTCAATCCTGGTGCTACTATTACCTTGGCAGGTGTATAATGGTTGATGCGGATAGCTTTGGCGAACGCGAGGACGGAGATGCTGCGGAGGAGAATGATGCTGATGGCGATGACTGTCAATGAGCTGTCGGATGCTGAAACGTCGAAGGGTGCTGACAGTAGGTTATCAACGAATGCGGGGATCAACCAGCTAGAAAGCCGACGCGACCGGGCCGGTCCGAAATGAAGAGTGGATGCAGATGTCTGCCAAGATCGAGTTGAGTTTGGACACGGAGCCTCAAATCGTCATTGAGAAGTGATGTCCGTGGGATTGAACAGATGTGGCGGAGACGGCGAGGCCGCACGGGAGTTGCAATGGCCTTAGTCGTCGCAAGGAAAATAGGATCGTGGTGTTTACGTCGTCAAGCACGGCATGATGGGTAGGTGCGGCGCCAAAAATCCCTCGTCAGAGCGCCATGTTGTGCGCCAGCTGTTCTTTGTCTCGGCTGATATCTGTCAGGATGCGAGGTGGCCGACAGTGGGAATCACGAGGCTGCAACTTGTCCTGGCTCAGCAATTCGAGAAGTCGAGTGGGGGGAGAGCGAGATGTCACAGTCGACTCGTATGAGATCGAGCGATAGCCCTTCGGTACTGTAATCTGATCGGGAGCAGCTGATTGACGCAAGTCACAACTCTGACTGTTCAAACTCTGATGGTTGAAAGTAGCTCTGCGTTAGCCGGGTCGACTTTTGCACTGAGCGGTCCGTCAAAGATAAGTCGGCAACAGACCGTCTGAAAGATGCTCAGCTGGCAGCCTTGGCAATTTGACGTATATATGTGTGTTTGTGTTTGTGCGTGATGTTTGTTTGTGTGTGATGGGAGAGAGAGCGAGAGAGAGAGCGAGAGAGATGCTCGATGAGAATCAGTGCAAAAGACAGGCGAAGAGAGGATACGTGCAAGCGTGTAGTGCGTCGTTGCGAGAAAGTAAGTCGGTTGACGGAGGGGAAGTGGGGGAAAACTGCAAGGGAGCCTGTGCGTTCAGAAGGGATGAGCGTGAGAGGGTGACAAAACGGCGTCGTGAGCGGGCAGCGATAGAGCAGCAATCATCGTTCGTCGGTTTGAACAGTACTGAACATACTATTAAAATTGAGACAGAGGCAGAGAGAGAGCCTGGGCGGCGTGCAGTCTCGGGAGGATAAGAGGGCGCTAGGGCCCGCGCCTGCGCCTGCGTGTACTGTACCAGAATTCGCACCTCATCCACGGGATGTGGCCGGACGTCGAAAGAAGAGGCTTGCGGCCTCGACTCCCGAGAATTAGCAGCCCTCTTGCGCCGCTTGCACGCGCTGTCTCCATCGCTGTGGTCCCTGCACTACGGGCGTTTCGAGGGGCTCCACCGATTCTCTTGCTTGCACGTATCCCAAGTATGCACATGCTGCCTGCATCGCATCGCGTATTGGGTTCGTCAAGCAGTGAGCCAATGAAGAGATGGAGAAGCTGCGTGGTCCATGCGAGGTGGCATTGTACAGTACAATACTGTATTCCTGTGCTGCCAATGGGATGGGGCTACTGTGCGCACTTGGTCTGCTTGCCTGGGTTGTGCTTCACTGCTGTACTGGATGGGAGTATGCCAAGTGTGCGGAGCTCCCAAGAACGCAGGAAAGTCACCGTTGCAGAGGTCAGGCACAGCACATGCAACTCAGAATCACAGCCATGGGCCCCATGCTTGTGGTCCATTCACATTTCTGCATCTCGACCCAAATCGCATCTCTCCGGGCTCAGGGCGTGCCCAGGCGCAGGGCCACTCTGTTTTGTTCAGCTCGGCTGAGCCAAGTTCCTATCCCAGGGCGCAACTGCGCTTGCAAGCTCCACTGGGGGTTGGAGAGGCCAACCGAACACACATACTGTACTACACTAGCGAGGCAGCAACGGTGCAGCTGATGGAAGTGCAGTGGCTTGCTCCACCCGGCTGTTCGGCCTTCCCCAGCATGGCCTCACAATGCGACATGGCCTACTCGGGTATCGGCCTGCATAGTTGATGAAAACCTCCATGTCTCGGTCAATTTCGAGCCTCTAGGCTGCTGCCCTGTGTTTGCTTGCCCTTATCGCACTGCCAAACTTGAAATTCTGCAAGCCGTCGACTGCTGTAGCCTTGCGACCGGGCAACAGCGATAATCGATGCAGCAGGCCGACTTTTCTATGGTGACGACCTTTTTGTTAGGCCACATTCTCGTCAATCAGTCCGCTCGTATAAACAGT
>KZ819216.1:0-56715 GCA_003144125.1 Testicularia cyperi
ACACACACACACACACACACACACACACACACACAGAGACACACACACACGTACACACAGACGCGGGCTTTCGCCAACCAAGTCGCCCAACAGCGGATCGGCGCTTCATTGCATCGAAATTCGGCACCTTCCTCGACTGTGCACATCAATGAAAAAGGCAGGGTCAATGCGGTTATCTAGGCTGTTAGCTTTCCGACGTTGAGCTTGAAGATGAGCTTGGCAGTGCGATCGTGTCAACGGCGTTGATGAAGTCGAGAAAGACGGCAACGACGTTGCTGGTCATCGTGTGACTGTGTGATGGAGTGCGAAATTGTGAGCCAGCGGGGTTACGGCGATGTAGGACGGCGCAGGAGACTGCATCTAGTGAAAGATTCGAGCCCTACACTTTACACGCGGTCAGCGATGCTGCCGTTCTGTCTCCTCTTTTCTAACCATCCTTCACCGTCTCGATATCTTTCCTAGCCACTGGTTGTTGTCATATTGTGTGAACTCGTCCAACGTGCCGTGTCACGCGCGTCATCATCGCAATTGCTCTTTGTTAGCACGGGCAGGCTCGGCATGGGCACGGATCCTCGCTACTCCTGCATCGCATAGTCCAACTTCAGCCCGAGCCCACATCAGCTCCAATCCGTTTGCCCAACTGCTTGCACATTCGACGTGTTCACGATATTGGAGCACCAGCCCAGCTCAACAGCGCCCAAATCGACTCGCACCACCTTCAAGGATTTGGTCGATGTTGCTCGAACCGTTGACTCAGGCGTCCAGCTTCATATCAAGCGTGTCTTTTGTCTAATCACACTCTCTCATCGGTGATGCTATCACGCCGCTCGGCTGTCCCGACTCATCAGTTGTCCCTCACGCCGCTTGCGAGACACATTGGAACTCCACTGCGCTCTTTTTCGTCACCCATTCACGATAGCAACGCTCTTCACGATGGAGCCGGGCAGCTCGAGGTCGTCGCGCCACGATGATCAAGGTCGCATACAGCGACAGTCGCTAGTGGCATCTACGTCCACCCGTGCTCTTCCTCGGACGCCTGTCGATCTGCTGCCGCACAGTCAGTCCAGTGCATCCATCGCTTCTGGACACCGCCATCGTCCAAGCAACGCCAGCACCGCAAGCAGCTCTTCCTCAGCCTCTCGCTCAAGTGTGGACTTTCCACAGCACCATGCTGCGCCGTACCCGCAGTACACACCGCAGTCGCAACAGTCCCAACTGCAGAGGTCCCAATCGACCACGGCCGCTTCGACAACACTGGAACAGAGACGTCGTTCAGCGCCTCTGTCCGCACCTCGCGACTCTTCCAATGGCGCCGTCGTCCACGACTATCAATCGGGCCAGCCATCGCATCTAGGTTCCAATCAAGCCCGACCTGCCTCACAGACACCAGAGGTTGCAGTGCGACACAGGGCAGTCTCCAACACGCCCGAACACCGCCCGGATCCGAGATCGCGTCCCTCGGCGGGTGTCAGTTCGGCCAGTCCGACACCCAACGCCGCGGCAGCCCCTACGGCTGCTCCCTCAACCGGCGCCTCGGTTTCCACTCTCGGTCATTACCAGCTTGGTGACTGTCTCGGACGCGGAGCATTCGGATCCGTCTATCGCGGACTGAACTGGACCACTGGCGAGACAGTGGCGGTCAAGCAAATTCAGCTCGGTAACATTCCCAAGTCGGAGCTCGGCGAGATCATGTCAGAGATCGATCTGCTCAAGAACCTCAAACATCCCAACATCGTCAAGTACAAGGGTTCAGAAAAGACGCGCGACTTCCTCTACATTATCCTTGAGTATTGCGAGAATGGCTCGTTACATCACATCTGCAAGCGTTTCGGAAAGTTTCCTGAAGGCCTCGTCAGCGTCTACATCTCGCAAGTGCTGCAAGGTCTTGTCTATCTGCACGATCAGGGTGTAATCCATCGTGATATCAAGGGCGCCAACATCCTCACGACCAAGGACGGCTCCGTCAAATTGGCCGACTTTGGTGTGGCGACAAAGACTGGTGCAATGAGCGACTATGCAGTCGTCGGCAGCCCTTACTGGATGGCACCCGAGGTCATTGATCAGAGTGGCGCTACCACTGCCAGCGATATCTGGAGCGTTGGATGTGTCGTGGTCGAGCTGCTCGAGGGTAAGCCGCCTTACCACTTCCTAGCGCCGATGCCTGCTCTCTTTCGCATCGTCCAGGACGACTGTCCGCCGTTGCCCGAGGGCGCCTCGCCCGTGGTCAAGGACTTCCTTTTGCACTGCTTTCAAAAGGACGCAAATCTCCGCGTCTCGGCGCGGAAGCTGCTTCGTCATCCATGGATGGTCAGCGCCAACAAGCAGCTCGAGCAGCTCCGTGCTGGAGGATCCACGCGCGGCCATGGTAATGCTGGTACCGTCAAGACGACACACGAGGAGGCCGTCAAAAGTGTCCAAGAGTGGAATCAGGCTCTCGAGAAGCCTCCTAAACCTGCGGCTACACGCCTGCCAGAGGCGGAGACTGTCCGAGCACCTCTGCAGCCCAGTCTCCGCAGGATCACGGGCAATATTGCCGACCTCGGAACTGCCAAGCCCCTTCCTAAGAAGGGCCGCACGGCCTCACGACCGACGTTGCCCCTTGACTTTAGTCCACCGTTGACATCTCACGGCAACAGCGAGTCAACTATCCGGACTCCTGCTACCGCGCTGCCGCGCTCCGGCGCCATCGTTATGGAAGCTGGCACAAACGCACGGAAAGAGGTAGCTGTCATCACTTCAAGTCCGAACACCCCCACAGGCAGCTCACCAGGCACAAATGCAGGTCCGGGAGCGATCGGGGGCGCACAAGCCTCCACGCCAACTTCGCGCCTCCCACTCACAGGAGCAGCGCCTGCCCCATCCCTCGTCGACAAGCGCCTCAAGCTTGCGGATTTGCAGCAGGCCGAAGAGGCGACCGACAATTGGGACGACGACTTCGAAGAGGACATCACCACCACCAAGATTGCCGCTCTTGAAAAGAACAACATCGTCGGAGAGGGCAAAAATTCAAGCGAGACTCGCGCAAAACCTGATGCAGCAAGCCCAGCAGCTCCAAGGAGTTCCAGTCTGGTGGTGACTGTTCAAGGTGTCTCTGACAGGGACCAAGTCTCGTCAAGCCCCCCAAGCCCGGACTATCAGGTCGACTTTGATCAGCGAACCATCCGTCCGCCTGTCAACGGACCCGCCCTTCGCAGCGTCAGTTCATCGCCCCAAGTGGGCGTGAAGACAGCTCCGCCCGCCGTTTCGCTCGCCAGCTTCGAGCAGGACGAGAGCGACGACTACTCGGATCTCGTAGCCGATGAGGATGAAGTACGTCTCAACGAACGTATTCAGAATCTACAGATGCGCAATAGCGTCGGTAAGCGGTTGTTCCATCCAAACGACTTGCGCCGCCTTTCGAGCTCGAGCTCGGCAGCCTCGTCCTCGAGCAGTGCTGCCGGGACTTCCGGTGCTGCCGACAATGGCCCGCCACGTCCAGGCGACCGTCGCCGACAAGCCTCTTCCGAGGCAATCCGCACACTGACGGCGTCGACCTCGTCACGCAGCCCTTCCAATCCGTCGAGCCCGCAGTCGACACTTCGTATGGAGAAGGATGAAAAGTGGAAGCAGATGCGCCGCACACTCGGACGCTACTCAGAGGACCAGAACAATGAAGACTACTCGGATCTGTTCGGCAAGACCGGGACCGATGGCAAGGACGAGAGCGTCTTTAGCAGCGGCAACACCCTGCAGCTGACAGCACGGCTCTCGAACCGTTCGTGGCTGCGCGACGAGGACGAGGACGAAGATGATCCATTCGCCGAGATCGACGCTGGTTTCAGCGCGGAGGCTGACCTGGAAGCTAACGTGGCTCGAGACCAGCATGCGCGCATGTGCGCTTTCGTCACCGAGTTGGTTGAGTCACTGGACCCAGCTACCGCGGAAGACGAGCTGCTGCAGGTGTGCGAGGATATTGATCAGGTGCTTACAGATATGCCGGAGATGAAGGCGCAGCTGCTCAGCTCCCACGGCGCATTGGCGCTCATCCAGATGCTCGAGATCGCCAAGGGGCGTGAGCTGGTGACGCGCTTGCTCGGCATCCTCAACCTCATCATCTTTGAGGATCCCGAAGCCCAGGAGAACCTGTGTCTGATTGGCGCCATCCCCGTAGTGATGACTTTCACAACGAAGAAATGGCCTCACGACTTGCGTCTCGAGGCGGCTCACTTTGTCTTTGCGATGTGCTCCACCTCGCGTTTGACACTGCAATTTGTTCTCAGCTGTCGTGGTCTGCGCACGCTGGTCAATCTGATCGACGAGGACTACTTGGAGCAGAAGGATCTGGTGTGGATCGGCGTGGGTTGTGTCAGCAGTGTGCTGGAGCTGCAGAGTCCAGCCTCGCGCAACGACTTTTGTCGCATGTTAGCTCAGGAGGGTCTTCTCGAACCTCTCTCGTCGGCGCTTCAGTCGGTGCTCGATGATGCCGAGGACGAGTATGCTGTCGAGGCCCGCGCCAACATACTCCAGATCTTCTTGATCTACTCGCAGTCCGACGGCTTCCTCAAGAAGCAGGTGGCGACCCGCAGCGTGCTGCGTCGAATTCTGCAGACTGCAAACAAGCTCGAGCCGGAGCTACTGACGCTGATGCTCAAGATCGTCAAGAACCTGTCGATGGCGCCTGCCATCCTTGATGAGATGCAGAACGCGAATACGATCGAGATCCTGACCAACATCCTCGTCAAACACCACGCTGGTCCGCACGGCACCGAAATGTCAAACCAGGTGCTCAACACCATGTACAATCTCTGTCGACTGTCCAAGTCCCGGCAGGAGGAAGCGGCCCAGGCCGGCATCATTCCGCAGCTTCTCCGAGTCGCTCGAACCAACTCGCCGCTCAAGCAATTCGCACTGCCGATCCTGTGTGACTTTGCACATGCGGGCAAGGCCACACGGAAGATGTTTTGGCAGCATCGTGGTCTGCACTTTTACCTCAAGCTGTTGGAGGATCCGTACTGGCAGGTGTCGGCGCTGGAGAGCATTCTTGTCTGGCTGCAGGACGAGACCGCGCGTGTCGAGGAGGTGCTGTTGCAGTCGTCGTCGATCGAGTCCCTCGTGTGCGTGTTCGCCACGAGCAAGGCCAACTCGTTTGAAAACCTGCTCGAACCGCTGCTCAAGGTGTGTCGACTCTCGTCGGGCGTGATTGCCTCGCTTTCTCGCAACGCCATCTTTGTCAAGAAGCTCATGGAGCGGCTTGCGCACCCCAAGGCGGTGGTGCGGCTCAACTTGCTCCGACTCACCAAGATGATCTGCGACTTGGCTATTGTCGAGCGATCTACGAATGTAGATCACTCCAAGATCTATGAGTTGGTCGAGAAGCTTAGCAAGCAGGACGGCGCCGTGCTGGTGCGCGAGCTCGCCAGGGATATTCTGGCACAGCGCCATGCTGAGCGGGAGACGCGCACGGTGCGTCGGACCATGTCGGAAACGCATGTCGGTGCGGATGCTCGTGGCAGTGGGACAGGAAGCAACGGCGGCAGCCCGGTCTCGACCATGCTACCTCCTCTGACCGCCGCTGGTGGGCACATGACCGGGACAAGAGCTTCGACTGCCTATCGCCGCAAAATCTCGGGCGGAGGAGCTGACGGCGCCGACAGCGCTGCCAACATCGCCAACAATGTGATCCACGAACGCTCGGCGACCGAAAGCTTCTCGCCGCCCTCTTCGATCTCGGCGGCGCGGAGCACCGCGATGCGCAACCTCGTCGGGAAACTCGGACACCCGCGGCGCTCCGTAACGCCTAGTCGGGAGCGGGCGGAGCCTGGAATGAGGAGCTCTAGCACTTCGCCCCGTCTGCCTCTCGATCAGCTGCCGGTCTCGACACTCTTGCAGCGCGACCGGAAGAATTCGCAGCCGGCTGTGTCTTCGACTCTATCGGGTGCTTCTTCCCCCGTCGCTGGCGAATACCCCTCAGGTCTGGGTCTGAACAAGAAACACCACCCTCCCGCGTCCCTGCCGAGCCATCGCGCCGCTTCCCCCCTCCTCGCACAGATACGACAGTCCAGAAGCGTGTCCCATGACATCTCGGCGAGCAAGCACGACATGCGCGCCAGCAGAAGAGACTCGCCCGCTTCCCCTGCCCAGCTCATGGCTAGTCTGCCGTCCTCAGCTGCACAGATTTTCGCAAGCCCGACGTCCATGTCCAGCGACACATCTGGCAACTCCTCCACCCCCTCCAAACAGGATACCAAACCGTCACTGTCGGCGCTGGGTCTTCAAGACACTGATAGAGACAAGGACAAGACCATGCGACCGCCTTCGCGAAGACCGATACCCTCGTTGCCGTCAAGCCATAGATTCCCGTCATCGCAAAATTAATTCCGGCACACTCGATAACTTACTACCATTAAAATATCTTCACCAGCAACACTGTGACAGACAGCATCGAAAGATTCGCGAGCAAAACGGCGAAGTTTGCATTGAGTGGAGCAGCTAGAACGTGTTAAAAGGACTAGCTGTATGCTATAGTACAAGTGAAGGAGACTGGTTCAGAAACTCTGTAACTCGAGAGGCGAGCCTGGACGGTTGGCAAATGTGTCGAGCGCATTAGGCGATCTTGGTACCGTCGGCTGCACGTTCGCCGTTGGCGAGTTGCTGGGCAGCGCGGTGTTTGGAGCCCTGGAGCTTGTTGATGCCGTCGGGGCCGACGCCGATGTTGGACTTGCGGTGCTCACGGTCGTCGTGGCCGAGGAACCACCAGCCGATGAAACCAGCCATGAGGGCGACCGAAGGAACGAGGACGCGGAGCGTGGAGCGCGTTCGTGCGACGTTGATCTCTGGTGATGGGTGGGCGCCTGTGTGAAAAGATCCAGTAAAAAAGCATTGTGGTTAGTATGTGGCTTCTCGATGCTTTGGTGCTCCTGTCATGGCAAGACAATGTGAATGAGGCGCAAAAACTTACCTTCAATGGGACCGTGGGCGTGGTCCTCGCGGAAACCAGTGAGCGTGTCAGGTCGTGCCGAGAGCGTGCGGGACGACGATGCGAAGGTTCGTCGGGAGGCCGAAGCGACACCGACCCGTGCGGTTCGTGCGATCTGCTGCGAAATCATTGTGGATATTGGTGGGAGTTCAGTTGCTAATGAGGATCCGAAGTCGTTTCTGTGGTGAATACTGAGCGAGTGTGATACTCTGTTGTGCGATGCGAGTTAGTGCTTTGCGCTTGGTTACAGGACAGCAGCGAATGTGAAGATATGGCGAGAACAGACATGCAAACGTGTGACTTTGATGCTTATATACAACCATCTGCAGTCGGCTTGGCACACAAGTGGATAGTGTAACACGCACAGCTGGACATCCCACAGCGCCCTGGCGGTGGAGCACCCTGGAGTGGGCGGCAGACGAGAGGCACTGCACATCGACACTCCAGCGCAGCCACTGAGTGCGTTGCTCCAGGGTGTTGCGCAAGAGCCACAGTCTTACACCGTTTCGGCTACATCAATTGAGTACTGTGTGTATGTATTACTGTACAAACGCGGCAGGGGCGAGCGAGCAGGGCGTGGAGGCAGACATGGTGCTGGCGGATGTGGGCAGTGTGAGCGCATGAGTTGTGGAGAAAGACGAGCGCATGAGCTTACTGCATCTTTGTATGACTAGCCGAAGTGTGACCGAAAGGAGAAGCAGGGAATAGCAACACACGGCTGCAACGCTCGAGACGCTCAGAACGAGGTCGTACGCTAGTGAGTAGCAATGAGGTGATACAGCACTACTGTGTCGTTGGCTGTCAGAAATCGCATGTTGGCTGAGCAAGCTCAGCGCATGCATCTGGTCACTGACCCCCAATGCCTCGATGCATCGAGAAGGGCAAGACGGTACCTCATCGGACGGGACCCGATGGATTCGTCGGCGGCGGCGGCGTTGGCAACGGGAAAGCTGACAGAGCGTCACAGACACGGCCAAGCTGGATCTATACAAGCAGCTGGGGGGGATGAGCGGCGGCGCGCGCTGGCCTACCAAGTCGCGCATCCAGGCACGACAACCAACACAACACAAGTGTCGCTACGCCCGTCCGTCCGTGTGACAAGGCACCGCAAGAGAAGAGGGGGGAGGGCCAAGGGGAGAGGTTGGGCATCGGCGAATTTTGCATCCCATTGACAGCAGTAGTGTAAGCTACACTACACGACGTTGATGTGCAGCGAAGCCGGACCGGCAAGGCAAAGCGCGGCGAAAAAACGTCACAGCTCACCAAGACCAGCATGCCGATTCTCGACAAGTCTGACGTATGCACAGTGATGCGCACCACACACAGTATAGTCACTGGACGGACAAGTACACGCGCTCGCTCTCGCGTCGATGACGCCCTCCCCTTTCCCCTCCCGCCACGGCGCCAGAGAGGGAGAAAATTGCTTGCTTAAGCCATCCAAGCTTGTTTCCTCTTCGCTGTGGTGGTGCGCGCGGTCTATTTTTACGGCCCTTTTTCTCGTTCCCCCCTTTCATTGATCTTTCTCCACACTGTTTCGCACACTCTGTACATGCGTACCTCCTTTGCAGACGAGAGCAAGATGGCGACTTCTGTAAACAAACCAGCCATAGTAAAGCCTCTCCCCCCCGCCTCCCGGGAAACAGCTCGTCGAGCCTCGCTTAGCTTGGGTAACAGCTGACCAACAAATGCCGTCCTTGGCTCTTCGAAAGCGAGTCTAACAGAGATGCCGCTTTTGGATCGAGAGGCCAGATAGGTTCGCCGTTGGGCGTGCCTTGGAAAGCCGAGGCGAGAGGCGAGATTGAGGCGTGAGAATGCAAGTAATTGCAACGCCTTGACATCCCAAGCTTGCCCCGTACGTCCTTTACTGAATACAGTACAGGTGCTAGCATCGGGGCAGACAGCACCCGACTTGGCTTCGGGTGTACGTTAGAGCTGCTTCGGCTCGACTTCCGAGCAATCTGCCGTGTTGCCTCTACAACAAAATACAGAACTGGAGTCTCTAGGTGTGACTTCAGACCGCAGACAAAGGCGCGCTGCTACAGACTAGTTGGGTGGAAACGGAAGTGGGTCCAAGCCCATCGACAGACCATGCGCTGATTTGTCAGCCCTTTTTGCATCCCCAATCTCCAACCTCCAGACTGAAGTACAAGCAGCAGCGTCGCGTTTGCAGCAGCCAGGGTCGAGTGGGGAGTAGGGAAGTACAGAGCCCCACCACTCTCTCAGCCATCGGCTCTGCGCTCTCCACTCTCGCCTGTCGCCTCTTGTCTCCCATTCCAACGGCGATGAAGTCAAGCCGGTCAAGTAACCGTCACTTCACAACAAGCACATGCTCTGTTCGTCTTGTAATCACAGCTCACAGCGCAATGCTACACTGTAGTAGCCACTCCTCTTCTCGTCCAGGACTGTCTACTTTGAAGCGAAAGAACCGAAGCCGTACTCGGAAACAACTCATTCTCTCGCCTAGAAATCGCCTGCAAAGCATCTCGAATTGCCATCTTGATTCCCCTTCACCCAATGCTATGATCAAGTATCGTGCGAGAGCACGAACCAGATCTCAATGATCAACAAAGTGTCAACATTGAACTGCACAGACACTCACACACAGGCAAGCTGTCAGAAGGTTTGAGCAATTGATTGCGATGAGATAAAGGAGAAAGAAAGAAAACTAGCTAGCTATACACGAACAAACATCTAGGCGCTGGAGGGGAGGGACTTTGGCGAGAGTGGGGTACCCATGTTTGCGGGGAAGGCGTAGGTGGGATCCATGTCCTTGAGTCTGCGACCGCCGACGAGCACGGGGCCGTTCTTCTCCTGGTAGACGCGCATGCGCTCCTCAATCTCGGGACGGAACCATCGGAGAAGACCCTGAATGGGCCAGGCGGCAGCATCGGCGAGCGCACAGATGGTGTGGCCCTCCATCTGCTTGGTGAGCTCGTAGATCATGTCGATCTCACGGTTGTTGCCGCGACCCTCCTCGAATCGCTCCATCATGTTGGCGAGCCAGGTGGTGCCCTCTCGGCATGGCGTGCACTGTCCGCACGACTCGTGCTTGTAGAACTTGGCGAAACGAGAGATGGCCTGCACCACGTCGGTGGTCTTGTCCATCACGATAACGGCACCCGTTCCAAGCGACGACTGGTTCTCGCGCAACGAGTCAAAGTCCATCAGAACCTCCTCGCACTTGTGCTTGGGCAGGATGGGAACCGACGAACCACCGGGCACAATGCCGAGCAGGTTGTCCCAGCCGCCGCGGACACCACCGCAGTGACGCTCAATGAGATCCTTGAGCGGGATCGACATCTCCTCCTCGACGACGCATGGGTTGTTGACGTGTCCCGAGATGGCGAACAGCTTGGTGCCCTGGTTCTTCTCACGGCCGAAGCTGGCGAACCACGACGGTCCTCGTCGGATGATGGTGGGTGCAGCAGCGACAGTCTCGACGTTGGCGACGGTGGTGGGGCAGCCAAACACACCGACGTCGGCGGGGAACGGCGGCTTCAATCTGGGCTTGCCCTGCTTGCCCTCGAGCGACTCGATCAGTGCGGTCTCCTCACCGCAAATGTAGGCACCGGCGCCCTTGTGCACGTAGACGTCAAAGTCGTAGCCGGAACCGCAGGCGTTCTTGCCAATGAGACCGTCGGCGTAGGCCTCCTTGATGGCGTGCTGAAGGTGTGCGACCTCGAGGTAGAACTCGCCACGAACGTAGATGTAGGCGGCGTTGGCGTTCATGGCTCGACCGGCCACAAGGCATCCCTCGATAAGCTTGTGGGGGTCACCTCGCATGATTTCTCGGTCCTTGCAGGTACCGGGCTCACCCTCGTCGGCGTTGATGACGAGGTAGCGCGGTCGGGGGTCCTTCTCCCATCCGGGCTTGTTCATGAAGGACCACTTGAGACCGGAGGGGAAACCGGCACCACCACGACCTCGCATGCCGGACTCCTTCATCTGGCTGATGATCCAGTCATGACCCTTAAGGAGGATGTCCTTGGTTCGGTGCCAGTCACCTCGGGCCTTGGCGCCCTTGAGACCGTGGTCATGTCGCATGTACGCATTCTGGAAGATACGGTCCTGGTCGCGAAGGCCACCGAACGATCGAACGGGCGTGTCGGTGACGGTGGCAAGGCCACGAGTCTGCGAAGGGGTGGCGCAGGCAACCTTGGCGGCCTGGCTGAGGCTGCCGGCCTGTCGGGCAGCGCTTCGTGCGACGAGGCCTGAGCGAGGTGAAGCAAACATTGAAATCAGATTGGCGGTAAGATGACGGCGTGGTGGAGTGAAGAGCGGTGGATTCGAAAGTCGCGGACAGAGTTCGAGCGGGATCATCGGATGCCGAGACGGTGAGGCGAATCACGAAAATTGTAGGTATAGAAATGATGTCGGGAGAGGTGGCGATATGATCAAAGGTCAGTACGTCTGCAACTCGGCACGTGTGGCTGATGGTCGCAAGTATCGTCTTTACTACGTCTGAGCTTTTGCTACTTACTTGCTCGCTGCATATTGGGCATGGTGTAGGGTATGTCGATGTTGGATAAGGCGGAGGCCCTTCTGTGGTCGATATAGTTGCAACCAGAGATGCACGGTCGAATCTGATGGCGACAAGGACGCCGCCTGGATCTCAGACCTCGAAACGGCTCCGTTGGCTCGGTGGCACGCCAGGGCACGGCCGGTACGGAAGAGTGGCTGCACACTGGCAATTACCAACTCCAGCCAAGGTATTGCTCGTCCTGCATTCAAGGTCTTCCTGCCTCTTGCGACGGGGTTGGCTTCTCGCGCACCTGCAGAGTTGAATTCAACCTGACTTGGGAATTTCAAAACCGGACCTTCCGAGCTTTTGAGCTAGCTGCGAATTTTCTATTCAACTTTGACCAGGCTCGCTAGGTCGGTCAGACTGGTTTTGGTAATCAGCTGGCCAGCCAGCCAGGTTTGACGCGCAGGGCCTCCTCGTGTGCTGACCCAAGCACCCACGGCTGGAGGTGGATTTCTAAGCATTTTGTAGCCACCACCAGCCCAGGCGCGCCCTCGCCCAATGACCGCCAGTTGCTTTCCTGCCACACTCACGATCTGAATCGGTCACCATCGGCCCCGCCAATATCGCAACGAATAGGGTCTAACATGAGTAGATTGAGCTTTATACCTTCCTTCCCTTGGGTGTCACATCGGCGTTGGACACGCTGTAACCTCGATACTATCCTGCTCGAGTGTCTCACCACCACCATGCACCGCAACATCTATGTCATTCACTGCAGCACGGGACGAGTACAATGATGATGTCGGGCGCACGGCTCAATCGCCGATGAGAAATTGTTCACGGGATAAAGACAGATCCGATCGGGCCAGGGTGGCCATGCCATCTTGCTACTTCAAATGCCGAGCCATACCACCGCTTCATGTTCCACGAATTCCAGCTATAGCATCTTACGCAGTGTCGCTTGACCTTTCAGTTTGGTGCTGAGTGTATTGTTACGAGTCAGAGTGGTGTTACAGATTGCAGATACAAGACGGGACTTGATGCATGAAGGCCGAGATTTTGGAGCGTTAATGATCGAGATGAGAGATCTATGCCATACCACGCTGCTCTTCGAGCTTCTTGACCTGTGAGTGATGAAGTCGAGTCAAGAGAGGGAGCAAATGAGTGTGATAATTTAGCACGAGCTCTGTGCACAAGTTCGCTCTGTGTACGGGTACTTACGATGAACAGACTTGTGTCGAGGAATCTGCGGGAGGAAAACGACGAAGTGGAGCAAGACGAAAGCTTCGAGGTGTCAGTCCAATTCGTTGCGCGCCATCTGAGGAGATGCGACTTGGATACTGGAGGTACGGAGCAACTTACCGCTCGACACAGTTGCTCAGACAGGCCTCCTCGCCGCGACCGAAACTGGTGCCGATGGACGACTTGACGCACTGGTCCCAGCATCGGTCGGTGAAGGTGTGGATCGAGGACTGGACGCGAGCCTTGGCCTGCTCAGCGTCGAGGAAGCTTTGCAGCTCTGAGAGTTATCAATGCGACGCAACATCATAAATGGCAATGTCAGCTTTCTATCACAACAATACCTCTTCCAAACGTCCCGCGGAGACCTTGCTATCCATCACCGCGTGACACCAGCAAACGGTCGGTTAAGGTCCCTACGCCTGCGGCTGTTGCGACTGTCAAGGCGTACCTTTCTGATCGGCTTCTCCGAGTCCTGACATGATTCGTGATGTGATGTGTGCTTGATATGAGAAGGTGACAGGAGTGAAGTTCGGAAGAGGTGGAGCACACTCAGCTGTAGGAAGAAGTGAGTACAGCTCCGACCTTCCACTTTCCCGGCTAACAAAAGTTGCAGCTGCAGCTCACTTGTCACGCTTAGTCACGGCCAACAGTCGACCAGAATTTCATGGGCGTGGAGGTACAAAGACACGAAAAGGGTTCAATGCAGCCAGAAAAAGTCATGAGGAAGGCACAACAAGCTGCAAAATTTCCGAAATTCCAGTTGCCGCCAACAATACACATTTTCCTTCATCCGTCCTTCACTTCTTGATCAACATCATACCCACTCCCACCAGACTCGACGAATCAAAAGCTGAGCATTGCAGAGTACAAGGGAAGGCGATCGCTATGGAAGACACGAAGCTCACCAAGAAGCAGCAAAAGGCGGCTCAATTCAAGGCCGCCAAAAAGGGCAAGACTGCTGTTGAACCCGCGGTTGCTGACGAAGTCACGGAGGTTAGCACATCCCAAACACCAAAAGCCGACGTCAAAGCCTCGAAGAAGGAGATTACAGCCGCAGATGCGACCAAGTCTTCCCCAGTAGAGGTAGAAAAGCCGGAGAAGCGGAACAAGAAACGCAAGCGTCTGGAAGCCGAGGCTGAGGCGGCAAAGCAGGCTGAAGAGGCCGAGACGTCCAAAGCAGTCGAGAAGAAGGAGAAGGCCGAGAAGAAGGCGCCGAGCAAGGTCAAGGCTGCCAAGTCTGCCGCTGGCTCCGGCGGGGCGGGAGGGACCAAGACAACTTTCGGCGACGACGGTGAGGTCGCAGAATCGCTGGCGGTGGCGCCGGAACCTGCGGGCGCCGAAGAGGAATCGACAGCCAGCAAAGGAGCCAAGTTCATCATCTTTGTTGGCAACATGTCGTTCAAGACGACGCAGGAGACGATCTCCAAGCACTTCACGCAGCATTGTGGCGAGACGCCATCGGTGCGATTGCTGACGACCAAGGCGGATCCCAAGGCGCTGGAGAAGCTCTCTGCATCCAAGCGAAAGAGTGTGGCCAAGGGCAAGGCGGAGGATCCATCCTTGGCTCGATCGAAAGGCTGTGCATTCATCGAGTTCAAGACTTCCCAGGCACTCAAGAAGGCGCTCCAATTCCACCATACCATGCTCGAAGGCCGAAAGATCAACGTCGAGCTCACTGCCGGTGGCGGCGGCAAGTCCAGCACAAGACAGGAAAAGATCAAGAAGAAGAACGCAGAACTCGAAAAGGAACGCACCAAACTCCACGGCAAATACGTCGCGCCCAAGAACGAGGCTCGCAAGTCCAAGACTGGCGAGAAGACGGATGCTGCTGCCGAGCCCAAGGCGAAGAAGCCCAGAACCGCTCCAGCAACCCGCGAAGAACAGCCTGCTCAGTGGGGTCGTTCGACCGACGGCAAGTCCCGCGAACGCAAGATGCCCCGCTTCATGGCCACCGGAAGCAACGCTGTTCGTGTCGCTCCTACCTCGTGATCCGTTCCTTTCCATTCTGCTATCCATGCATGATCTCCACCGCACTTGCAATATTTATACCATCTCAACACTCAATCTTCGTCAGCATCTTGGATCAGTCTATCATATATCACAAGGGACGAGACGACAAACGAACAGGATGTGTGTGTGTGATGACAAAAGCAAATATCGTAACAGTTGACAATAATACCCGCTGTGGACCAGGGGCGGACTGACTAGGACGTGGTGCTGGACGAAGCCGAGTCATCGGCGTTCCAGAGGCAGAGGCCAGAATGGGGGTCTTTGAGGGTGCCTCCGTTTGCCTGACAGTCTGCCTGGAAGGCTTGGATGCTGGCAGGTGCAGCGGTCTCGAACTTGAGCCTGCAGAAGCCGTAAGTGTAGCTGGATGCGGCGGTCCACCAAGACTGGCAGGTCTGCTTGGTCGCATCGTCGACGATCTGTCCGCCGTCGTCGATGGTAGTGTAGCCGGTGAGCTGGCCGGCATGAGTGACACTCATGACGACGGCGGCGCACTGGTGCTTGAAGACTTCGTTGGAGATCTGACGCTGCGCACAGATGTAGTTGTTGGGCGTCATGATTGGAGTTGACGATGCTTTGCAGCACGCCAGTGCGCGTGTCACTCCATTGTCGATCAGGGCGTAGTTGAACGTTCCCTTGGTGACAAAGGTACCGGCGTTGGTGTTAGTTCCATCCTCTCTGACCGGAGGCTGTTGGGTCTTGGGATCAGTAGTAGCTGGTGGAGGGTTGCTGCCCGTGGTGCTGTCGGGCGGAGGTCGGTAGCCAGGCGCCTTGTAGCCGGGCGAATAGTTGGGGAAGATCGGGCACCGCCCGTTCTCGGGCGAGATGACAATGCCCTGCTGGTCAGTGCACTTCTTGTTCATCTCGTCGGTCGAGACCTTCGGGTCAACATGCGCATTGGTGAAGCAGTACGTCTGCCCAACCTGGAGGTCTTGCGGAGTAGGGCCAGTGGCAAAGTTGACCGTCTGCGGAGAGCAGTTGTATCCCTGTCCGTCCTTCGGAACGTACGGGATGCCCATACAGCAAGTCAGATCCACCTGCTTGGTGTTGTCGGTCAGAATACAGTTTTGTGTCAGGGCAGCAGCCACGTTTGGGTTGACTATTTCATCGATTGCCAGGACTGATCCGAGTAAGGCGATCACGACGGCCATCAGCATGGGCCAGAGAGAACAGCGTGGCCGCGACATGACTAGTACGTTTCGAGAGGATCCGTCGAACAGCCAGAAGAGTGACCAGCGCTTTTGCAAGACTCAGCAAGAAAGCCAGAAAGGGAGGGAGCACGTCACCCTCAGCCAATGGATGACAGCGTCCTTTATAAAGGTTTCCCGAGGTGCCATCGCATCGCCGCTAACGCCCACTCTGACTGTTCCGCTTTTGCCAACACTGTCGGAAGGCAAATGAAATGAAGTCCAGCACATCAGCTCGCAACTCTGACCGTGCACATGCATCGCTCAAGTAGTTCAGGAGCACGCTCGTTCCCTGGACGAACGTGACGCAGGGAGCGGTGACCCTCTGATACTGCCGAATCGATGAAGTGTGGGCTAGATCGAGCATGAGGATCAAAAAGACAATCGAGTGCCACTTCATCACGATAAGCCCGGCGTGGCACTTGTCGCGCAGCAGTAGTCAAATTAGATGAAGCTGAATGATTCGATCGATGCGTGTGCACTGCAGTGTATGAAAAATTGATGCTGAGATTTGATGCTGGTGCAAAATTAGGAACGAAGCTCCGGAAAGGCTTGCTTCCAATTGAGTGGGGCACTACTCGCCTGGCAACGAGCTGTAGCTCTCAGACGTACAAGACATAGATATTACAGAGGCAGTCCGCACATGTCGCAGTCGGTGGCGTCGGCCTCGTTATGATACGTGCAGTGCGAGCAGACCTTGACACCGTCTGGAGCTCCGTCGTCTGCTGAAGCCGGTGCGCTGGTCGAAGACGACTGGGCAGGTGCACGATTGACATGGGAGATCTGGACGCTGTCGTCATTGTCATCGTCGTCGTAGTCAAAGTCTTCGTTGGCGTCATCGAAGCCGACGTCATCATCCGAGTCCATGCCGCCATCGTAGGTAAAGGAGTCTTTGGGAGGCGCTGCGGTCTTGGAGTCGTCGGCAGCACTGCTTCTTTCCGCAGGGGCATGCTCACGAGCCAGGGCCATGAGTGTTTGCCAACCTGGCCGCATCAGCAGCGCATCCAGTGCCGCACCCGAGTCGTGCGTTGTGGCAACGCGACAGATGGCAGCCATGTCGTCCTGGTCCAGGAAGCCGCTCGTATCCAGGAAGGCCAGGAGATGCCAGTCGCTCAAGCATCCAACCAGCTTCTCACGTACGGGATCGTCGTCGGCGCGCGACTTGCTCTTGCTGCTCTCGACGCCATCGCCGATGGGGAACATCTCCTTCTGTCCGATGATCTTGCCGATGCTTGTGAGCGCCACGGTGAGATCCTGGTCGTGTAGTCCTGGTCGATTCTCGATGGGGAAGCTCGATGTAAGGAAGGTGGGTTTCGGTGCATTCGGGAAACCATGTGTAGCGTTGACGATGAGATACTCGACGGGGAAGGTGGGTTTTGCACTCTCCTTGACGTCGATTTTGTATGCGTTGGTGTAGCGGTAGAAGACCTCGGGAACGTAGCGTTCGGCTTCGCTAGGCTTGACTCGGATGATGTTGGGGTTGACACTGGCCTCGATCATATCGGCTTGGACCATGCCCATGCCTTGCTCACTCACCTGGTAGGCCGAGACGTCGATAGCTCCCTCCTCGGTGCCGCTGAGAACACAGGTAACGAACTTAGAGTTGAATCTGCCAGAGGCGCTGAAGCGACTCGGGTTAGGATTACCGAGCTGAAGCTGGGCTGCAAAAATAGTCTCAATACCCGAAAGGAAGAAGCTGTCCTTGTGACGCTTGCAGACCACCTTGCCGTACTGTTCAGGGTCCGTATGCGTAGGATCGGCGGGGCTGAGATCCGAGTAGATCATACCCACGAACTCGAGGCCGCAGGACTTGGCCAGCTTCTCGACCCGTGGCTGGTCTTCCCATGGCACACCCAGGGTGAGTCCGTCGAGCTCGCCCTCCTGTGCTGGCTCGTGAATGGCTTCGACGACAGCCTTGATGCCCATAGGTACGTCTGGGTAGGCCTCGTAGCGACCGAGCATGAAGCCAAATCGCTGGGATGCGGTGCTTCGCCAGAAACCAAGAATGTTCTCGATAAGATTCGGATGTGCGAATTCGACGTGATCGACCATACGATAGGGCTGGCGCTGGAGCGTGATGGCCGAGGGTTGGCACTTTGTGCAGATGCCTGCTGGCCAGCTCGGGTGATTGCCGGACGGACATGGCTTTTTGACGCGGTAGTCGGCCTCCTCGAGTGGCGGAATGAAGGACTGCGAGGGACGGTTTGTCGCAATATCCTGTTTACGGAGGTAGGCGTGAAAGGAGAGATGCTTGATGCTGTGTTCGGCCTGATACTTGGCGTCGTATGGTTCGAGCGGCATGCAGTAGTCGCACATGCCCTTGGGACCGTGGCGACAGAATTGAGAATCCTGCTTGCGAGCAATCTTGCCCTCCTGTGCCTCCCAGTAGGTGTCGACGGCGTGCTCCTTGACAGTCTCCCACGCCTTTTTGCCGGAACGGGGCGCCGCCGAGCTGTTTGTGGGTGCAGTAGTGGCATTGCCTGAAGATGTCGATGAGCCTGCCGCACCAGAGACGTCGATAGGCACAGTAGCACTGGTCTGGCCATTTGCCTGTGATGTTGTATTGCCGGCGCTGGTGTTTGAAGACGAAGCTTCGGGTGCTGACGACGAGGAAGAGGACTCCTGGTAGGCAGCAAAGAGGAGGTGGCCGTGCGCGATGCCTAGGTCGCCGAGCGTGCTGCCTTTGAGCGTGTTGGCCTTGTTCTCGCCGCCGCGTGGCTGATTGGAGAAGGTGAGACTCTCTGGGTCGGCGCTTGGTGCGGTCTCTAGCACTCTAGCAATAAGAGTAGCCACATCGTCTGTCGGCTGGAGATCAAAGCGGAAGTTACCGTCCTTGGACCGTACACGTACGATCATGATGGCAGCTAGCAGTACAGCCGATGGGATCGGTCGCAGTGTTTGCCGCTGTTCCGATTGGGGAGTTTGATGATGATAATCGAGTCTCCAGCCCGAACCAGGATGCAAAGGTGCAATTCGATTTCCTGTGGCAGCGCTAGAATATGGTTGTTAAGCAGAGGACGCAGATCGGCAGAGAGACCCTTAGCTCAAGTTGTGCGCTGCAATCGTGATGGGGCTGTAGTTCGCGTCAAGCAGGCGAGGCGGAGATTCCGATGAAAGGATGTGATGATGTCGCAGCAACGATCAGGAGTTTGGGCTCTTAGTGATGCAATCACGAATGAGTGTGTGCTTTGTGATTTCCACCTAGATTCCATCAAAGCTAGGCATACGGTACCAACTTTCCAAGTGGAGGCTTCAGGCTGGCCAAAGCGGCAGTGTGTTGGAAACTACGCGTCTCTGGATTGAACAGCGGTGAAGCACTGGCGCCACGCATGCCGATCACGATTCGCTGTTTTCGACTCAGCCGGAGACAGTCCGCCCGATTCGTCAGAGATCGGCGATTCGGCTCCCTTGAAAGCGTATTCATTCTGCTCGCACGACACTCGACAGTGGTGGTGCCACTGTGCCCAAGAAAAAAGACTCACGGCATTTGTCGGCTCTACGCCCCGGCTCTCGCTGACCACGATCTAACTTTCATACCTCCCACTATCTAGCAGCAGTAGCTACATTGGTTGCATGACTAGCAGCTCATCGGGCCTGAGTGAGAAGTCAAGGAGGGCCCCGTTAACGATGCGAGTGAACGTCAAATACGTGGGCTATGGTTGGATGGTTCCATTCTCGGAGATCGGAAATGAGACGAGCAAACGACACTCCAAGCAATGTCCGCAAGTCCGCGGAGAAAAGCAGCGCATGTTTTGATTTGCAGAATTTCCGTACTTCAGGCAAACTAGGATCTGCATGAGCTTCCTCGACTTTGGGCCCCGTCATTCCTGTTCGGCGCTCGTATGCCACATACTGTATAACACCATTGCATCATTGCAAAGCTGCAAAGTGCAGGTCGATCTATCAAATCTGACCCGTCGGCTCGTCAAGAGACTTTCAAATTTCGACAGAAGCCAAAGACGGATTTTCTTGTTACACGCACCAAGATAGACTCCGGCAGCCGTTCGTGCATGTCGGCGCATCAAATGGGGCCCGTCAACTGTCTGCATCTGACAGTAGTCTTAATCGCTCAGCCAGCACTGAGGGCGTTTCAAATTCCCTATGCTAAGCTCATGCTCGAAAGATTACACAGATCCTCTGGAGTGAAGGCGAAGTAGCCAACCTGCAATTGTGCAGGATAGCGTTGCAAGCGTCATCGGTCTGTTCTGGAGTTGCGCTTCTGCCAAATAAGGGGCCAATTAATCTCTATCACCTGGTGCTCAACTGGAAGCCGGAATACTGTAGTGCCCGACTCGGTGGACAAAGGAGCATCAAGGTGAGTGCGGGATTCGGGCGGAATTTGGCCCATGTCCATGAAACGCTGAGGGAGGCAACTTCCGGAGCTACCCCTTCCGTAGGCAGGGACGGTGCGCGTGTGGGTCTGATGAGTCGGGGCGGAGCTGGGTGCCTTGTCGACGGCAAATCCGCGGGGTTACACAACGCGAATCGACGGCGTCCACCTCTTTCTGCTGCAGGCCTGCAGCAAAACAGCAGAGGGACGCGCGCGATTTGCAAAAACCAGAAGCGAGTAAGCAGCTTACACGAAAATCGAACCCTTGGGCAGCTGCCTGCTGAGTTGGAGTCCATCAAGCCCCCGCCTCTTCAAAGTCACAGCAACCCTCGTACGACCAGCGACGGCGTGCCTAGCTCGTTGCTCTTGGAGGGCAGTAGCAGCTTTCAAGTACACACAGGATGCGGCATCGTGATACTAGAAGGGATGCTTGTGTGAGAAAAGAAGAAGTGAATCGAGGCTGCTTGGACAGGTTTCAAGCAGGATGTCTCGAGACACGCCTTGGACGTGCGTTGCGTTGGTCAGCCAACGCATTTGTTAGCTCCGACGTGCTGCTTGCTCACTCCGGCTGACGTTTGGCCGCGCAATGTGCATGTCCGTCAGGTTGCACATGAGGGTGTGTTGTGTTGCTAATGTAGCTACAGTTACAGTAGTAGCTGGCTGACCATTGCCGCCTGCCCCCGCGCCTACTGTTCACGGCACCACCGGTCCCGTCCTCGTCCCCTGACGAAGACGAATGGGCCCTCCGCCTTGAAATCGAAAGGCTCTGATTGTACCCCTGCCGCGGGCTTGCCGACCGTGCCGATGCAGCAGTCCTGCGTCACGAAAAAAAAAAAGTAGTACTACAGTAGCTGTATGTGATGTCCTCCCTCCCCCAGCTACTGTACTTCGCTTGCCGACCCCGTGGTCACGCCGCACCTCTCTTCCACTAGCAGCAGTACAGTACAGTACAGTACAGTACAGTACAGTAGGACAGTACGTTTATCATCCGGGCAAGCTGCACTGCGCAGGAAACCAGGACCGTTCGTGACGCTCAGTCCTGCGATCCAGACAACTGGTGGTGTAGCTGTTTTGAGGCTATGCATGAAGGGTCAACAACGCTGCCGTCGCCTAGACCCTCCCCTCTGGGTGCTTTCTTGACCAGACTGCCAAAAAGAAGCGCTCGCCGCAACCCTGCAACAAGCTCCGTGGAGTGAAACGGCCATCTCGATCCAACCCTGCTCCTCTGTGGCGCCGCCTACCTCGCATCGCATTGTTGCGTCTGTCAGGCAAGACCTTTCCTCTTCCATAACTATCGATCCAGACGCAGGTGAATCTTCGCTGCACTGTGCATCCTTTCCGCCCTTCAACGCCGAGAACTGAGCCTCCTGTTCCTCTCTATCTTCTGCTCAGCCTTTAACTCTTCTCAACATCCTCAATCGCCTGTTTCTGTCTACCACCAGTGCATCATCGTTCCATCTAGGTCTATTGGAAGCTGTCACTCAAGAGCCATTCCAGTCACCGCGTCTGTCGATCTTCTCCGTGTGCACCTTCACATTTAAAGGAAGGGGTTACATCGACAACCTCCTTTTCACGTTCTTCGACTCCTTGAAGCTGTAACTGCACGGCACCTCGACGTCCCCTCTCTTCGTCCTGACCCTCTTTCCATCCGAGCAAGTGCGAGCCCGGCATTGACGGGTGCCGCTCCGTCTCATCTTTGTCATGTCGAGCAGTCCGTCGCATCCAAGCACTGTCGCCAGTGGTGCATCGGCGGTACAAATGACGGAAACAGCAGGATCTCAGCCATTATCGGGTCCTGCGACCACTTCCTACCACCAGCATACCTCAGAAGACCATGTCGATACCACCGGCGCTGCGGTCCCGTCCGCTGTCCCTTCACAGCCAAAAACCTTGCCAAATTCGGCTTCGGCTCCATCTACCGTCGGCTCTGAAGACGAGCATCAAAGTCACTCTTCCAATAGCGCTGCCGATCCCGAATCAGCCATCAGTGCTAAAGCGGTCTCGCCCGGCCAGGAGACCAAGCCCGGCTTCGAGTACAACCCAGGCGACCGCAAGTTCGAAGGGAAGCATCGCGAGAAATGGTACCAGCTGTGGCGGCCCAAGGACCCACCGCCGCCACCACCTGCGAGCCTCGACGATGCCAAGATGATCCCGCTCGCCAACGCGAGTTTCATAAATCGTCTCGTTTTTGCCTGGATGACCCCCATCATGATGCTCGGCTACCAGCGTCCACTCGAGACGACCGACCTGTGGGCCATGAGCGAAGATCTCAGTGCCAAGCGACTTGGCGACCAGCTGCAACAGGACTGGCAGCGTCGGGTCAAGGAGGCCAAAGAGTACAACGAACAGCTCGAGTCTGGAGAAATTCAGCCGGGCTGGCGTCAAAAGACCTCTTGGAAGTTGAGGTCGACGCTGAACCCGTCAGGCGGAAGTGTCCAGCAGCGCGAGTCGCGCTGGCGTGCGCCGCCAAAACCCACATCCGCGCCAGCTTCCGGACCACCCAAGCCGGGTCAGCCAAAAGCCAAAAAGGTCAAGGACCCTTCAGGCCACAAGAAGCCGTCGCTCGTCTGGGCCATGCACGATCAGCTTGGCTGGAAGCTGTGGACCGGTCTGGTGTTCAAGATCATCGGCGACACTGCGGCCATCACCTCCCCACTCGTGCTCAAGGCTATCATTCAGTACGCCCAGGAACTCTACTATGCCCACCGCGCCGGTCTGCCGCAACCAAACGTCGGCCGCGGCGTCGGCCTCTCGTTTGCGCTCTTTTTCATGCAGGTGCTCTCATCCCTCTGCGTTCACCAGTTCTTCTGGCGTTCCATGTCGTGTGGTGTCGAGTCCCGTGCCGCGCTGATCACGGCCATCTTCAACCGCGCCATGCGCATGAATGGCAAGGCTCGTGCCAGCGGCAAGCTCATCAACCACATCTCCACCGACTGCAGTCGTATCGACTTTGCTTCTGCTTGGTTCACGATTGTCTTTGCCGCACCCATCCAGATGATCATCTGCATCATCATTCTCATCGTCCAGCTGGGTCCCTCCGCATTGGCCGGTTTTGCTGTCTTTTTCATCGCCACACCGCTGCAGATGCAGTCAATGAAGGCGCTCTTTACTCTGCGACGCGGTTCGATGAAGTGGACTGATGCGCGCGCCAAGGCAATTCAGGAGGTGCTGAGCGGCATGCGCATCGTCAAGTCCTTTTCCCACGAATCCAAGTGGCTGGAGCGTATCTACGACATCCGCCGCAGGGAGCTCAACGGAATCCGCAAGATTCTCATCATTCGATCTGCCAACATCGCCGTGGCTTTCAGCTTGCCCATCCTGGCTGCTGTGCTTGCCTTTGTGGTCTACAGTCTCACCGGTAACGATCTCAACCCAGCCGTCGTCTTCCCGTCGCTGACTCTGTTCCAGCTGCTGCGCATGCCGCTCATGTTCTTGCCGCTGTCGCTCTCGGCCACTACCGACGCCAAGAACGCATTCGATCGTCTCTACACGGTCTTTGTTGCCGAGCAGCTCGATGACTCGTTCGAGCACGACGACGACAGCAAGTATGCGCTCGTCGTTCGCGACGGCTCCTTCCGCTGGGAGACGGCCGAGGCCGATCCTGGCGCGGACGCAAAGGGCAAGGGCAAAGGCAAGGGGAAGAAGGAGAAGAGCAAGGACAAGGGCCGGCAGGACGGCAACGCGGCCGATGCCAAGCAGTCCAAGACCAGGAAGTTCTTCCACAAGTCGAATCCCGTGCCATCCGCCAACGATCCTACCTTACCCGCTCCTGTGACTGCGAAGAAGGCTGACAGCGACAACGATCGACGACTCCAGGAGCTGCAGGCCGAGCAGGACGCCGGCGTAGCCGGCGAGGGCAGCGATGCGGTGATCACCGAGACCAAGATGGAGCCCAAGATGGGCGAGGCGACCGAGGCCGGCGCTGGTGAGGAAGAGGTACAAGAGCCGTTCTCCATGACGCATCTCAATGTCAGCATTCCCAAGGGTGAGCTGGTTGCTATCGTGGGCCCTGTCGGTTCGGGCAAGTCGTCGTTCCTGCAGGCGTGCATCGGCGAGATGCGTAAGACCGGCGGAACAGTGCAGTGGGGCAGCGAGCGCGTTGCCTACTGCTCACAGAGCGCCTGGATCCAGAATGCTACCGTGCGTGACAACATCCTCTTCGGACAGCCCTTCGAGGAGGAGCGCTACTGGCATGCCGTCAAGGTATCTGAGCTTGAGGCCGATCTGGCCATTCTTCCGGGCGGCGACCTTACCGAGATTGGCGAAAAGGGTGTCAACCTCAGTGGTGGCCAGAAGCAGCGTGTCAACATCGCCCGTGCGCTCTACTACAACGCCGAGATCGTGTGCCTTGACGACCCCCTCTCGGCTGTCGACGCCCACGTTGGCAAGGCTCTCTTCTACAATGCCATCATGAGCCTGCGCGCCAAGGGCTGCACGGTTCTTCTCGTCACTCACGCACTTCACTTCTTGCCCGACGTAGACCGCATCATTACACTCGAAGACGGCCGCATCGTCGAGATGGGCACCTACGACCAGCTCAACTCGGCCAACGGACCTTTCTCGCGCCTCGTGCTGGAATTCGGCGGACAGAAGGAGCAAGAAGAGGAGGAGAAGAAGGGAGATGAGGGCGAGGCAATCGAGGAGGAAGCTGGCAAGGGCAAGAAGACCGACCGAACCCAGCTCAGCGGCCAGAAGGACGGCAAGGCCGGTGCTCTGATGGAGGCCGAGGAGCGCAACACGGGCTCAGTGGCGCTGCGAGTCTACCTCGAGTACTTCAAGTTCGGCCGTGGCGTGTACATGGTGCCGCTCTGCGTCATCAGTCTTGTGCTCATGCAGGCGTCCAACATTCTCAACTCGTACTGGCTCATTTGGTGGCAGGAGAACAAGTTTGATAACTCGATCGGCTTCTACATGGGCATCTACGCCATGCTCGGTATCGTCATGACCATTTTCACGTTCGTCATGGGTGTGGCGATGGGCTTCCTCAGTTACTACGCATGCAAGAAGCTGCATCACGAGGCCATCCAGCGCGTCGTTTATGCCCCCATGGCCTGGCTCGATGTGACGCCCATCGGCCGTATCATGAACCGCTTCTCCAAAGACGTCGATGTGGTGGACAACCAGCTCGCGGATGCCGTCCGCATGGCTGCCAACACACTCGCCTCGGTGGCGGGTGCCGTCATTCTCATTACGATCCTGACGCACTACTTCGTGATTGCCGTGGCTGTCATTCTGGTCTTTTACTTTTTCGGTGCCATGTTCTACCGCTCTTCGGCGCGAGAGGTCAAGCGTCTGGATGCCATCCTGCGTTCGAGCCTGTACTCGCACTTTTCCGAGACGCTCTCGGGCCTCGCCACTATTCGTGCCTACCGGGAGACGGACACTTTCGTTCGCGAGAACCAGAAGCGCATGGACGTCGAGAACCGCGCCTACTACCTCAGCATCACCAACCAGCGTTGGCTCGGTGTGCGACTCGACATGCTCGGTGCGCTCCTGGTTCTCATCGTTGCACTGCTGACTACGGCCAGCTCGACTCCCATCACTGGTGGTAACGCCGGTATTGCACTCACATACATGCTCACTGTCTCGCAGGCCTTCTCATGGATGACGCGCCAGATTGCAGAGGTCGAGAACGACACTGCTTCGGTAGAGCGCCTGCTCTACTACGCCGAGGAGCTCGAGCAGGAGAAGCCACAGGTGCGCGAAGACAACCGCGTGCCTGAGTCGTGGCCGGAACATGGCCGCATCGACTTCAAGGACATCTGGCTCAGCTATCGACCCGGTCTGCCTTCCGTGCTCAAGGGTATCAGCTTCAGCGTTGGCAGTGGCGAGAAGGTGGGCATCGTGGGTCGCACCGGTGCCGGCAAGAGTTCGCTGCTGACAGCGCTCCTGCGGCTGGTGGAGCTGAGCAAGGGCTCCATCTCGATCGACGGCATCGACGTGGCCAACATCGGTCTGGAGGATCTGCGACGCAAGCTTGCCATCCTCCCGCAGGATCCACTGCTGTTCAGCGGCACGCTGCGATCCAACTTGGATCCGTTTGGCATCTATGACGACGCGCGTCTGAACGATGCGCTGAAGCGGGCATACCTGATCAACGACGACACCCAGACACACGGCGCTACCACGCCCGTGGCTCTACCCGAAGGCGAGAAGCTGACCCACGACGACGACAGTAGCAGCACCTCGGCCGAGAACGAGAAGCTGGGTCTGCCAGCCTCTGGCGACGCTACGCCGGGCAAGCCAGTCTCGCGAATCAACCTCGATACCGTGATTGAGGAGGAGGGCTCCAACCTCTCGGTCGGCCAGCGATCGCTCGTGTCGCTTGCGCGTGCACTCGTCAAGAACTCCAAGATCATTCTTCTCGACGAGGCCACGGCTTCGGTCGACCTCGAGACGGACGCCAAGATCCAACAGACCATCCGAGAGGAGTTTGCCAACCGCACCATCCTCTGCATTGCGCACCGACTCCGAACCATCCTGTCGTACGACCGCATCGCTGTGTTTGACAAGGGCACGCTCGCCGAGTACGCCAGCCCTCTCGAGCTCTTTGACCGTCCAGACGGCATCTTCCACAGCATGTGTGTCCGTTCCAACATTACTCGTGACGAGATTTTGCGCAACGCCAAGTCGGCCTAATTGTCCATCTTAGACATACGACTATAGTCATGTCTCTTTCGCAAGTTTTACGTAGTTTATATCGTTATTTATCTTTTGCATGTAGTGGAAATTCATATTTTGGAAAGTATCAAGAAGAGTGTCAAAGGGGTGTTTGAGGAGTTCGGAGGGGACACATAGTGACGGTGGTAGATGTCCGACTCGTCGTTGCCATCAGACGAGACGGGTAGTTGCGGGTTCGAACAGATGAATGTTAGGCCGCATAGTACACGTCGGTGGAAAAGGCAGTGGAGGGCAACTGAGATTGTCCGAATCGGGATTTGGCAGCAAGGGTGGATCGGCTTTGCTGAGCCAAATTTTTTGGTTTCGCTGAGAAAATCGGAAACAAGGGGAGGCAGCAAGAAAATGCACAAAATTCCACCTGGCCCGCCTCACTGCTGCGCTGAAGTAGTCGCGGGAAGACTTGTGTGGTACGAGGCAAGGAAATCGATTTTTTTTTTTGGTTGGTTGGTCGTCTGGGCTGAGAAATCGGAAGCGAGCGCAGTCTAGTGCTTTGGCTGCGTAGTTGGGATTTGAGAAGGACCCATTCGGCAAGTGACCGGGGGTGTCGGCCAGTACAGCATTGTACTGTACTGGCTTGTACAGGAGTAGACTATCACACGAGAAGGTGGACATCGTACCTTGGCTTCGTCACTTCGAATCACCTGCCCAATCCACCTCGTCCACGGCAGATCCTGTCGCCTCATCAAAAGCTCTCTACATTCGCCATAACGCTGTAGGAAGTCACATTCTCTTCCTCTCTTAGTCGGCTCATCTTGGAAAATTTCGACATCTCTGGTCCTGTCGCTACGCCAATCACACCGACCTCGAGGCAACCCAGCACTTGCCCACCTTTACCGGCAACGCCTTCTGTCACGCTGCATCTGAGCTTTCTGGCACGCCCGACGACAGTCTGATCTCCCGGTTGGCACACTTTTGCACGCCGATACCATCTGTGATACAGCACTGCAACGATCACTTTGGCGGCAAGTCCAGACACGACAGGCAATAGTCAGGTTGGCCTCCTTGTTCGGCACCTGCACCACTCCACCCAGCACACACACACACACACATACACCCCTTTGCGCTGCATTCCGCTGTCCAGGAATCGCGCATCGACACATATACGGCAGCCAGCATGTCGCACGCGGATCACACAAGAGATCCATGTCCGTGGGTGATTCTCAACGACTTTGGCGGCGCGTTTGCCATGGGCGCGGTAGGCGGAACCATCTGGCACGGCATCAAGGGTGCGCGCAACTCGCCGCGCGGTGAACGACTGCCTGGATCCTTATCGGCCATCAAGGCCCGGGCGCCTGTTCTCGGCGGAAACTTTGGCGTCTGGGGCGGCATGTTTAGCTCGTTTGACTGTGCCGTCAAGGGCATCCGTCAGAAGGAGGATCCTTGGAACGCAATCATTGCCGGATTCATGACCGGTGGTGGCCTCGCGATTCGCTCGGGTCCTAAGACCGCTCTCGGCTCAGGTATCATGTGCGGTATCCTCCTCGGCGTCTTTGAGGGCGTTGGTGTTCTGATGCAGCGCATGATGGCTGAGGGAAACAAACAAGTCGCTCCCATCATCCCAGACACCCTCCCCGGCTCGGCACCCGCACAAATTCAGGGCTCTTCCTAGACACGCCACACCACACACCCACAACCTTGTCTCCACGTTTTTGCCCTGCCTCGTCCCCAGCCTCTTCTCTAAAATTCCCACCATCGAGGTTCTGACCTACTTGCATTCCCCACACACGCTCTGACTCGTCACTCCGACGTGCCGCTATAGACTTTGTTATCGTCCCGCCGAGCCGCTCCGACAATCCCAGATCGCTCGTCTTTCTTCCTCTCCCTTCTCCCAGGATCAACTAGGTGACATCCACACCCACACCTACACCCCCCACACCCACTGTCACAACCACCACCACTTTCTTCTAGTCGTCGCTTGAACCTCTGTCCCGCCGCCCCGGCTCGGGGGAGGCCAGGATGCATTCGTGGGCTCTACGCTGCCTCGTCCGGTTGCGGATTGCGACACATCCACCTCCAAGCGTCGTATGTACAATACACGGTCTTTTCCTCGCCCTTTGTCTCACGCACCAAGTGCCAGAAGCAGCGACAAGGGTAAGGAAAAGGACCAATTCCCAAAACTATTCGTTGCACCACATCTCTTGCGTTTGTGTTCGTGATTCTTGGCATGCTGGCACAGCTCACGGACTCGGGTAGGGTTTTGCGGGGGGGAAAGTGTGCGTGCTGTTCGCCTCGAATTAAAAAAAAAAAAAGCAGGCTCTGGAGGCGGTGTGAATGAAATGATGCAATTTTGGACCAAGGAGATAGCCACCCAGGTGCTCGTAGAAAGTGAGGGGAGGGTGGCTAAGAGAGATCCGGATTCGAAGACTGAGAGGATTCACGGGTGCGAATAGTCCTACTGTCTTTGTCACGGGCGATATCTTTGTCCTTGTCCTTCCTGGGTTTTCGGAAGCAGAGGAATTCGAGGGCGGTTGATTTCCTGGACTGGACGAGGAGGAGTTTTACGTCTTCGAGGGCGTTTTTGAGTCTGGCGTCTTGCTGGGTGGGGGGAGGGTGGGGGTATTTGTTTGAGATGATTTCGTAGATTTGTTTGAGGATTTTTTCCGAGTCGGGTTGGATGTAGGAGGTGAGGGTTTGGTGTAGGAATTCGATTTCGAGGGTTGCCTGGAGCATGCCGCCCATGCCGAAGGAGGGGATTTGTTGGAACGCAGACAGGGTAGACGTGGCGATGGAGTGGACGAGCGATGTAATGACGCGGGTGACCAGCGGTCTAGCTACGGAGCGGACGTGTGCGTGCACCTGTACAAGCCCCAGCAGAGCCTCGTATATAAACGTATGAACAGCTCTGGGCGGCCCCATTGTACTCCACTGATTGCCGAGACCCAGAATACCGCCAGAGAGGATGGAGCAGATGCGCTTACTCGTGCGGTCGAGATAGTCGGAGAAGAGAATGCCGTCCAACTGCGCGCCTACCTCGGCGAGCGTACCGAGGTCTTCCGACATATCGACGGCATAGGCGTCTGAAAACTGCTTGAGCAACGACGGAATCACGGTCTTGGAGAGATGCGAGAGGTTGGTCACCGACACCAGGATGCGGGTGTCGAGATCGCGCATGTTGAGCACTGTCGCCGTGGTGGTCCGTGTCGATGTCGGTCCTAGCATCGTCGCTGTCCCTGTCGCTGTCGTCGCAGACGACGATGCACCAACATGCGACGAAGAAGTAGCAATCTGAATCGCCGACGTCATCTTCGGATCCAACGGATCGTACTCTGAAAATGCCAGCTGCACAAGTCCGTCCAGAAACGCATACAGCGCATCGAGAAACGTCGGTCGGATTCTGGCCACAAACTCCTGCGACACGGGAGCCGCCTGGTTGGGCCTGGACTTGCGAGACTCGAGTGCCGAAGTGGGGCCTGCGCCGGCGGCGGTGGCGGAATTGGAGCCAAGCGAGCCGGTGCGACCGCCCGCGATGTGGAACGCCTGTCTGGCGTTGTTCTTGTGGAAGAGGGCAAGGTCGCGGAGATGCAGCGTAGTTGCCTCCTCGTCGGGATTCAGAGTCCAGTCCTCGAGTCTGTGAAAGATCTTTGCGTCCGACTGCCACAACACACAGAGCACCTCTGTGAAGCGGAACCTCGCGTTTGCAAGCAACCCCCGCAGCGAGCTGTTGGACGTAATACCGAGCGCGGCCAGATCGTTGGTTGCCTCTACGAGCTCGTTGAGCGCCTGCCGCAGGTAGTGCGCAGCCGTGGGCGAGCTGGTATGCCTCGGCACCCAGTCTGGAAGCGGCGACAGCGGCTGTCGAACGAGAATCGACACATCGGTGAGCGAGAAAAAGTGCGACAGCAGACTGATGTATGCGTCGAGTGCCTCGACGGCCCACGCCTTGTTCTGCGCCGACATGCCCTCACTACTACTGGAGCCGGCAGTCTGCGACTTGGACTTGACGAATTTGCCCTGGGCGTGGTTCTTTGCCACGCGCCAAAAGTTGGGGAGTGTGCCAACGACGGTGTCCGAGAGCCGTTTGACGAGGTCGTGGATGGCTCGCCAGTTTTCCGCGCCGTGGCATTTCTCAAATGACGGCGACGGGTCGCCTCGAGACAGTGTGCGGACGCAACGCTGGAGGTCTTTGGCGGTATCGCGCTCTGAGAACGAGACGAGTGCGTCGACGGCGCGGATGGCCTCGAGGGTGCCAATGGCGGCGTCGAACTCCTTGCGCATGAGCGAGCGGATGTGCTGGTGCTGGGACTCGAGATAGATGCCAACGGGGTCGTCGGTCGGGTCGAGCTCGAGGAGGATCTCGATGGTCTTTTCCTGGTCTTCGACGCTGCGCCGCGGTTCGCGCAGCTGGGCAGTCAGCCGGGTCTGCATGTCCTTCATTGTTGCTTCGACTGCATCCCACACCTTGGCAAACACGCGTTTCTGCTGCATCTCGGACTTGCCGCCTGCTGTTGTCGGCGTGGCCACGGTGGCGGTGGAGCCCATCCCGCCCGCCGAGTCGGGAGGGTTGTTGGAGCTGTTGCCCACGGCGAGCAGCTGGCCTGGGCGACTGTCGAGCAGATACTTGCCCTTCTTGTAGTCACGCAGAGCGACGTCGTACCTTCCCGCCTCTACCGACTCCGACAGCGATCCGGGGAGGTTGAAGAAGAACTTGGAGCGTTCAAACACGCCGAGGGTGGACCGGAGCTTGATGGTCTTGAGGTTGTTTTCGAGGACGGGCATAAAGACTTGGTCTGCCTTGGCAGAGGCGTTGGCAAGGATTTCCTTGAGCGCCTTGACGCCGTAGTCGGCGTTTGGCTGAAGCGGACCCGTTTCCGTGTCGCGCATCTCGCGGTAGACTCCGTCAGTGGTAGCTTTGACCGCCACGAATCTGTCAAAGTTGTCTTCGACCAGGACCTTGAGAGCCTCGGAGCGTTGGTCGATGCTGTTCTTGAGGTGCTGGATGCCGTAGGAGAGGTCTGCAAAGGTGGCGTCGGGATGTATGGTTGACAGGAAGGTCTTGGGGTCAAACGACTTGCTAGACAGAGAAGTCTGAATCTTGACGTCCTTGGAGAGGCCGCGAAACGTTGCCATGGACGTACGGAGGCCCAATGGATCAGGGTCATCTGCAACCGAGGTGGACGAAGAGGGGTCCTGATTTGAGGACTCGGACTCTGTCATGTGCCATGCTGATGGCTCGGCTGTATCCAGATGATACGCCTTGAGCAGCTCGGCCTCGTCATAGTCGAGGCTCATCGTGTTGACCGTGTGTCACTATAGGAGGGGAGATGCAACAATCGACCTGGACCAGCCATGTAACCACCCACTTTTATTCGGGACTTGGCCGCGTGCAACTCTCTAGCGTCGGGAGTCGCTCTTCTCCTCGTCGCCACGACTGATGCTATAAAAGTGTGAGAGTAGGTACGAAGGCAAGCAAGCAGGTTGGTACAAGGAATGAGGAGGGTGGCCGAGTAGCGGCGGGTGGCATGTGCGTTGGACATGATTTCAGGGTTCACGCGAATTGTAACACAAATAACCAATTCTGCCAACTCTTCATTGTCAGATCCCAACACCATCATGCTCCGAGACGACCACGAAAAATGCAAATGCAAATCAACTTGATTATCATCATTGCGTGGTTGCGATTGCATAGCCAAAGCACGGCATTGCAAAAGCCAGTCTAGTATACTTGAGTACATATGAAATGGAACGAGCGTGACAGCAAAGGGCGGAATGCAGTAGCAACAGTGGTGTTTTTGGAGTGGAAAGGGGGGGGGGGGGGGGGGGGAATAACGTGCTTAGCCGTAGCTGCCCATCTGGTTGCCGCTCTTTGGCTTGCTGATTTTGGCAATGTTCTTCTTGAGGATATCAAAGACGACGGCGTACATGTTGCGGACGTCTGTGATCTGCATGCGAAGGCGGTAGATGGTTTTGCGGTCGTGTTCTCGGAGCGCCTCGCGGTAGTCTTGGATTCCGGGATAGCGGACGAGTTTGGCAGCAAGGTCGCCTCGGGTGGTGTGGAACGTAATTGGCGTGGCCAGCAGGTTGTAGGCGGCATCCTGGGTACGGACTACCTCGTTGAGCGCCTCTTCCTGAACGGACACGCCGAACGTGTCGCCGTCCTCGATCTGGGGCATCTGCAGGTTGATGTACATCTTGAGCGCGTCCATCAGCTCCACCAGCTCATCCCACTCGGCTCGGAGCTCTTCAAACGTGTTCGCAAAGTACTCGGACGCCTTGACGACGCCTCGAAACACGTGCGAGTCCGAGTCGGAACTCGAGCCCGACCCGGCATCGTTGGACGCCGCACTGCTGCCATTGACGCCGGCCGACGAATCGGTCGTCTTGCGCTTCTTGCTCGACGATGGTGCTGCATCTACGCCCGCATCTCCGTGTCCACTGGAAGGCTCGTAAACGTTTGTATCGACGTCGAGAGCCGAAGTGTCAAAGTAGTTGGTTTTGGAGAGCACGTTTGCCTTGTCCTCGTCGATCTTGGCAATCTTTTGGTTGAGGCTCAGGATCTTGGCCGGTAGCCTCGTCTGAATAATGTCGACTGCCTTAGCTCGAATGCCCTCTTGCCACACCTCGATGGCGTCCGTGGTGGACTGGTCGAACTGCAACCTCACTGCCGACGACATGGTGCCTGCTGGTCGATCGTCGTGTGATAACGGTGGTGTTGAGCAGGAGGGACAGGTCGAAGAAAACTGAGCTCCTGCTGCAGCTTGCAAGAAGAAATGACGATTTCAGGCAACTCCACTTTTTTTTTGTTCATCAGTCTAACACCGCCAAAGACCAACGAACATGTCGTACATAACCATGACTAGCACGGCCATCATGGCACATTCGACACTGGATATGATGGTATCATGTCTTGTATTCTACAGACGGCAAAAGACAAGCGCAAACCGTATTACAAGGTGTATTGAATTGAACCACGCGAGATTTTCCTATGCGTCCATCGACTTGCGGTCGATCTCGGGAGTGTCTTTGGGATCTACGTAGCTGACGTGTCCGAGGCCGAGTTTGTCACCCAGCACCTTCCACCAGGGAACCGTGTCTGGGCGAGTCAGGCCGTTTTTGAGGCCGGTGTACTGGAGGTCGGCCCACTTGGGGAAGGTGGAGCGAATCATAAAGTTGACCTGCCAGTCGGGGTAGAGGACGGTGACGCGGCCACTGCTCGGGTCAATGTACCAGGACTTGCAGCCCGAGGTAAAGACGAGCTTGGACATGGCCTTGGCGATCCAGTGCTGTTCGTCGAGTTCGGCCTTGAGCTTGACTTCGAATGTGGGGATGCGGGCACGCTTCACCTGCTCCGAGGCCGGGGTGCCGGGAACGTGGTCGATGGCCACCTGGGCTGGGCGTGGCGCCGCCAGAACCGGCTTGGCGATCTCGAGGATAAAGTTGACCTGGCACTCGGTGGTAAAGATGACCGACATGTGACCCGTCGCGCTGTTGGCAGCCACGAGCTGGCCCATGTTGGGGAACGTGGCGTTGAGCGAGGAGCGATAGTTGATGGGACCGCCGCCGCCGTACTTTTTCCAGTGTGTGCGCATGTCGTGACGCGCACCGTAGATCTCCATGGGATGACCTGCACGCTGCGTGGCGAATCCGTTGGCCATGATGATGACATCCGCCTTGAGACGTCGGCCGTCGGCCATGACGACGTGACGCTCTTCGATGCGTTCGAGCTTGGTGCCGTCGAGCTTGACATGCGGCTGGCGCAGGACGGGCAGATACTCGTCGTCCAAGATGCGGCGCTTGCAGCCGACAAGTACCTTTTTCTGGTCTGGGATGAGCAGGTTCCAGTACTCCTTGGGCGCATTCTTCTTGACGTGGTTGACGCACATGGTCCTCCACCACCATCGCGAGAAGCGGCCGATCGGGTTGAGCAGCAGCACGGAAAAGTGCGATTCGAGCACACACCAGATGAGGAACCGATGGAGCTTGCGAACAAATAGACTCTTCTGGAGCAGCCACTTGAAGCCGGGGATCTTGTCAAAGGGGTTGTGCGGGTGTGGCGCGATCCAGTGAGCGGAGCGCACGATCTGTGTGAGCGACTTGGTCTGTGGAGCGATGCGAGGTACGAATTGGGTGGCGGAGCAGCCGTTACCAACGACGATGACATCCTTGCCCTTGAGCTCGACGGAATGGTCCCAGCGAGCCGAGTGGAAGATGGGACCCTTGAACGTCTCGTGGCCCGCAATGTCGCATTCCTTGGGCTGGGAGAGACCGCCGACAGCACTGATAAAGAGCTTGCAGACGTAGTGGTGCTTCTCGCCGGGCTCCTTGCTGTCCCGCTTCCAGTCTTCGGACCAAATGTGCCACAGGCCAGTGTCGTTGTCGAAGCGTGCCTCCTTGACGGTGGTCTGGAAGTGGAAGTTGGGGCGGAGGTTGTGCTCGGCAGCCACGGTCTCAAAGTATTGGCGCAGCTCGTTCTGCTCGGGGTAAAAGGTGGACCAGTCGCCCTTGGTGCGGAACGAGTAGGAGTAGACGGGTGCGGGTACGTCGCAGCCGCAGCCGGGGTACGTGTTGACTTTCCAGGTGCCGGCGAGGCCGTCCTCCTTCTCGAGAATCTTGACGTCGGTGATGTTGAAGCGGCGCTTGAGCTGGCAGGCTACGCACATGCCGCTGAGACCGCCTCCGACGATGACGACATCGTGATACTGGGGCGTCAACGTCGGCTGCGTCGTCGGTGGGAGCGACATTTTTGTTGGTGGTGGATGTCTTTGGTGCGAATATGCGCAGCACAAGTAGCGTACGTCGGATGCGCCGAGATCAAGACAAAGTGACGATCAGCCGGATTATATGTGCTGAATGGGAAGGAAAGGGAAGGGAAGAACGGAACAGGACCGGTGATCACTGGATATACTAGTGTGACGCCCTGATGAAACGCAAAGTGCCAGAAAGATGTGAGCAGGTCGAAGGACACTTGCACGTCGTTCGACAATGGATGTGTGCTGCAGACCATCCTCCTCTACCACAGTACTGAACCTGCTGTACTGTACTGTCCTGTACTGTCCTGTCCACTAGCTGATAAAGAGAATCAAAAGCGGGGAAGTACTGTACAGTAGTCGGACTCCAATTGGCATGGCTTTCACACGTCGCTGCACGCTGCACACTCGAGATCTGCACCGCGCGTCAAACCAACAAAGGACAGCAGCTCAGCGTCGGCCCGACAGCATGCTGCTCTTGTGCTGTCTCTGTGCTGTAGTGCTTTCTTCTCATTAATATTGTGTAGGTTGCCTGTCAGACGGCCACTTTGCATCTGCTTGTTACTCCCCCCAGAATCACTTTCTACGCCACCGCCTGCAGCATCGTACTACAGTTCCTGTAATGCGGACGGCAGCTTGGAACACTGTAGGGTTCTGTAATGGAAAGGTTGTTTCGGAAGCAGCTCCGGGGCCGGGGGTGGGGTCACCAGCTCATTTTGCCGAGCGGCAACCTCTGCTCCACTCGCAAACCAAGCCGGGGCGACCGTCGCGTAAGGCGGTGTGTGGTCACCGCCACCTTTTTATTTTTTATTTTTATTTTTATTTCTCCACCCCCTTCGGCGCCGACATCACTCTGCCACACGGCAGTAGCACACTTCGGCCGTGGCGTCTCATTTCCCTTGCTGCTCGCCCATACCGTGCTGTACGAAGACGCCAGGCTCATCCAATTAATACGTTTCTGTAGGCCTTGAAACGACGACACCCCTCCAGAAAGAGTTTCAAAGTCAGCCTTGCAAGACACAGTCGAGTGCCCAGCGTTGATTTGGCGAGACCACGAAACGAGCGTAGTTGATATGATAGCACGATATACGAGTCACAAAGAGAGTCGTTCAGACGGAAGAAAAACAGAGAAAAAGTGTCCATGATACCCGGCAATTGTCAAGAAAGATGAAGGGAAGTGAAAGGAAAGAGCAAGAGATCTTCCAAAAGTCCGGAGCCAGAGCACGTGTGCGGTCTTTACTCTAGTCACGGTTGCTCAAGGTCCTCGACCAGCCTCGCTTCTATTGCCACTGTCATGTACAGCGGCAAGGGCTGGCCTTTATTCGATGCGGTGGTGTATGTATGTGTATGTGTATGTGTGCGCCATCGCTTAGGCGTTGTGCGAAGTGACGCTCCACTGGCTGAGGGGAACCGACTTGGGGGTGGCCGAGTCAGCAGCGGTCAGGTCGCCCCACTGTGGCTGCCAAACCACCTGGATGGTGCTCGATGCGTTCTGTGTTCCGCCAACGTCGATCTGCAGAACAGTGACACCCGTGTTGACCTGGTCCGCGTCCTCGCCCGGCGGCGGCGTCGTCGCCGTGCCGTAGATGCGTCGCGCCGGCGGGCCCTGTGCCGAGAAGGTGGCATCCGACGGGCTCAGGATCTGCACCTTCATCGTCTTGGTTCCGCCCAGGCTCACTTGACCAACCACGCCCGCGTTGGGGTCCGTGATCGTGCTCTGCGTCAGCGTCGCCGTCTTGCCGTCGGCCGAGATCGACACAGTGCCGTTGGTCTGCACACGCCACTTGACGTTGGTGACGCTGCTCGACTGCGCAATCTCGTCCTGCACCAGCACCTGTCGTCGTCCATTGAGCATTCGGATTCCGCGCTGAACAATGCCGGTTCCCAGGCTGTAGCACGAGCTCATGTCCGTGACAAAGGCGGCAACGTCGTTGGTGCCCGGAGCATACGTCAGGCTCGAGGTCTGCGAGACACCAGTGGTGCTGAAGGTGTTGACGGGCTTGCAGTTGGGGATCTGGTTCTGCATGTTGATGGTCAGCGTGTTCTGGCCGTCTGTTGCCTTGCGGTAGTAGGTCCAGCGCGCCGCATCGGCAGCCTCGCTGGCAAAGTAGTCGGTCGACAGGTAGTTGCCGTTGCCGTACTCGCCGGCCCAGCGCGTGCCCAGCGCATCAATGATAAAGTCACCCGCGTCGAGGTCGCCGTGCGTCTGGTGTCCCGTGCCGTTCGACGCCTTGATGGCCACAAAGAGCGCGTTCGAGTCGGTCCACGAGCTGCGCATGCTTGCCCACGATCCCGCGTCGTTGTCAAAGTACTTGTCAAGGGCAAGGCCGTTCCAGAACGCTCCCTTGGCCGAGGGCTCGTACCAGAACATCGACAGTGGGTCAAACGCGGCATCCGCACGGTCACGCTGGTAGACGGCAGCGGTGGCGTCACCCGACAGCTTCGAGTAGAGCATCAGCTGGTTGGCCGTGGTGGCAAACTTGTTGGGGCCGTTGTCACCGTAGGCAAACATACCGGCGGGGCCCGAAACGTACATGTGGAACAGGCTGGTCTGGTACCAGTTGGCATTCTCGGCCTGCAGGCCCTGGTCCGAGCCAGTTGCGGAGATGAGCGACGAAAGCGCACGCGCGTGGGCGTTGGTGCCGAAGTACCAGTAGTTGGCGGTCTCTGACCAGGTACCGTCGCTGTACACACCGCGCATGCAGTTGGCCTTCATGTTGGTCAGCGCCGAGTTGATGATACTGTCAGCGATGCCGGTCTCGGTGTCGTTGCCGTCACCACGGATGGCCAGGGCACCGGTGAGCATACCACCATTGCAGACGCAGTTCCAGTTGCCGTTGCCGTTTTCAGTCAGTCGCCACCATCCATCGCTGGTGTACTGAGTCTGACCAGGCACAAGGCCGTAGTTGACAATGGCGAATCGGATCGTCTCGCGCTCAGCATCGGTCCAGTCGTTGTAGAGCCAGTCGTAGCCCATCGCGAAGGCCGAGGTCATCTCGGCCACGTCGAGGAAGTGCGGCGGGTTCCAGTGGGTGCCGTTCTGGCCGAAGAAGGCGTTAGTGTTGCCCGCAGCGGTGTTGAGCTCGAGGAAGAGACGGTCCTTGAATGCGGTGTTTCCCGACATCTTGTAGGCATACGCCCAGGCCTTGACTCGCTGCTGGATTTCACGGCTGATGTCAAGAATACCAGAGCCCGAGGGACCGCCGTCGAACACGAAGGCAACAGGGTCGAGCTTGGCCCAGGCGGTGGCATTTGTAAAGATGGTCTCGTTCCAGACGGTAAGGTAGGCGTCGTTGGCGATCTTGGTGGCGAGGCAGTTCCACTCGTTCTGAGTGGTCATGATACGCGGGTGGGGGCGCAGGTTGGTGAGCGAGTAGGTTGACTCATCAGTGTTGGCACAGGTGCTGTTGTGCGTCACACCGCCGTAAGAGGCAGCCGAGGTATCAACCTGGCTGGTAACGTACGAAGGGTTGCCGTAGGGGTCGGTGCCCTGGTAGAAGAGCATGTTGTTGCCACCGGCCTTGGCAGCCTGCTGCGCTGCAGTCAGAGTGGTACCCTGGACGTTGGGAGTCGAGGCACCGCTGCCGCTGACGGTGCTACCCGAGCCCTTGCTGCTGCTGTCCTTGGCAGCACGCGAGCCAAAGATACCACCAACGACAGCACCGGCAATGATGAGGATCAGGAGAGGCACACCAATCTTGATCCACTTGGACACGCCACGCTTGGGCTTGGCGTACGAGTAGGTGGCCGCGGCCTGCGTGGCGGCGTTAGCGCCACCGTAGCCGGCCTGCTGGCCGCCGTAGTAGCCCTCGCCAGCATGCTCCTTGTAGGCCGAGCCCTGGTCCGGGTAGTCGCGGTAGTTTCCACCGCCGGCACCTCCCTGAGCGTAGCCCTGTTGAGGGTAGCTGTCCTGCTGGTAGGACTGCTGGTAGCGCTCATCGTACTGAGACGCATTAGAGTGAATGTAGGGATCCTGGGGTCGTTGATACGACATGACGGGCCAAAGAAATGTCCCAAAGAGCGGAGCTCGCTTGCCGTCACAAAGAAGTGTCCAAGGAGGGTCTAATGGAGGGAATGGGGGACGAAGGAGTGGGCAGGTGAAGAGGAAGAAGGTGGGTGTCGGCTGCCCCACAAGAGTAGATGTCGATGGCGACGAGGTGAAGAAGGATGATGATGAGGTTGTTGGTGGTGGTGGTGGTGGAGGGACAATGCGATGCAACGGCAAGCAATGCAAAGTGTGTGATGGCAGCAGAGTGTGACCAACTCGAAAGGGGTTCCGAGGCTGGTCGAACAGGAAAGTGCAGTACAGTACAGTACAGTACAGTGCGAGGAGGAGGATAGGGAGACAGAGAATGGCAGGATCACACAGGGCAGTCTGGCAGTGTGTGCGCTTAGTTTCAGCGCAAGAGAGGCGTGTGCCAGCAAGAAACAGCAAGCAGGGCTGACCAAACGCCAGAGAGGGGCATGATGTCCAACTGGGCTCGGACGAGCCGTGCCGACTTGGGGCCTCACTGCAGCTGCTGGTTCGGCACTGCTGCAGTCAGGGCATACTGCCGATCGTGCAGTTTGCCGGCTTGTCCGCTAGACGCGCGCAGATGCGCAGGTGCATCTCTATGTGTGTGTGTTTGTCTCATCGTTCTCTTGCTTTTTTGGATTGGATTTTTTTTGGTAAGTTTTCCTCCTCGTTTCTGCGCGCTGCCACTGCTTCTCAATCGGCCGCCTGACGACACGAACCGCGTAAGACTACTGCCTGCAGCTGTGTGTACATGTATGTTCTTCTCATTTACCACGCAGATACGAGCCTACCACTGACTGCCACGCCAGCCAACGCTAGCTGGATTTATTATTGTATTGATTGCCACTCTCTGCAAGGATCGTCTGGTCGCCATATTCGGGACGAGCTGAATCCCGCTTCTCTGCAGGACATGTCACTGTTTACACTGCTTGGGCCGCCGACATGCAGATTCGTACAGGGACCAGGAGGCTCATCAGCAGAAGGATCAGGTCCTGAAGTGGGCTTGTGCCAGTTGTTGGCTTGAATGAAGTCAAGCGCTCGAACAGCTAGAGACGGCCAGGTAGGATACGGTACAAGGCAGCGCCCCGCACGGGCTGATCAAAGGGGGCAAAACCCTAATCACCTTCTCCGCTCCTGCCGCTGAGCTCAGACGCCATTGTCATTTGCAACCCGTTGCATGTCCTGACCTATGGAGGAGCTGCGAACGAGCTTTGTAAAGATGCTGAGCCTTCTGCCGCCGCCAACTGTCGACAGGGTACTCAACACGGCAAAAGGGAGAGACAGTGTCAGCTGCAATGGCGCCGACCGGCCGGCCGGCTGGCTTGCTGCATCGAACATGGCCGTCAGAGGCCGGCGAGTCGTAATCAACACCATGCAGCGGCCACACTGGTTGTGCGTGCTAATGCGATTTTCCTGTCTCGCTCGATTTTGGCAGAAAGGGCTGTGCTCGCGAAACTTGAAGGGCAGGTCAGGGTCTGAAATGTGCAGGCGAAGCGATGGATTCGCCCGAAATTTCATCTATGGTCGCTGGGGTGCCGATGCCTGCCAAGCTCCAGACGAGGTCAGGGCGACGGCGGCGGCAAGATCTCTGGGATAGCTTGGCACCCACGCACCGCAGTGCAGAGCGAATTCAAGGCGTCGCCTCCTGGACACACGCCATGCCATTGACACACCCGTCAGACTTCTTCCAGATGTGACAGAGAGAGGGCAAGAGCCTGAATGTTCTTGGTCCAGTACTGTACTGTACAGAATATAATAATGTAGCTAGTGGCATTGATTTTTCTTTTCGCTTTCCGAGGCCGAGCTGCTTGGCCCTCGCGTAAAGCTGCTTTGTAGGTTTTTCTCCGACTGTGGCAGAATCACGCTGACTACTCGCATTTCCTGAAGTACAGGACTGTGGTGGTGCGACGGAGGCTTCGGCCAGAATTTCGAGCTTGAGCCCACAGACTGTGGAAGTCCAAGAGGTTCTTCTGGCTGGTTTACAGTGCTGCACTGCTCCACCGCTGCACCCCGTCTGCAAACACAGTAGTCGAGTCGGCCTCGGAGTCGCGCCGTCCGCCGTGAAGCGGCAATCTGCAGCTCGGCGGCGTGCACACCCACCCCAATGCCAGCGTTCCGTTCGGCCACTAAGTGTCGACCACCTCATCCCCACTCTAGCACAGTTCTGTTGTGCTGTGGTTTCGCCGAGACAGATTCGAACAGGCTCTTGACCGATTCAACACAGAGCCAGTACTGAGATCCTAGAATCTGCCCGATATGATCCAAATACTGACATATCGGTACACAATGAAGAAGTGGTTGGCAGATCTCACGCGGTTCACTCTCAGTATCGGGCGAGCACCTTGCTGCCACCACAGAGATACTATTTCTAACAGACAATCGGCAATTCCGCATCACCGGCCAGCCAGCTCTCATTGCTCTCGTTTCCAAGAGGCGATCGCAAGCTGATAAGGACGTATCACGCAGCAGGGTTTGGTCTTCTGTTGTTACATTTTGTGAGGTCCGAGTTTTGCGCAAGTCACATCGGTCGTGGCAGGTCTACTGCGATCATTGGTACAGTTAAAATCGGTAAAATCGGAAAAAGTGAGAGAAAAATGTGAAGTTGGGAAGGCCCATAGTGGTGATAGACGACGGAGCTGTCTTGAAGCGTGCGTAAATGTAGCCGACTGCAAGATCGTCCGAGCAAAAACTACTTTCGACCGCCGCTTCGGACGGAACCCGACAGCATCGACGGATCGACCGAAGCGGGCATCGCCGCATCCTCAGGTACGGGCGAGCGTATAAAGGGACTTGGGCTTGTGGAGCCGCGTCCCAGATGCGTAGGGCTAAAGTCGAGGTCGTCTTTGCCCTCGGCAAGCGCGTAGGGGCCTGGGCCTCCCCCGCCGCCCACATGCTCGCCAAATGGCGACGCAGCCATCGCCATGCCCGACGGCGTCGGCATCATCGTGTAGCCGTTCGAGTCCAGGTTCGAGCTCTGCGGGATGACCAGTGCGTTGCTTCCGTGCATCGACGCGTTTCCGGGCCCACTGCTGGCGTCCTCATCGTCTCCGGCCTTGCCGTTCGCAGCGTCCGCCTTTGTCTTGTCCTCTTCGGGCTCGATGATTGGCGGAGGCGCCACTTCGGGAACCACAAGTCGGCCAGCCTTCCAGCGTGCGCCACAGGCGTTGCAGAGCTGCGACGGCCCCTTGGGTCCTCGTCGCCACATGGGGGTCTTGGTCTTGCCGCATGCACCACAGCTCTTGATGGAGCCATCGGGGTTGTGTGTGGCAACGTGTCGCTTTCGCTTTGGTGGCTTGGGTGGCTCTGGCGCGCCCGGCTCCACCTTGACGCCGTTGGGCCCAATTACAGTGAGACCGATACCTTCGTACGAAAAGTTGACCTCTTCATCCCGGGCGCCCGCCTTGCGCTTTACCATCGGTCGACCCTGGATTGCCTGTGGACGAACGCCGAACTTGTCCTGTAGGTGGTCTTCGAGTCCCTGAGGCAGCATGGCGGGGGCGATGCGTGGCAAGATGAATCGCCGATCCGGTATTTGCGAAAAGATGTCCACAAATGTCTCGGTCGTCTCCTTCTGGATCTTGATTTCTTCCATCGGCAGGTCCAGCAGGTGGTACCGGATCTCGGGCACCAGGAACTCGGCAACATCCGGCTCGAGCTCAATCTGCGGTTCGCGCTTGATCACAGGCTGGCACGTCATGGTGCCGGGCACGCGCCCAAACGCCTCCCACAGACTCTCGGTTACGCCGCCCTTGATCGTCCAGGTGAGTGGATAGATCTCGTGCTTCTTGCTGTCGCCGCCCAGCTGCGTGTCCTCGAGGTTGCCGCTGATCGACATCGACTCCATCTTCACTGGTTTGGACCCGCGCTTGGTGGAGGCGCCTGCAGTCTTCTTCGTCTTCTTGCCCGCAGTACTGCTTCCGTCGTTGCCAGCCTCGCTGGTGGCAGCAGCGAGCGGCGCCGTCGCATCTGTCGGTGAGCTCGGCCCGCTGATCTGAGGTGGACTCTTACTCGCATGGAGGCTGGCTTCCTCTGCTGCCTTGCGTTTGAGCTCCTCCTCCAGCTCACGAAGACCGCTGCCGTCCGCTGCGTCGGATCCGAGCGAGGGCGCAAAGAAGCTCAGCTTGAGCTCGGGCTCGATCTTGGGCATCTCCTCATCGTCAGAGTCGTGGTCGAAGAAGCCACGTCGCTCCTTTTTGATCTTGGGCTTTGTGGGTCGCTCGAGACCTTCGGTGCGCTCGACGAGGCACTTCCACAGCGGAAGGATGAAGCGCATGCTCGGGTTTTCTCGGAATTCAACCACAATGACCGGTGGGGATGGGAGACCCTCAGTAGGCCAGCCAGGCGGCGGATGCGGCAGCTTTGTCGGGGCCGCCGGTGGGACTGGCTGCTGTTGCTGTTGCTGCTGTTGTTGTTGCTGATTCTGCTTCTGTTGCTGCTGTTGTTGCTTTTGCTGCTGTTGCAAGAGCCGTTGTTGCTTCTGTGCCTGCTGCTTCTCGGCCGCAGCTTTAGCCTTTGCCTCGGCTTTGGCTTTCTTCTTGGCTTCGCGCTCTTCGATCTTGGCTTGCTTTTTGCTTGCCTTGGCAGCCTCGTCCACCTTGGCCTTCTTGGTCTTCTTGCCGTCAGGCGTCGAAGAGGCGCCAGGACCCGGAGCTGTGCCGGTCGATCCGGCCGTTTTGGCAGACGCCGATGCACCTGCTGTGGCGGCAGTCGCACCACCTTTGGCTGCAGCGGCTCGAGCCTCGTCCTCACGCAGCTGGGCTGTGATGGCCTGAATCCATACTCCCAGTGCCTTGAGCTCGGTGGGGCTTGCCTTGCCAGACGCAGCCACGTGCAAGAGCTGCTGAAGTTCCGGGTTGAGCGCTGCGGTGGCGTTGACTCTCGACACAAGAACTGCATCGATAGCAGGCGGCGGAGGGGGGCCTTGCGGTCGGCTTGGTGCTCCTGCAGGCGCTGGTGCTGCGGGAGTCGCTGGCTTGATTGGTGCCTTGGAGGCTGCTGCTGGAGTTTCCGCTGTCGAGGCAGCGGCCCCTGCACTGGACTGGACTGTCGGTACCTTTGATGCAGCGCCATCCGCCGATGTTGTACCACCGGACGTCGAGGCCTTTGTCGCATTCGGAGCGCTGCCGGTGCCGGCAGTTGGCTGGGTGGTGACCTTTGCAAGAGCAGCGCCCTTGTTGCTGGCATTGGCGGCGGCCGGACTCGTTCCTGGCGCTGCCGACGGAGCCCGCTGCGGGGCAAAGGGGACTGACTGCGTCGACGATGTGACAGAAGTCGGATTGCCAGCACTGCTGTTCTGGCTCAGGCTGGGCGGTCTAGGAAGAGAAGGCGTCGTCATGGGCGGACGTGGCAGGGCGACCGGCAGGGTGACTGGCTTGACTGTAGATGGCGTTGACGACGCCGCAGCGGGAGCAGCAGAAGGAGGCGGCTTTGTTACGGGCGTACCGGTCGAGGCTGGCGCAGCCTGAGCGCCAGCTGCAGGTCGAGCTGTGACGACTGGGGTCGCTTGCGATACGGGTGAAGCCTTCGGTGCCGCCGAGGTCGCAGGTGCAGGGGGGAGCGTCGTTGTCTGCGAGGCAGGGGCAGCTGTCACGGCTGCGGGAGCCGGCGTTGGCAAGACCGGTGCAGACGCAGCATTGGCATTGGTCGCGGTAGGACGACCGACAGTAGCCTGGGAAGTGGCTTGAGCCGCCGAAGGTACCTGCGGAAGTTTGGCGACCGGTGTAGAGGCAGTCGTGACAGTTGGTCTGGGCGGTAATGCAGATGTGGCAGCTTTAGGTGGTGCGCTGGCTGAGGTGGCTGGGGCAATAGCAGCCGGTCTGACGGGCACAGTCGCAGCAGCAGGCGAGGGCGTCGGGGCAAGCGAAGGCATTGGGGCCGGTGGCAGCGACGGCTTGCTCATGGGCAGGGGCATCGACATGGGCATTGTGACACCAGCCATGGGCGAAGGCTGCATGGGCTGCATGCCGATCGGTGGCTGCGGAAGATGGCCGTGGCCGTAGGGCTGCATGCCCATCCTCGCCATCGGATGGCCCATCGAAGGCGGCATCTCGTAATCCGGTCGAACCTCCCAGAACTTGGTCTTTACAAAGACATGCGGTCCGACCTGTATATCGGCACGGCCCAGCGGGATCATCACATGGGGATCACGAGGATTGAGGCCGTGCAACAGACTCAATGGAAGCACGTTGGGATAGATCATGCCAGATCGGACACGTTGGCTGAAGGGCGTCAGCAGCGACGACAGATGCGAGAGTCGCGACTGCCGCAGGGACTGCAGCAAGACCAGGCTCTCTTCGATCGTGGCAGGCTCGCGTCGCCTGCGTCGTGCCTCTCGACGGGACTCTTCAGCCTCGCTGTCGTCATCCGAGTGGTCAGAGAGCACCGAATAGTCGTCGCTGTCGCTGCCAGAGTCAGGAGAAGACGTGGTCTCAGAAGCGCCCATCGACATTGCCGAGCGCACGCTCGCATTGTCGAGCATGGGCATCTCGGGACGGATGTCGGTGTAGGGAAGCTGGAAAGGGAGCACGAGCTCGGGCATCGCGCGACGTGCTCCGCCGCCTGCAGGAAGCATGGCCGGAACGGTCTGGTCGGCTACCGAACCAATCGTTCCTCCGGCCGTGCTGGTACTCGGCTGATAGACGAGATCTTTGGCGGCAACACCACTCTGGTTTGATTTGCGCTTCTGCTTCGGCTTGGCGGGTGCCGCTGGCTTTGTCGCCTTAGCCTTGGCCGTCTTCTTAGCTGGAGTGCCGGTACCATTTTGACTAGCATTTGTCGGGGCGATGGAAGCAGCTGGAGCGGTCGTGGACGCGGAAGCGGCCGAGGGCTTGGCATTGGACGCAGACGAAGCGGATGGCACCGCTGATGGTGCTGTTTGCCCTTCCTTCTGGTTTGGTCCCGAGGCTGAAGCAGCAGCGGCGGCAGCGGCAGCGGCCTCGGCCTCTCGTTTTGCCTTGGCAGCTGCGGCCGCGTGAAGGCTCACCGCGCTCTTTGGCGGTGGCGGCCGCTCTGTAGCATTTGCATCGCTGGTGACCTTTGGCGACAGAGTCGGCGTGGGCGGAGCTTTGTGCGCTGTAACGGGCGAGACCTGTTTTGATGCTGCTGGTGTTGAAATTGAAGTCGAGGGCGCCGAGATAGATACTGGTGTAGGCACAGTTCTGACGGTCGAAGTAGGTGAACTGGACGTTGATGGGGCCGAGGTCACAAGAACAGCATTGGCAGAGGAGGTAGGGGCGGCAGCGGCGGGGACAGCAGCAGCAGCCACGCCAGGCCGTGCCTGGGTGCTATCTGACTTCGCGCTATCAGGCCCGATGCTCATTGTCTCGCTGAGCAACGCAGGCCCAGCTCACGAGACAAGCGCGGTGTTGTTGAAAAGCATACACGGAGGTGGCTGTGGTGAATTCCGAATGAGCCAGCAGACGGTCAGAAATCAACAGTGCCAGTCGTCCAGTTGCTCAGCGTAAATGCGTGGATGAGCAGGGATGGCCCGATCCTGGTGCGGACTGAACTGTGCTGGTCTGTCTTGCTGACCTTGTGGATTGCGAGTATGCTGAGCGTGGCCGATTCTCGTTTCTGCACGAGTGAGAATGGGCTTTCGACTGTGTTGTAGATTGCAGGAGACCTTTTCGGAAATGCCGATGACACAGCTTGCGACGGAGGCAATGGATGTGATAGTGTCGAGGTCGAACAACGCAATACTGATGTCACAAAATCCAAGTGGCAGTGTCCGCCGTGCTCACACTACCGGAGTTGATCAACCGGCGCCTTGTCGTTCGAGAGCCAAGAGCTTGCTTGATCTATCGCTTCGAGCGTTTACGTGAGCAAGTCGAAAGAAGAAGGAGAATAAGGCTGACCAGTGACCAGTAAGAGCCGAATTGGAAAGGTCGAGAGGACAGGGTGCAGGACAAGGTGTGGTGGGTCGCAAAGCAAGAAGGCCGAAGATAGCAAAGATGAAAGAAAGCTTGTGCAGAATGGGCCGAGCGCCGAAATACGCTTGAGCCTGAAAAGCTGAGAAGCGAGCGGCGAGCAGCGAGCGAATCACTCACTGGCTGAAAGGGGAAACACAACAATGGCAGAAGGGATAGGCCAAGCCAGACCGAACGGGCAGGCAGGCAAAACGGCGAATGCAAAGCCCAGCTCGTGCTGTTGATTGATTGATTGACCAGGACCAAGCTACCCAACTGTACTGTAGTAGGAGTAGTGAGTGACTGATTGATTGACTGATTGATTGATGGGGGCCAAGGGGATGATGCTGTCGCTGCTCCTCCAGATCGAGGCGGCCCGCTGCACACCACAGAGGTCAGTACCAGATGCAGAGCAGGAGTAAATGCAAAACACGAAAAAATCGGAAGAAATCCCAAAGTGCAGGCTGGACAGAGCGCAGGTGGGCAGAAGAGCAAGGGAAGGAGAAAAGGAAGAAGGAAAAAAAGAGCGATGCAGAAGCGGAGGTTGGGCGCAGGAGCAGAGGAAGCAACGAAACAGCACCAACAAACACGCGCTCACAGAGACGGAAGGACAGACACGCCGGTGCGACTCATGCAGCACAAAGGACGGGCAGATCCAGAGGCGGAATTGAGCCCCCCATCATGGACAGGATCGGGTGGAACTGGATCCAGGCCAGCCGGCCAGGGAAAGACTGACGGGCCGCCTGGATGGTCGGCAGCTGCGCGTCAACACCTGCCGACATCGGACTTGACACACGAGCGCCAATTTCGGTCTTGCCTGCCTGCCTCGTGCTTCTCGCTTCTACCCAGTCTTCTGTTCAACCCGACAGACCTGGCGATCTGAGAGGCAGCTTCCCATTCAAATATGGTTAAAAATCAATAGGCAACAAGCAGGAGAACAGCGGGCCACCAGCTCCATCATAGACGTGGTCATCCAGCAGTCCGGATGCTGCCGTTGGGCGACAAAAAAAAAACCTCACCAGCCGCGATCCCTGCTGAACTACCATTTTCCACTGCCTTTTTGAGGTAGAGAGCTTACGCCCTTGGTGTGAAGCATCAGTAGCATAAGCTTAGACAACAGCGATTGCAGTGGGCGCTGAAGCTGTCGGGCAGGAGCAGGCACCTTGTGAGCGGCGGCGGGGTTGTCCGGCCGGACCGGCTATCGTGACGTGACGGTGAAAAAGATGCGCGTGCTCTCTCGACGCTAGCTGCCGCCGAGAGGCCGGACAGATCGAAAAGGACCACCGTCGACACTACTGTGATACGTGGAGCATCTCGTGTGAGTACCGTACCGCAGAAAGGCCGCTTGCGGGCCAGACATGCTCGATGACAGACAAGTCGCTCGCAGCTATTGTCTGTGCACACCCAGACCGGGATCGGCTCCCTTTGACGGTGGTAGCGGCCTCGCCCCTTTCTCTGGATGTAAAGCACAGGCCCGTGCTGCCAAATGCCAGATTTCATTGCTCCGTTGCAGCAACAGCAGCAGCACCGGCAGGTGCATTTTGCGAATCGGACAACAGCCAACAGCGTCAACCTCCATCCATTCACATTGACAGCATACCCATATTCGACAATCACTCCCACCGAGGACACATGACTGCTTTACCTGGCACAGACTTTCTCCGCTTTTTCTACCTGTTGGTCAGAGCAGCGAGGACATGACTGGAACCATTGCTGTGCTGCTGGAGCGGGCTTTGCAAGCGTGGGGAAATAAGAGACCGCCCAACACAATTTGCAAGCATGCACACTGCATCATCGATGCCCACGCCAGCATGAAGGAACTCCTGTAGCCGCCGATGAGCTCCAGAACAGTCCAGTGCAGTGGTAGCTGGTGTCCGGCTAGCGAGCTCAAGATGTGCTGGGAGGGCGCTGTCCACTCAAAAATTCCTTTCGTCTTCTTCTTCTTCTTCTTCCTCGTTGCCCTTCTTGGTGCTGGTTCCGACTGTTGTGCGCTTGGACCCTCTCGTGGCGGCTCGAGCGCTCTCTCTCTCTCTCGTCGGAATACAAAATAGTAATAATATATTGGTCAAGGCGTGCTCGCCAAGTGGCAGGCGCCGTTATCCGGCCAACGAGCTTTTTCGCCTGCAGCAACCCACAGCAAAATGGCCGGCCGTCTTCGTCTAGCGACGTGACCCTGCTGCTTCTGCTCAGGTGCTGTCCCCTCTCGTCTTTTCTCCTTTTTCTCCTGACCCATCTATGTACTTTCTTCGCACATCACCCATCTGGACGCGCCGGGACACTTTGCTGCTCGAGAGACCACTGCAGATTAATTACTCGAGTATATTGTGCTCGTGCTCCATAGCTATCAGCATGCAGACTGGCATGACTCTTTCTCTCGGATGCCCTTCCCGAAACACCTTCTTTGTCGATTATTACAGCGTATGATTGCTGTCGGATATTGTCTGTTTGGAATGACCAGGATTTCCAAGTAGGCCAAGAGGTCTTGCCCATCTGCGGGTCCATGCAGGCATGCAGCAGGGGACCGGCCAAGCTGTTGACCCTTCCTATGAGTCCTTTTTTTTTCTTCCACCCTCCTATCGTCGCTGTGCAAGTCAAGTCTCTCTTCAACACCACCGGTCATCGCTTGGTCTCCGCCTTTGGGCCGAATTTTTTTGCGCTCTGGGACTGTTCCCACCAGCTTCGATGCTTGGCAGAGCGGAGCAGAAGTGCATGAGGTTATGCCGACTGTGGTTCTGGTGAGCGACCCGTTCGGCGGATCTTTCCCTCCGCCCTGCTCCAACGCGCTTCGAAAGCACAGTATCAGTGTCTCGGAGCTGGCTTATCATCGGGAGAGAAATCAACGGCCGCAACTTCTTCCAGGGTCTTCCCCGCAATCGTCTTGTCTCGTAATCCACCCACTTGTAGGCCCGACGGCGGTACGGGAAGGACAAATGAGTGTATTCCGCAGGGCAGTATGGCAAGTGTTCCTGTGTATATGCAGCCCCTTGTGACTAGTCGACTTACTAGCTGACTGCGACTGGTCGGATAGCGTTGGTGGAAGCGTTCCTAAAAAAGGAGATACAGTAAAATTGCCCGTTCGTGCCAAAGCGTCGGATCTGTATCCGACGTTGGCCGGCCCTTCGTCTCGAAGCGAGCTGAGCGGAGGGCGCAAACGCGGAGAAAGCCTCACGCTGAGAGCCAAACGCCTTTGCTGTGACCATTCAATGTCGCGAGGAAATCAATGTCATGCTCAGTATCGAGTCCCCGCCACTTAATCGTGTCTTGAAACGCACGGTTCAGCATGTCTCTCAGACGCCGGACTGTCACGTTCTCGAGGTAAGTCAGCCATCCTTCGAGGTGACCCGGTCTTGCACAACGTCTTGGATATGCGCCGAATGCATACCAGAGGCATATTTACTGTACAGCTTGAGAGTTCAAGAGAGCCTGTGATCCGATGGATCGACTGAATTCTCGTTGGGTGAAGAGGCACGATTGCAGGATCCGTAAGAAGCAACAACACGCCCTTTCTTATCGGATGTGCCCGAGTCGCAACCGCTACGCCCGAACTTCAAAAAAGCGATCTGACACAGTATGACAGAAAACAATTCTCAATGTTAGATCTTCTTGTCTCCGAGTCCCGAGAAGGAAGCTGCAGGTTGCGGCGTTTTTTGGAATTTGTGACATCGTAGCAACACAATTAATGCCATACACATGCCAACCCAACACAGTTTGTGACGGGTCTCTCTTCGCTATCCGTCTTTTTCTGCTGCAGCTCCGGAGACAGAATCGCTGTGCCCCATACAAGAAGCCTCTCCTATCACACCCAACAAACTCTTGGATTTGTCCCAGCACCTGGCGTCAAGCTGTCGCACGGGTTATAGCGCTGACATGATCGGGTCTTGTCGAGTTCGTACCTAAGCCAGCCAGGCGACTTAGCCATGGCCACTCAACTCTCGGCCAGGCAATGGCGAATCACAGCCATAGATGTGTTACGACAAGGCCCAAATCGAAAGCGCATATCTGTGGCGTCTGCCGCTCCCATCCTTCAGCATACGTCTTTGCACCGCACTCACGTTTCGCTCGCGAGCGCAACGACCTACACACACAGGAGCGAGAGCCAGCAAGTACGCGATGCCGAAGATGAAGCGCATGCCTCCGATCTACAGGGCTCGAAACCGAGAAGAGCGGACCTCTCTCGCTTCTTCGATAGGAAGGACATCGATGCCAAGGCAGACGCTCACCATACTGGCTTGCCCCTCTACGAGATCGTTTCGTACTCCAAGAGCATCATCCAATCATTTCGTGATGCACTCAAGACTCGACAGCCCAAGCATATTCTCGAGGCGTACGACGATCTTGTCGATGCGGTCGAAATGCATCGGTCCGCTTGGGCAGCATCCTCGTCCAAACCATTCAAGCTGGACCATAGCTTTCCCTTGCGAAAGAATGACATCCAGACCGCTATACGCATCCTTGTCGAGCACGCCAAGAATCGAGGAAGAACCATGTCTCCGCGACTAATCAGGGCGTGTCGGACCATGTTCCAGGACATGGCATCGCGCTTCGAGTATGCGATCAGCCCAACCGATCTTCACTACCAGGTGCTGGCTCACTGCATGCAGGACCCGGACGCACCAGGCTTTCGCGATCCAGCGCAAGTATTCGCGGACTTGCGGCGGCAACATTCGCACTGGCAGACCAGTTCTGTCGAGTGGAATTTGGTGGCCTCATACCTAGCAGACACCGGCCAGTACCAACGAGCCTGTGAGCTCTGGACCCAGATGCTCGACCACGGCACTTTACCCGGCACAGATATCCGCAACACTATGGTACTACTACACTTTCGAAACCGCAATCTGCAAGAAGCAGAGCAGCAGCTGCTGGACCTCGAGCAGCAAAAAGAGCTCGGCCTCGAAAGCCTGGCAAGGGCCGTCGTAGGTTTCACATCCGCCGCTGCCGATGCATTGGTGCCCTCAGATGGCACAATGACATCGCCAGTGCACAGGTACGCTGCAGCCTTGCGTGAGCTCCTCTTCGACGCAGATGACCCTCCCAACGGCGTTGCAGCCTGGGTCGCTCTCTTGCGCTACGATGCACACTTCAATGGACCCTCACAGGCCATCGATACAGCAAAGCGTGCCGGAATGCAGGGTGCCGTCACTTCGGGCATGCTTGCTGTCCTTCTGCAGCTCCACACAGACAGATTGCAGGGACTACAGACCAGCGACGAGGCGATAGAGCTGCTCGACAGCATCACGGCGGTCGACGCAACCGGAAAGGCCAGACCCGGACCCGAGTGTTACCAACATCTCCTTGTGGCCCTTTTGGGCGGAAGCACGCCGAGCACACAGTCAGACGATTACGACTCGGGTGGCGTAGCGACACCGAATCAGATCCGAGAGGCGCAGCTGCTGTACGATCACATACGTCAGGAGCAGAGTGTACGCCCTACGGCCCAGATGGTAGGTCCACTCCTGTCGGCCTATTGCAACGCATTTCTGCCCTCGCTGCCGTCCGCCTTGAGCCTCGTACAGGATCTGCTCGACCACGCCCCGTCTGCCTCTCCGGTAGCCAGGCCACGTCGCTGGGGCGAGTCGTACTCGGGTTCCCGACTCAAGAAGTCGACTACATCGAGCGATGGCCCGAGCGACATGGCGGACCTGGTGACGACGTTTGTCTCGGCGTGCACCCGCCAGAGAGACTTGTCCATGGCGCAGGAGCTGCTTGGCAGACTGCGTCGGGCGGGATTGGGCCTCGACGCCGGTGTCAAGGCCAGCATTGCCACTCAGCTCTTGTCCGTTGCGACCACGTGGCGCGAAGCTTTCGACTTGTATCAGCAGGTGGCCCGTCTGCAACCCGTCAGCTCATCTAGCGGCTCCGCCTCTCCAGAATTCACGGAGCGGGGATACGTGGCAATTCTGGAAGCGTTTCGGGAACTTGGATGCGCCACGACAGGTTCAACGGGTGACAGAACCAGAGGCGCGGCTCCACCCGAGTATCTGCTGCAGATCCTGCAAGACATGCGGGGCTCGGGCTACCGGCCCTCATGCTCGGTCTACACGTCGATTCTGAACTACTACAGCAAGCTCGACGAGCCGTCGTACGAGGGCGTCAAGGCTACGCACGAGATCCTGAAGCAGGATGCAACGCTGGATCCGGATTTGGCCCTGATCAACGCGCTTATGAATGGGTACAACCGGGTCGACGAGCCGGCAGTGGTACTCGCGATCTGGGACAGCCTGATGGCCTCCCGGCAGCAGATTGACGGCGTGACGCTCTCGATCTTTTTCGACACCGCCGGCCGACACGGTCTGCTCGCCCTCGCACGCAGGGCCATCCTCACCATCCGCCGCGCGGAGGCAGAGAAACGCGAACTCGGCGACGACGGCTCAGCCTCGAGTGCGCCCGGCTGGAAAATCGTCAGGCCGTCCCTGATGAACAAGGGCGCATGGGATGCGTGGCTCGAGTGTCTGGCGCGGTGTGGGCGGCTCGAGGAGGCCATCGAGCTGGCGTTTGGCGAGATGCGGCGCTCGTTGCTGCGCGAGGCCATCGACACTCGGCGGATTTCATTCGTCGGCAATGGCAATGGCAATGGCAATGGCAATGGCAATGGCAATGGCAATGGCAATGGCAATGGCAATGGCAATGGCAATGGCAATGGCAATGGCAACGGCACGGGCGCAAACGCAGACGCAGTAGCAGGCGCAGGAGCAGGCGATGCTACCATCGACGCAATCTCTGCACTGGACGAGCTCGTAGCCCGAAGCTCACGGGCTCCCATCCGCGACACGGACGGAACGGTCGTGGGTCCAGACGCCAAGACGTTTGGCACGCTGCTGCGCTTCGCAGCCAAGGAGAGGGACCGGCGGCAGAAGCGGCTCTTTGCCTCGGCGGGCGTGGTGGGTCTGGGTTCGTCGGCACGCACTTCGTTTTTCCGACGTCCGCTGGCCGAGTCCGTATCGCCATCCCCAACAGTGTCGGTGTCGGCCGCCGAAGAAGCGGCTGAGCGAAAAGGCAGCTCGGTTTGGCATCTCCTTCGCCAGCGTATCCGAGACGACTATAGCTGGGTCTATCAGAGCATCAAGCAGATTGGCGCCACTGCTTAGATGCACACCACCGCATTAAACATCACATTACTAATTGGCTTTTTTTTTGTCAACAGGAATATATTTGTTTATTTCTTGAAAACTCTGGCTTGTCATTGGCCTGCATTGTGCATATACTTGAAGCAAAGATATGAAGAGAGAGCTGGGGAAAAGACATTTCGGCAGCAGACAGCCATAGCGTCGCCACTACTTTTTCTCCTTCGTCGTCGAAGAAGAAGAAGAAGGGGGAGATGCAAGGTCATGCGATCCAACGGTCTCAAGGGCAACGCGGATGTCGTGGGGAATGTCGCACTTGCGGAGGTGGGTGTAGTCGTACGTGACACAGTCTTGGTCCGAGAGGGCGACGATGGTCTTTTGTTTCAGCGAGTATGCGGCGGCTTTCAGCATGAACCGGTCGGTCGATAGTGGCAGTGCGCAGGCTTGGGCGATGAGAATCTGGTTTTTTTGAAATCCCCACCCGATTGCCCCCATTGCCCCAAGTGCCCCAAGTGCCCCAAGTGGCATGTTTGACAAAGAGTTTAGCGTTCGAGAGGTCGAGAGAATAGAAGAGGAAAATGTGACCAGTGGTTCTGGATTAGTTCGTGTCGTGTCGTGTCGTGAGGTATAGCGAGGCTTCGAGCGGCAGAAAAGGAAGCGGTAGAGGGAGGGGGGGCGGGAGGAAGGAGGATTGGCAAACTCACGGTATCAGGATAAACCACCGGTCTGCGATACCTGACGCTAATATTAGCGAGAATAAAGCTCTTGCCAGTGCCGCGGAGGACCTCGTTGCGACGTTGGTCTGTGAAGTGATCCTGGTTCATGAGCTGTTCGGAGAAAAACATGCGGGAGGATTCGAACCAGCGGACAAAGCGGACGTTGTTGACATGGCCGAACTGGTCGTGGTCGCCCCAGACCACCTTTTGCTCCCAGATGCTGGCCGGGTCGTAGCCGAGCGACACGAGGTGCTGTACCGCCTCGTTGGTTTCTTCGCGGGTAAAGTGGCGGGAGGATGCGGGGCGTGCGTCGGACGTGTCCTCGGCGGTGGGGGGTTGGGCGGTTGCGCTGCCGCTCAGACTGCGGTTGCTGGTGGTGGTGGTGGTGGGAGTCGTGGCGGGAGTCGAGGTGGATGACATGGTGGCTCGTCGATCCCAGCGAGCAGCGGTGGTGATGGTGGTGGTGGTTGAAAACGGAGCCTGGTTTGTCCTCCCAGCCAGCGTAGCAGAGATGGTGGTGCCTCGTTGAGCCAGCGACCTGGCAGTACACCCGACCGTGGAGAATGTTGGCAAAGCTACACGTGCTGCGCCCACACCCGGCATTCTGAGACTCGCAGCTCCGAGGTCGATTCCGACACTCACGACAACGACTACGATACCGTGGTCGAGATGTCCAGAACCAACAAGGTACACTTCCGGAAAAAGAGGTGGGGTTCGGCTGAATCGTCCGTCGACTTTTGTATCCAGTGTACTATAACGTTTATCAGGAGGAGGGAGAAGAAGAAGAGAGAGAGGAGGAGCAAGGAAAGGTGTCGGTTTTGTGTGGTCGGTGCCGGTTCCCGGTTATCAATATTCACAATGTGTCGCCGCGGATTAATTGTGCGGGGTAATTAAAAAAAAACAAATAATAATACATAATACCATCCGAGAAAAAGATGCCCATTTATCCATGCCGTGCCCTACTCTTCATGGCTCACAGCAAGACAACTCCGTTTAAGCATGTTCAAGAGTCCTCCAGTCTAACCCCCTACAGGCCCAGAAACCGTACAGTTGTGTGCACAAACATATATTCACATTCACCAACCCCGCGTGAAAGAAAACCATACGGAACGATGCTAGATTGACAAGAAAAACGAAACAAAAAAAAAAAATGAAGAAAGGAAAACAAAAATGGAGAAGAAAAGAAAAGAAAAGTGTGTAAAACCGACAAAACCAATTGCCTCACTGAGCTGCTCGAAAATGCAAAGAAAGGAGAACAAGTGATATAGAGAGAGGGAGAGGGAAAGACGGGCGCAGAGAAAGCAATGTGCAAGAACCAATTGACTCTGTGTTGCCGGCCCGATTTGATTCAATGGCAAGGGGGGAAAGGAGAAGAAACGAGTGTTGGGGGTAACGAGCGCCCAAAGAGGAGCCCTATAGAGAGATATAGAAATGCAACGGTTTTGTCGGGTGAATGCAAAGAGGGGGG
>KZ819217.1:0-50028 GCA_003144125.1 Testicularia cyperi
AATCTCGATCTCGGCCCAGATTGCTCTGTAGAATGGTTTCGGAGCTTGTTTGTTGCAATTAGAAGAAAAAAGGACTCGATTCTGTTCTCAATCTCGATCTCGGCCCAGATCGCTCTAGTGTGACAATTTGGACCTTTTTGTTACGTGTACGAAGCAATGAACATGAGATCGAAAGCGGGATTGAAATGGGGTTTCTTGTCTCCCCCTGCACAAAGAGAAAGAGAGAGAGAGAGAGAGAAGGTGGTTTTCGGATGTTTCGAGTGAAGGTGGGGACAAGCCTCGCCACCATAGAAAGAGAGAGAGAAAGAAGGAGTGTAAGAGGCAGCTGTAGTACTGTTCGTCAAGTCTCTGCGTCATTGTAGCTGTTTCCAAACCGGCGATTTCTGCTTCCATTTTCCCATGTATGGCCGGGGGGGAAAATCACGACCAGCCAACACCAAGACACTTTTCCAACGCCCATTTGCCGTCGACGCCCCCCAGACCGCGGGGGAGCGTATCGAGCCAGCGAACGAGCTTGCTCAGGTCCGACTTGCGACCCCTATCCGCCGCGGCCTGGATATCTGGCAAGTGCGTGATATCCGCAAACCCTTCGAATGCGGGATGCGGCACTACCTCCTCGACTAGTTTCTCGGAGATCTTTTTGTGCGAGGATGGGATGTCGGACCAGGACTCGTTTTTCACGCTGGACCAGAACTTGTACATGTTCAGCCCGGCTTGTTTGGTCAGTGCTTGCGTTGCAGCTGATTCTCGAGTCGAGGCGGAGGCGGAGGCGGAGGCGGATGCTTCTCCTCCACCTTCACCTCCGGCATCGCCACCCTGAGAAGCCAAAGCCGAAGCCGAAGCCGAGACATCCAAAGCAGACGGGGCGAGCAAGAGCGGATGTTCGAGAACAATCAACCCCGGCTTCCCGGCCAGCAAGAACCCTGTTAGCGGGGGCACAAAGTGTCTCGCTGCATCCACAATGTCCTCCCGTTTCTCCCTGGACGAGAGCGAGGGCAGGTAGTACCATGTCCTTCGAACCGGGTAGTGCGAGTAGTCGGTTTGATCGGGTGCTGTTCCCGAGGTTTTTGATCGAGGTATACCCCCCTGAGAAGAAGAAAAAGTAGAGCCTGGCTGTCCATCCCCACCAGAGGCCGCGTCAATCCGCAGGGTCTCCAAAGACAATGCCGACGACGAAGAACAAGAGAGAATATACTCGGACACATCCTCCACCACACCCATGATGTGCGAGACCATGTCGTACTCTTCCGCCTCGCCATCCTCTTTTCCCACATCTTGATTCTGGATTTGGTTTTGGTTTGGGGCTTGGACGTGTTCGCGAGCGTGGGAAAGCTGGTTCGAATAGTGGCGGCGCACAATGTCGTCGAGGTGCTGCCGGGTGTTTCGCGCAAACCAGGGTTGGGATTGAACTGCGAGTCTGGCTATCCTGCTTTCCGACTGTGCGTGCGCCACTCCCACATCCTTGGTGTTCTTGGAGTCCTTGTGTGCCGGTCGACGAAGCGGGATCTCTACATCGAGCGGCAGAGATCTGCCTTGTTTGGGGTCGTTGGCGTCAGGATGGGTATCGGTATCGGTATCAGGCCGGATGAGAAGCGTCACCAGAACGTGGGCGGGGATACTGTGCTTGAGCTGCAGCGAGTCCCGGTTGCCTAGGGTCTCGAGTGTGAGTTGGAGGTAGTCGGCGACGGAGCGGATGGCGCGTTCCGAGCACGGGGGTAGCGTGAGCTCGCCGTCCCCGCTCCACATGGCTGAGATCAGCTCGATGGCTCCCAGCTGCAGAGCTAGGTCTTCGGGGGAGAACAGGATCCGTTCTTCTCCCACCCTGCCTTCGACGGTGTTGGTCTGCGAGCCGGTGTTCAACATGGTGTACTGTACAGCACGTCACGCTATGCAGCGGGGGCGAGACGAGCAAGATTGCGTTCGGAACCTGTGTTTCCTCGGTTTTCCTAATCGTCGGAATCGAGATCGACGCTATGCGATGCTATCCCAAGCAATCGTCGATCGCCGCCTGACGTTACTGTCTCCTGTCTACCAAACTCGTTCGAACAGCGTTAGTGTCTATCCTTGGACGCGATGGAAGGAATGCACAAGTCTCAAGTGTCGAGTGTCGAGTGTGGAGTGTCAAGTGTGGAGCGAGCCACACACACCAACTACAGAAGCTAGTAATACAGCGCCGTACGGAATCGCTGAGCTTCCGAATCGCAAGAGCAAGGAAACAGATAGCCGACCTAGATCCCGACTCCTTTTCTGTAGTCTAACAACTGGACCTCGATGACCGCCGGAGGGGGGTGGGGTTTGATACGATGATATTCCGATTCTGACGTACGTACTGTTCGACATCCACCTCTTTCGGGGGAAGTTTCCGACTCGAAATGCGCTTTCGTTTCGCACACACATGTGTCCGGGTGTGTCTATGTCTAGCTCCATGCTAACCATACGCGGCGCACAACTCCAGTAGCCACGACGAATCAGCTGGGGAAACCGGCATCTATTCGAATCAGGCATTAGATATATGACAGAGTGCACGGAGAACGGGTGGTATGAGACACGGTGTGACATGCGACGGAAAGCAAAAGCAGAAACAGGGACAGGGACAGTACGAGCACATGGAGCGGTGGTAACAAGACTGGGAGCGTAAAAAAAAAAAAGAGACGACGAGGCAGTGAGGCCGTCTCCTTCCGAAAAGAGAGAGAGAGAGAGAGAAGAGGGGTTGGACGCGATCAAGAAGACGAGGTGGTTTCCTTTGCAGGTTCCTGGGGAACAAAGTCTCTCCAGGAGTGGTCGTTTGCCTCTTTTTGGTACTTGATGATTTTGTCGCCCTCGGAGGGGATCTGGGTGATTGCAGCCATGCCTACGAGACTCGCGAGCGTGAGGCCCTGCGCCCACACACGCGCCTGCACGAGTTTCTGCGCAAAGCTCAACGGCTGCGTGTGGATATACGCAAACACACCACCCATCGAAAGCACCCAGGAGCCGGCGACCACGCCAAACTTGTTCTCCTTTGCCCACGTCAGTGCTTTGTCGGTGGTGGAGAGTTGGGACCATTCGCGCTCTTGTTGGGTTTGGATGCGACGTTGGACGCGCGCGCCAGAGTCGGTGTAGTGTGCCTGGTCGAATTCGATACCTGCCTTGTCGGCGCGGATTACACCACTGGCTATCGCGAGCGACGATACGAAGAAGAGCTTGATTGCGGGCGTGAGCCGCGTAAATGCCGGCCAGGTTCGGTTGAGCATGTAGGTTGCGGGTGCTACCACCGCAAGACCCATTCCGAATCCCTTGGCTGCTGCATTCACCGACGCATTGTATTGGCTGCGTAGAAGAAGAAAAAAAAACACAAAGAAGAGAAGAACCGAATTTCCAAAACGTGTCAGTCGAAAAACGTCCATTGTATCCAACAGGCTAGAGACCTAGGAACCATGCCGGCTGGAGCAAGACTCGAGACTCACGCTTCTCGACGATCGACGTCGCCAACGTCGCGATGTGTTCCGTAGGACATTTTGGTTGTGCGGATGTAATGTGTGGAGCTTTAGAGAGAGAGAGCGTGACTTGAATCCAATGCTTTCCAACCGAGCTGGATGCCTGGTACTGTTGAGCAGTGCGTGGATCAGAGAGAGAGGGAGAATGGATCGATGCAGACCGGTCGCTGTACAAGTGGGTGCAGTGTTGATGCGTTGAAGGAAGCCAGAGCTGCTGCTGATGATAGTGGTTGTGATGATGGTAGGGCTGCAAAAGGGTGGAATAGACAGGGATGTAGAGATAGAGCCAGAGCTAGAGCAGACAGTCACAACTACAGTACAGTAATATATGTTGATATAATACGGGAAGGAGCAAATCGGAGAAATCCACGTCAGAGCGGCTACTTTACGGTACGGCAACACAGCTAGTACAGTACTGTACTGTACTACTCCAGCTTGCGTACGCAGGAAGAAGGAAAAGCGAGTGCAGTGCAAGTACAGAGCAAGTGGGAATAAGCTGTATGTGGAGAGGTGGCGCTTTTTTTGATGTCAGCACTGACGCACAGCAAATACTGTACAGCAATCGAAATCCGGAATCAGACGACTGTACGGAACGAACCAACCGCGGTACAGTACAGTAGTGTGTAACTGTTCGGCTTATTCTTTTGAAGGGAGAGGGAGGGGGGTTTCCTTTTTTTGATTTTTTGGTTTTCTGGTTCGGGTTTGTCCGACTTGTTCCTCCAGTATACTCCACGAGCCACGAGCCACGAGCCGAGAGACATGAGAACACCACCTCCACTCTGTATCCTCGTATGCGCATTCTCACACTGCTGTCTGTATTCACCCACGTACTGTACGGATTCGCTAGCCATGAATGTATGCAAAAAAAAAGAGAGAGAGAGAGAGAGAGAGAGAGAGAGGACGTGAGCATAGTACAGTCTGCAGTCATACAGGACAGTACAAGAGTATAGACCATTTGGATGCACCGGGGACCAAAGCATGACCGGACGAGCGTCGAACCCAAAGCTATCCAGAATTCAGAATTCAATCCAGCTGCGTGACTCGTGGGATTGACCACCCCTCCCGACCCTGACGCTGAGCCTGGGACTGGGAGCTCGGATCTTCCGACCTCTCCGTCCTCCGACATCCGTGGCATTGGCCCCCGGAGCAATAATGGCGTTATTTCTCCCATCGTACGGTACAGGTACAGGTGCAGTGACAGTCGGGGGCAATCCCGACATCCAGTCAGTACAGTACAGTACAGTACAGTAGTAGGTAGATAAGTAGAGAAGCAGCGTTGCAGTTGCAGTTGTCAATTCCGATTCCGAGCTCCGACCCAATCTTGCGGCAGGTGTTGTCGTTTTGACCCTGCAGACCAAGTTTTCATTTATCCTTTTTCTTTTACAATATAATGCACCACATTGATACCTACAGCCACAGCTACAAGCTACAGCTACAGTGGCTTCAGTAAAGGGTCCCCGCTGAAACTGACCGTTACGAGTACAGTAGCTAGCTATTGTCGTGCTTCGGTCTACTACAAGACCGAGACCGAGGCCGAGTGAGACCCGCAATGTTCACTGATCCAGTGTTCTAGAACCGAGAACGCAAGAATCGAGAATCAAGAACGAGTAACGGGGATCCGGTACCCGGTGCCCTACAAGAAGATGAGCTGCTGTAGTGTAGCGTACAGAACTACACACGGTACTGTACGTGCTAGCTGTGATGTTGCTGGAATAGGTAATCTTGTACGGTACTGTAATCTAGCCGAGTTTGTCCGCATCACGCGCCCCTTCGCACCCGCCACCGCCGCCGCCACCGCCAACTCTCACAGCACTGTCACTGTCACACTGTCGCATCCCTCCCCCCGCCGGTATCCAGTCTACTGCTGTATACAGTACTTGCCGAGTAAGAGTACAGTACAGCACAGAAGAGTACCGTAGTCCTCCGTCCGCCTCTTGGCCTCTGATCTTGTGAACTCTCAACTCCGTCATGTCGAGATCGACAACGGGACCTCCTTTCTTCCTTCAACCCCAATCCCTATCACAATCCCAGTCCGTGTGAAACCTCGCCCTAACATCACAGCACAATTCAGTACTACAGTAGTGCTATGCAACGCCGGTTGAAACGCAAATAAATCAATCCCTTCACAGTACAGAGTAGTACCCTGCCGTGCAGAACTGTAGTGTACCCTGCAGCAAGTCGGGTCGACTGCTTGTTGATCGGTTCGGCTTTTTTCGGTCCACTTTTTCCCCCCCGCGACCTGCTCTCTTCCCTCGCTGCGAAAGGGAAAAAGAAAGTGCGAATCAACGACACCTCTCCCAGGACCTTTTAACCACCCGAACCTTGCATCACACCACCAGTCCATTTCGAAACATAACACACGCAACATTATTGCTACGAAGCAACCCCACAAGGATAGCCTTTGGAAACCCCAGAACACAGAAGCCAACATGTCACGCAACGCAACACAACGCAAACGAGTACTGATAAGTGGGTGTGCCTTGTCGGCGTAAGCAGTTGGATGTAAAGAGAAAACAAGGAAAAAGAATGTAGCAAGAGTTGGACAAAAGAAGAATTCGAAAGAGCGTGTGTATCACGTACTGACTATGGTAAGGGGAATGTATGAGCGTGTAGACGCAGAGTGCAGGCAGAGGACAAGAGCAAGGACGGGAGCAGGAGTGGAAACAGGAGCAAGAGAGAGAGAGAGAGAGAACGAGAGTGAAAGTGAAAGTGATTGGGAAAACTTGGACAAAACACGTAAAGACCAGGAACGCAGGACAGTAGAGAGTGAAAAGTGGGACAGGAAAAAAAAGGAGAAGCGATCAGATGATGGCCGAATTCGGCTGATCGAGCGACCATTCACGACGAAGACGGGCATGGATGAGTTTAAAGGTGCTCAGCGCGCCCTTTTCCTGTACCACCTGGACGGAGGTAGCAAACATGACGCCAGCGGAGCTCGTGTTGCTGGATCTCGAGTGGTTGCTGAGGGCAGGCGAGGGCATTGCGTGCGCGGGCGTGCCGTGGAGCGAGAGACCTAGGCCCAAATTGAGCGGCGAAGAGTTGGCAGGCGAGCCGACGGGGAGGATGGTGAACTCGACGCGGAAGCGGAGCGGTTTGGCGGCGGTCACTGCGCCGTTGGACTCGCGATACTCGCTGATGGTGCATTTGAGTGTTGTGTGGTGTGTGTCTGACGACTCGTCCATGGCGACGCGGACTCCGTAGCTCTGCAGACGTCGGACGGTCTCGCTGAGCGTCTCAGAGAAGTTTTCCGTCGACATGAGGGTGAAAGTGGCCGGCTTCCAGTTGAACAGGCCTGCGAACCAGCTGTCCTTCTTGCCCGGGACCACACCAGGCGATGGCGAGAGCGGCGTTGCGGGTGGCGACAGCACACCTACCGGCGTCGAAGCTGCCGACGAGCTGACACTCGACCCATTCGTGTATGCGTTCGACGTGCCAATGTCGAGTCCCAGCCCCGGGTTGAGCTTCTGGACGCGGCTCGCTCCCCCAGCCCCCGCGCTGCCGTTCGAATGAGCGGGGGCAAAGACACTCGCGAGCGTCTGCGGCGTTGCCGCACCGTGCGTCTGGTCGTAAGAGATGGTCTTGGCCTTGTCGTCTGCGTTGCGATCGCCCTTGCGCAGGCCCAGCAGCGATCGTTTGCGACCGAGTCCCGTACTGCCCGTGCTGATGTTGCTAAACACGCTCGACGGTCGCGAATTCGACGTGGTTGCCGTCGACGACGAAGAGGCGCCGGCGCGAACGCTCCGCACCGAGCCCCTCGCGGTGCTCGACACGCCGGCGGCCGCAGAGCCGCCCGGATACGCACTCGGACGTGCCGGCTTGTCCGCCACCGCGAGCGGCGCCGTGATCTCGGGCGGACTCAGCGGCGTCATGGGCGTCTGTGGCGTATAAGGGTGGGACGTCGAGGCCTCCGAGACGGAGCGCATGCTCTCACCCTCGCTCACGTCGTCCTCGGCATCCTCGAACTGGTTGATCTCCGAGTATCTGGCTGCGGGCGATCGCGACGATGCCGCACTGCTCGTGCTGGCGCGGCTTCCGCTCGGGACCGGCACACGAGCAATCGCAGAGCTCGCGGCTACTGCGGCCGCCGACGAGCTCGAGACCGACGAGACCGAGGCAGAGGCTCCCGTGATTGCAGTGTGCACCGCGTGCTGCGCAGCAACCGAGTTCTTGAGCTGCTCGATCTTGGACTGGAGTGCATCGGGCTTCTCTCCCGTAGCGCGGATCGAGGCGAGCTCGTCGGCAATGTCCTGGAAGAACTTTTGCATCGTGGCGTCGCCCACCTGCGGCACCTGTATCGAGGGAGGACCCTGCACGGTGTGTGCTCGTGCGGTGCTGGGTCGCTGTAACGGTGCTGCGTGGGGCTGCGAGGGACCCGGCAGGGCCATGCTTGGCTTGGTCGGCGAGACTGGTCGCGAAGACGCCCTCGGACCCGGTAGCGGCAGCGGAGCCATCATTTCGGAAGGCGACGTTCGGTTCGAGCGTGCACGCATGCCGGTAGCGTCCTGCAGATTCGCCATTGCCGTGATGCGGCTGGAGGGAGCACCGCTGGCTGCGGCTTGCTTCTGTGTCGGCGACGTGGCGCGTCGCTGCAGTTCCACGGCGGCCCGCTCGTTGCGCTGGGGCGATGCGGTCTGCAGCGAGATCTGGGGAAGCTTGTAGTCATGAACAGCCGCAGCATTGGCAGAGGAAGCTCCGTCTCGGGTGCCGCTGCCAGATGCGACGGGCTTGATGGTGGCAGGCGCGCGCAGCTTGGTCGGGCTGCCGAGGACGGGGGAAGCCGATGTCGCAGCGACCGATGAGCTGTCAGCTGTCGAAGGTCGCAGTCTAGGTGACGGGTTGGCGGGGCGTACGTGTGGCGAGGTGCGGGCCGTTGATGTGCCAGGCTTCTCGGGCGTGCTGTGTCTGCGGTCCATCTCGACGCTCTCGAGTCGTGGCGAGTTGGGTGCTGATGTCGCATCTGCAATTCGGCGGGGGCGTGCCTTTTCCAGACCGGCGCCGGGCGCACCGCTGGCGTTGAGCATAGCGTGGACGGGCATGGCGGTGCTGGCGGTCATGATCTCTTCGTCGAGGAACTCTTCCTCCTCCTCCTCGTCGGCCGAGTGGTTCTCACGGTGCGCTACCAATAGCGTGTAGAACGTCTTTTGCCAGTTGGAGCCGGGCGCGAGCAGCTCACGCACAATGTCCTCCTCGCTCAGCTCAGACCAGAGCGTCTTGAGGTTGCCGAGAATGTCGATGTCGATCGTGTCGAGCTGGAGCTCCTCAAGATGGACGTCCTGGAACGAGGTGGCGACCGGATTGACCGACGACTCGCGGCCGTTGTTGGTGAACCAGGGGTGGCGCATGATGTCGGCCATCTTGATGCGCTTCTCTGGGTCCACCTCGAGCATGCGCCAGATGAGGTCCTTGGATGCCGGCTCGAGCCACTCGGGCATGGCAAACTTGCCGGCACGCACCTTGCCGAGCAGCTGCTGAATGTTGGGATCGTCAAAGGGAAGTCTACCGCAGAGGAGCGCAAAGAGAATGATACCACAGCTCCAAATGTCGCTCGCCGTGCCCTTGTAGCGCTTGCCGCTCACGATCTCGGGACTGGCATAGTGAGGACTGCCACAGCTCGTCTCGAGCATCTTTTCGGTCGGCTGGAGCGCAGCCATGCCAAAGTCGGCCACCTTGACAATTTTTTTGGTCTCGTCGAGCAAGAGGTTCTCGGGCTTGAGGTCGCGGTGGCAGATATTGAAGCGATGGCAGTAGTCCATGCCGAAAATAATCTGGCGGAAGTAGCTACGTGCGTCTCGGGGCGAGAGCTTACCCTGCGCCACGAGGTGGTCGAATAGCTCACCACCGGCAACGTACTCCATGATGAGGAAGCTGGCAGAATGGTCGCATCGAAAAGGAAGAAACGGCTTGTGGTTAGCTCTCGAATGTTTCGTTTCCTCTTTTCGTATTCAGTACAAGAGCGCTGCTGGCTAAGGTGTGATCGTCACTTACAGATCCTTTGACGTCTCATAGACGTCCCAGAGACCGAGGAGGTTGGGATGTTCGATCAGCTTCATGATGACGATCTCGCGCTCAATGCCGAGAATCATCTTGTTGGCCTTGACGTCGGCATCGCGAAGGCTCATACGGCTGGCGTTGATCAAGGTGCGGGGGATGATTTTGACGGCAGCACGCTGGCCCGTCTGGTCGTGCACTGCCAGTCTGACTCTCCCGGATGCACCCTGGCCGATGAGCTTATCAAGACGCCAGTGGCCAATCTGCTTGGGGTCGTTGTGGTGTCGCTTCTTCTCACGCTCCAGTCGAGATGAGGGTTTGGCACGCTCGGCGGCCTGCTGCTGCGGATGGCGTCGGTCAACGGCAGGTGCTGCCTGTTGGCGATGTGAAGACTGGGCATGGTGTTGTTGTTGCTGCTGCTGCTGTTGTTGCTGGGACTGTGAATAGTGAGCTGTGTGAGCCGAAGCGGTAGCTGCATGGCGGTTCTCGGAGCCGGTCGCTCGGGTCGAAACAACGTTGGCACCGGCCTTGCGGTTGGCTAGGGCCACGTAGGCTTCTGCGGCGGTGGGACGGCGGTTTTGAACGTCGGTTGCCTGGAGCGGCCCACCCTTGAAGGGCGGAATAGGCTGGACCACGGGTCTTTGCGAAGAAGCCATGGCTGCGGCGTGCGACAGGACAGAAGGGCTGTGAGACGGAGATGAGCAGGGTAGCTACGGTAGCTGTCTCTTCTGCCCAACTGAAATCAGGTCGACGACGGCAGTAATGATGGCTGAAGCGGTCGAGAAGAGGAAAATAAGAGATATTCAGGCTGTGTGACTGGTGTCCGTTGGTTCTGTGTTGATTCTCAAGCTGCCAGGTGGAAGTGTCGAATGGTTCAAGTCGATGTCCGGTAGGCGTGATCCTTTCCTTTTTTTGCTGATTTGGGCGAGCGCGAATAGATCAAATGAATGTAACGAGACCAAAAGAATGTTGTGATAGTAAGATAGAGGTCAAGAGACACGACAGTGAAGGACGATGGGGAGAAAGAGGATCGACGACCGGGACGGGGACAAGGAGGGATGGATATGGAGCGGATGCAAGCTTGGAAATGGTGTCGAGGAAGGCTCGCTGAGATCGAGAGACAGGGGAAAAGGGTGGAAAGGAGAGAGGGGCAATGGACAATGAGGTTGAGGGAAAAGAGCAGGGAACAGACAGATCCGCAAGTGGGGCTGAATGAGAGATGGCGGAGCCCAGGGTTTGAGACACGAGGCTGACTGGCTGGCAGACTCAGAGGCAAAGCCAAGACGAGGGGGGGAGGTGGCCTTGAAGAGGGGAAGAGACAGGCTTAGCCACCGGGGAGGGTACGCAAGGGCAGGTTTCCACTCGAGCTGAAAGTTGGAGGTGAGTAGCAGGGAGTAAAGGAAAGAGCGATTGAGGCGGTCCTGTATGTGCAGGCCAAACAACGAGCAAAGCTTGGCCGAAGCGAGGGGGAGGTAACGGTGCTTGACCAGCTCTGGCAGCTCTGGCAGCAGCAGCTTGCACAATGCGGGAGACAAAATAGCAAAGATCGAGCGTCGATGCAACCAACCATGCCGGGCGAGAACAAGCTCAGGACGGGTCCGATCGAAACCTCCCCATCCCCACGAATACAACTTTCAAAGCCCTGCAACAGAACAGCGAGCATTGCAGAGCACAACGAGTCGCAAGAACTGCAGATGTGGATAGATCACGCCAGGCGATTGCGCAGGACAATGTGGTGAAGGAAGGGCACGACGAAGAAAGGCTCAACTCGGCCAGGCACGAAGACGAAGAGTGCGGTACTAGCGGAGTGTGCAGCTGAGAAACGACGGCTTGCAGTCAATCAAAACACGGTCCGCCGTGGAGCAAGGCCGCAAGGTTTGGCGGCCGACAGGCAAGACGAAACAACACAGTGGTGATGGTAGGGCAGAGTCCATGCAGGCAGATGTCGGAGTTGTACAAGATCGACGGATCACAGCCGGCGTCGTGGTGGTGTCTGTCTCTCGTCGTTTCACCTGTTGGTATCGTGCCTGGTGTGACACTGGTCGCTGGTGGGCAGCTGTCGAGTGTTGCGGCGGGTGAGACAAGAAAAGTGTTGTGGCTCACCCGACGTGCAGCTTGCTTAGTTCGACTTACGGGCACGCCGAGAGGTACCGAGCGTGTCGATCTGCACGTGAGCCCATGCCTCCGAGCCTCGCCTCCGCCTCCGCCGCCGCAGGTCTGCATCACCCCAGGCCGACGAAGACTTCGCATCGCAGCCCAGCCCGCAACTTCTGACTGCATTGCTAGCCGGTCGAACATCCCCAACTCGCTTTCACTGAGATGGACTCAACAGCGACGTTCGACAAGCGGGTTCAAATCGCCACGGCTCAAGTGCACAAGGCGCGACGCACACACAGTCGATGGGCTCGTCTCATCCAGCGTGACATATGGGCCTTTGGCGTGGCGAGAAGCATAAGCGAGGGCAGACGACTCACGAAGCGGTAAGAAGAACGGACCACGAGAAAGACGTCAGGAAAAAGCAAAGCGACATCTCCCATCCGACGCGACAAAAGGCAAGAGGCGGGAAAGGTGACGCAAAGGGCGGCCACGCATCGGCTGTGATGCGAAGCAATGGGACGCAGTGTGATGCAGCATGATGCACTCAAAAGCACGCTGCCCATCAATGCTAGAGCGGAAGGCGGGACGCAGCAGCTTGCGACATGGCGGCGCTCTATGCTTGTCGGGCAAAGGAAGGGCGGCACGGGAAAAGAAACGCGAGCAACCTGGGAGGGAGCAGGCACAGAGACAGGAACGAGCACACCAGACGGATGCGAGCCGATGCACTGCTGCGCAATGCACCGGACAAGGCACCTGCGAGAAGACAATCAGTAGCAGCAGACGGCAGTAGCAGCAGCAGCAGACGGCAGTAGCAGCAGCAGCAGCAGCAGCAGCAGCAGCAGATTTATCGTCGGCAGTGAGATGAGCAAAGCAGCGAGCATGGACAAAGAAAGACGGAAGAGGATAGACATGTCTGGATCGTCGGTCGTGGGGATCAGCTAGGCACTGGGTCCCGACTGTTTGCTTTCCCCGTAGTGAGTATGAGCATAGCCGGTATGGTTGTCCCGCGATCGAACGCAACAGGCAAACGCGGGCCTTCGACGAAGCCAGAAGCCAGGCATGGTTTGGCGCCATGCCTTGATCATCTGGCCGATGGTCTTGTCCTGCATCGGCCAATGGTCGGGAGTCAACCTCAAGCTCGATAACAAAGGGGTATGGCATATCTCAGAACCATCAACAGAGACGGCAGAGGGGCAAAAAAAAAAACAAAAAAGCAACATTTGGCGAGCGACGGAGGAGCCGAATGGGGCACGTCTGGTAGTTGGTGTGCACGAGGCCGAGCTGCGTGCCTGCTGCGATGACAAGGCCGGTTTGCTTGCTTGCTTGCTTGCTAACTTCTTTGCTTCGATGCACTGCAATGCATGTTTGCAGACTGCCGATCCATCCGTCGTGTCAAAATGACTGGACGTTGGGAGCGCAGCTGAATCGTGAGACAGCATCATTGCCAGTGAGTGTGTGCGGAGCGAGGCCTTGACTCAGAGAGCTCACGGACAGACATGTCTGATGTGCACAGGCAAAATGCAAAATACGAAATGCAAAGTGCAAAATGACAAAAACGGAAGCGTAGCGAACGGCATTGGCATGCAGATTACACGGCGGCGGTGCGAATCTGCTTGGCGGCCGAGCGAGGTCGAGTCGGGTCGAGCCGATGCGTATGTCGACTGCGAGCAGGCCGGGGAACAGAGCGCAGCAAGCGAGCCTGTCCAAGCTCGCGCAGCGTTCCTTCAATCTTGTTGCTCTTGATGTGTATGGAGGGGGCCAGCGTCAAGTTGCAAAGTAGGATTGGGATGGGATACAGTACAAGCGTGGCGAGAAATGTGCGCTTCTGCACAAACATGCACTGCTCTCCGAGACGCGCCTGTCAGGATGCCGATGCGAGACCAACACCAGCCCGCGCACAGCAGCAAGCACACGGACGGCACCGCTGGCTGCACCGCACCAACCCAAGCAGAGACCCGCATCGAAACGCAATAATTAATCCCGACTTTGCACATTCGCCCCGCTTTCCCAGTGTCTCATACAGGACACCTGTCTCACCCGGTCCACTTTACTGGCCCGTATCGTTAGCACTCGGAATCACAAAAGGCTCTCGGTATGCTTTTTTTTTTTGCTTCAGGTCCAACAGTCGAGATCGCAGGGAGCAAAGGAGAGAAAAAGGCCTGAAAAAAGGGCGCGTGTGTGATACTACTGTAACTTGCAGGGTTCCACGCCATGTTTTGGTCTGTGAGTGAATGCGGTGCTTGGCTGATGTTCTGTTCCGATGGCGTCCTTCGGCCTTTTGTCTCGTTGCGGTATTGTGCTGCCGAGAGATCACGGTCTCTGATGCTGAGAGAGAGCGGTCCAGATGCTCGATCGGCAGTCTACGAGACCAGCGCCATCCATGTTCGAAGAAAGAAGAAAAAAGAGGCAAGGCAAGGTAGAGAGAGAGGGGTAGGCCTCGGAGAGGATGGCAGCGGAGCTAGAATGCCAGGCCGAGCGTGCTGCAGCTCTAGCATCCACCTGTCAGAGACAGGCAGCAGCCAGCAGCCAGCTTTGCACCATGGCCCTTGCCTGCGTTTGTTTTTTTTTTTCATCTCAGCTGGTAATACAGTAATTGTTGAAATTTTGCGCGACTCTTTCTCCTCTTCTCTCTCTCTCTCTCTCTCTGTGTTTGTCTCTCGAGAGAAGTGGGACTGAAGCAGAGAAGTCCTGCAGTCGAGGCGCGCTACATACTGTAGTTGCATTCCAGGCGGCGGCAAGATGCTGTCACTCGGTACGTGTTCGACATCGGTCAAGAAACAACAGCGCGGGCCCTTTGCATCGACGTTTGCCTCTTTTTTTCTCTCTCTCTCTCTCTCTCTCTCTCTCTCTCGCTCTCTCACTACTCTCTTCTCTCTTCTCTCTCTCCCTGTCTCTCGGCTCCTTCTTCAAATGGCTCTTCTCTCGCCATGAACCTCGCCGATGCGCGATCAAGCTCGGAGGCAAAAATCGCACTTTCGCAGATGCAGCTCCCGTGCGTCTTGCTGTATCTTCTGCAGATTTAGTATCAGAATCGACTGTGTAAGATCGTGGCGCAGGGAAGCAGTTTGGATCGATCCCTGATATTGATCCTTGTCCTCGCCCGATCTCGAGCAGCCAGATAAAGTCACACTGAGACAGCAGAGAACAGGTACAGTAAATGCTTCGCGTCGCGCGACGAATGAGGTTTTGGACCCTCTTGGTGGAGTTGTGTGTGTGCGTGTGTTGGAGCCTGTGCACGAGTCGACTCGACTCGACATGAAACGTTCCTGTTCTTTTCTTTTTTTCTTGCCGATTGCTTTCTCCGACTGAGCACAGCAACCACCATCTTGATCTGTCCTAGGCGGACCAACAGTAGAGCCTGGCGGCGGCAGTACCGGCAAGCGAGCATGGCAACCTCCAGCACGAGCGGCGTCACGATCGACGACCTAAAAGCAAAACACGGCCAGCTCCGATCCGAACACGCCTCGCTACAGACCCAACTCGAAAGCCTGCGCCAGCTGCCGGCGGACGCGACGATCGACGCCGTGCACACCGCCCTCGAGCTCGACAACGACGAGCTCGGACGCGAGCTGCGCGAGATCGAGGAACGCGCCATCCTCTACCGCTCGCTGGCGTGGACGTGTTTCGAGCTCGATCTTGATGTGGGTCGACGTGCCCGGGCTGCTCGGCGGGGCGATGGGGCCGCGGCTCCCGTGGACAAGGATGGGAATCTGGGTTTCGGCGTCCGGCTCGACACGTTTTGGAATGGCAGGTTCTACGAGCCGTACTATCTGGTGTTGGCGAGGCCAAGTCAGCTGCTGGAGACGTCTCGGCTCGCGTCCACTACCACCGGGGATGCCGAGCCGGCTTCGCTCTCCGACGAGCTCAGGCTGATCAGACACACCGTGCCTCACTTTATCCCTCTCGAGCGGCTCGTGGAAAAGTATCTGCCGAGTGTGCTCGGCGGCGGCATGTCGGGCGGTAGCGCCAGCAGATCCCGTGACAGCGGGGCTGGTGGGCTCACCATGCTCGCACAGTTCAGCCAGCTTCCGGGCATCAACGCGTTTCTCTCCGACTTGCACTGCCATCTCCAGGCCTACGTCTCCCGACGACAGCAGGCCGCATCGCTGCAGCGCCTCCGCCTGCCCGGATCGTCCGGTGCCGGTCCCGACCAACGTCCGTCGCTAGAGGCACTCGGAACCGAGGCCTTTGATCTCATCAAGATCACCTGGCACCTTCCCTCGCCCAGACAGCTCGATGAGGCCCCAGCACAGACCGGACAACAGGTCACTGATGCAGATGCAGCGGCGTCGTCATTGGGCGCCACCAAACGCAAGCGTGGTCTAGTAGATCGCGACGAGTCCGCCAAGAGTCTGGTGGTCACTGTCGGCTTTTCTGACCTGCAGAGCGAGCGGCTGGTGGATGAACGACGGCCCAAGGGCATACTTCCCAATGCAAGCGGCGGCGGCGGCGGCGGCGGCGGCGGCGGCGACGGCGGTGGAACAGATCCAGATGGCTCCCCGCCAGATCCGGTGCAGGGCAGCAAACTGCCGTACGGCCAAGTCCGCATCGAGATACTCGAGTATCCGCCGGAGGCAGAAACGAGAGAACGCAGATCCGCCGGTATCTCCCATGCCGATATCCTGGCGTTGGAACCCCGCAGTACACGCAGACAAGACCTCGAAGTGCAGTTTGCCGAACAGCACGACGGAGAGTCGAGTGACCTCGACAAGGCGTTCCAGCACATAGCTGCTAGCGTGTGGCGCCAAGAGTCGGGATCCGCAAGTGTGCGTTAACAGAGACTTGTTTTCTTCCTCCCCTCCCCTCCGTTCTTTTTTTTTGCCTCCTTGTTTGCATGGCTTGCACTGCACCGCGAACCGCACAACTGCACACACCGGCCATCACTCTTCGGTCACTCTGTAGAAAGGTTGGGTCTGACACGAGCAATATACCACCGTCTTTTCTTTGTCCGTCTTTCTCCTTCCTCTTCGTCTGTCTGGGGTCTGCAACGTGTGGCGCCACAACAGGAACTTGCCGTCACAACCGCGTCGGTGTGGGACGCGGCTCGAAACATCGCCCTGACTCTAGTTGGCGAACGGATCCGGCCCAGAGTTGGTGAGTTGCATCAGGCTAGTTGGTTTCACTGGCTGTGTATCGCATGCGTGCGCAGACTGACCGGGCTGTGTACGATGGACTTTGAGATCGTCGCCTGCGGCTCAACCTCAAAATCTCAAAATCTGCTCTGAAAATATAGATCCACAGATTTACCGCAAGAAAAGCCCGGATTTTCGACACCTGGCAAGCCTGTATCCCGACTCCTTCGGCAAGTATGTGAGGGACGATGGCGGGTTTGAAGCCAAGCTTGATTTCCAGGATCCCAACGCTGTCAGGTGGGTATCCGGTTGCCAGACATGCTTTTTTTTTCCGAAAGCTTGGGGCCAGAAGCTGCCAGAGTCTGGTACTGATCCCGAATCCGAATCGGTATAAATTGCGCTCTTTTCATGGTTGGTGATTGGTGCTACGGTCGTGCGGTAGATCGTTGGGCGAGACGCTGCTCAAGCACGACTTTGGAGTGGATGCTGTGCTGTCCCCTTCGAACCTTTGTCCTATGGTAAGTGACTCCCACCCCCCGGCAGGAGCATCCCCTCGGCGTCTATCAGTGACTGGACGGAACGAACCCGAACCTGACGTGGACATGCTCGAACCGCATACACGAGGCAGATACCAAACCGGCTCTCGTACATTGCTTTGATTCACGAGGTGCTCCTGCACTCTCTGCTTGGCTGGGAGCTCATCCAGACAGGCGGGCTACAAGAGTTACAAGCAGAAAAAGATTCTCACCGGAGCCAACGGACCCGTATCGTCGGGCTTGATATGTGAGTCTCTTTCCGGGCGAATCTCGGGGCACTGCCACAGAAGCGTGCTCTCTCCTTCTCTTTCTCTTGCTGTTTTCGTTCCTGTTTTGTTTTTGCTGTCGAGAAGCTAAAATACGGGCACTGACATGCCCGCTCTGATCCACTGTGTCTCTCGGGGCTCTGTCGCTCGCCACGGGGGGTGTGGACAGCGGAACAGGCGCATCGGCCATCTACCCGTTACTGGCATGCGCCTGCTTCCCACACTGGTGCATGACCGGAACCGACATTGCCGAGTCCAGTCTGGACTATGCTCACCGCCACATTGTTTCTCCCCATCGCAACCAAGCCACTCTGGCAAATCGCTCGGCTGCCGCTGGACAAGGAGAGGCTGCTGTTGCTGTCGCTGTTGCTGTTTCTGCGGATCTCGGTGCCGGTCGTGGTCGTGGTCGTGGTCGTGGTCTGGGTCTGGATAAACGCATAAGGCTGTACATGTCGAGCTCCCGGGTGGATGCGTTGACCCACGTGCCGCCCCCCGCCTTCGGAATGGATCGGGCAGAGAGAGAAGCGGCAGACTCACCGTCGCCCACACCTCCGCCTCCGTCTCAGGAAGACATCGAGTTTCACTTTACAATGTGCAACCCTCCCTTTTATGCCAGTCAGGAAGAAATGGCTCACTGCGCCGACTTCAAAGCTGGTCCGCCAAACGCGGTATGTTTCCACTCCCTTATCTCCATTTTCCAGTTCCCAACAGTCGACGTTCAACAGTCCAATCTCGGATTTCTTTTTCTTATGGATGCATCGACTTGCTTGGTTTGACTGACTCGTGGTCTTCCTTTATGTACTCTGGATGCGAACTTGGTCATCAGGTGTGCCATGGAACCGCGGGCGAGATGGTGACACCAGGCGGAGAGGTAGAGTTCATCAGTCGGATGATCGACGAGAGCGCTTCTGCTTGGCACGAACCACCGTCTGCACCCATCCACGCCGACGACGATGACAACCTCGACACCGATCATCGTGGCAAACAGCCACAACAAAACCCAAAAGCAAGAAGCCCAAGCAGAGCAATCTGGTACACGTCCATGGTCGGCAAACTGGGCAGTCTGGTTCCGCTCGTGCAGCGAATCAAGACGCACATGCGCGCGGGGGATGGGTGTAGCTGGGGGTTCTGTGAGCTTCGACACGGAAGTGGAAGTGGAAGGGGAAGAACCAGACGTTGGGTCCTGCTGTGGACTTGGACTGGTTTGCGACTGCCTAACGTGAGTTTGGTCTCTACTCAAGCCCGTTGACCAGTGTAGCATTGCTAGTGTTGCATTGACGATGAAGAGGAAGGAATGATTCTGACCGTCGGCCGTTCACATTCTCTCTCTCGTGTGTTTTTGTTCGAATCGACGTTTTTCTTTTCCTTTTCTTTTTTTTTTCGGCGCACGCGCGGGGCGGGGAAGGGGTTGCAAAACAGCATCTGTCAAGAAGCGTCAAGAGCCATGTGGTGCAGCACTGTCTGCCGTCTTCGACGGAACGCGTGGTGACGTTGACGCCGAGGTTGGGACCGTTGATCACGAGACGAGAAGTGTTGGCTGCCGCATACGACATCTTGTGCGGCATGGACGGGTGCACCGTATTTCCCAGCAGCACGTCTTTGTTTCGAACTCGAGATCGAACTCGCACGCGAGGTGCAGACGGTGTGGGTGAAGAGACTGGATCCCTGGATGCACTGCTATCCGTCGATAGCTGGACCCGACGATATCGTCGACAGCAACAGCAACAGACCTCAAGCTCCCAACACTCGGCGCTCAAGCGGCCGAACCCGCTGATGATCACACGTATTTCGGTTCGAGAACGAGAGCGCAACCAGGACGATGCGTCGGAGGGGGCTGGTCTCGAGGTCAAGATCAGCTGGATCTGGGGGAGAGACCGGGTTCAGTTTGAGTCGTTTGCCATGAGTCTGGTTGGCTCGATTGAGCGCAAGCTTGCATCGCATCGTAGCCACACGACTGCTGCATCAGCAACTGACGATATTGCCTTGTGACCGCGGCCAAAACTAGAAAAGAAGAGGAAAAAGAAATGCATATATTTTATAAATACCGCCATGTTCCATCCATGGCTTGCTTGCTTGCTTGCTTTGCTCGGGGGCGAGGAGCGCGTACAGATGGTGATGCGTGTGGGGTGTGTGTGTGTATAAGTAGATCGATCGGGCTGGGGAAATGAATGTGATCGGGAGGAGAAGAGAAGAGAAAACAAGGTTGGCCCGATCTAATGGAGGGTGAATGTAATGGATGGCTTCCCCGCATCGGCAAGTGAAATAATGGAAAAGTGAGGGGGGAAAAGTCAAAAGAAAGAGCGGTATAGTACTGAAATACTAATTAACTGTACCAGGGGGGGAAAGGGAAAAGGAAAAAGAAAAAGAAAAAGGACGACGCGATCCACGGCAAATGGCGCGACAGACACACTAACCAAGTACACTACAATATATACACTGACTGCACACTATACTACTGTACTCTACTCTACACTTACTGCTCTCTGCCCTTAACTCGCGGCAGCCTTTACAAGCAGCAGCGCACGAGCAAGTCGACTACTGTACTCGACTCGACTCGACTCGACTCGACTCGACTCTATTGTACTGTGCAGCTACTGTACCGTTACTGTCGTACATCCACCATTCCATTCCATTCATCCATCACCATCTCCTGAAACAAATTCAGCCGACCTATCCGATCGTCATTACCCACCTTGAGCCCGTCGCCATCTCATCCTACCTAGCTAGCAACTCTACCTCTCCGCCGCCGCCGCTCTAAACGTCTACTCGCAATCCACGCCTTGCTGCTTTCCGTGACTGCGGCTTGACTGCGGCTTCGTCCTCAAAGCAGGCTGGGCGGCCTTTTTTTTTTGTTTCCCCCATCGCTCTTCGACACCCAGGCCTTTTCAGGCAGATAGACAAAGAGAGGGCATCCATGGCCCAAGATGGCGCCGCCACCTGCAGGTCAGCCGTTTGATCCACGCAGCCTCTACTCTTCCAACGGTGCAACCTCCTCTTCTACCGCCAGTGCCGGTGCATCTTCGTCCTCCGGCTCCACGACTTCCAAGCCGGCTGGACTCAACCTCTACAGCAGCTCCAATGGATCTAGTTCCGCTGCCACCGCTTCTTCTAACCACAACTCGGGTAGCAAGCAGTCCAACGCTGGATCGGCTGCTGCTGCTGCTGCTGCTGCTTCGTCGTCCTCTGCCTCTTCCTCGACGGCAGGCGGCACGGCCAAGGACGACACCTCGTCAGCAGGCGCGAAAAAGAAACCCGCAAAACGTCGCAAAGTCAACCAGGCCTGCATCTACTGCCGTCGCTCCCACATGACCTGCGACGACGGCAGACCGTGTCAGCGCTGCATCAAGCGCGATATTGGACATCTCTGCCACGACGAAGCTACGCCTGGTCATCCACCCGCCTCTGCTGCTTCTGGCTCCGGTAGCGTACCACCCAGTGCGGAGAGTACGCCTTCGAAACCGCCTAAATCTGCAGTCTCGTTGCGCACCTCTTCGTCCGAAAACATCAATGCGCCGGCCGGTTCTGCCGCACCTGCCAACGCCGGCGCTTCGGGAGCTGCTGCACAGCCCTCAACCTCGACCTCGACCTCGGCACCTGCTGCTGCTGCTGCCGCTGCTGCTACGGCGACAAGCGCGATTTCGGGTCCCGCTGCCAACCTGCTCCAGAGTCTGGGGCTGGCGAATTCCAACTCGCCCTTCATTGCAGGCTCTTCCGGTCCCTACTCGTCAGCATCCCCCATGTCGTCGCTCAACCAGATCAACCCGGACAATCCACTCTCCAACTACACCACGCCCATCTTCAAGCAGCAGGCGAGCACGGGTCTGTACCACTCCAACGCAAACGCAAACGCAAACGCGAATGCGAATGTGTCGGGGTCGGGTGCTACGACGTCGGCGCTCGCTGCGTCCATGTTGCCTCTGGCCTCGCTGTTTCAGAGTACGCTCAACAGTGTTGGTGGGGCGAGTGGGGGGTTGGATGGTGCGGCTGGTGTAGCGGCCGGTGCTACTGGCGGTGGTGGGGGGGGGAACAACGCCGACTTGTCTGGCCTAGGTGGTGCCGGGTGGCTGGGTCTTGGCGGAGGTCCGGGCGGATACGAAGGCGGCGGAAGCGGGTTCGGAGGCGACAGTGCCGGCGGGAACGAGTTCACCCTACTCTCCGAGTTCCTCGAGAGTCTCGACGGGTCAGGATTTGGCAACTCTTCGAGCCACAATGCCTCGAGTCTGGGGAATGGGAATATTGGCGGCGGCGGTGGTGGTGGTGGTGGTGGTGGAGGGGGAGGGGGGACTGGAATGACGCCGGGTATGTTTGGCGGTGGTGGTGGGACGGGGTATACGCCGTCCGGGTCGAGGAGGAACACGGTTACGGGGCTAGGCAATGATGGACAGGCGGGTAGCGGCAGTGGCAGTGGCAACGAGTTTGGTGGCGGTGGCAGTGGTGGTGGTGGAGGAGGAGGCGTGACGACTTCTTCGAGGGCGAGTCTGCCTCCCAACACCACGTATGGGGAGAGCGGAGTTGGTTCCAACGCCGGTGGATCCGGCAGCAATATGGGAAGCACGGCCAACGACGCAAATACGGGGGGCAAGAGATCACGTCGATCGAGCTACTCTGCCGCTGCGTCTGGGTCGTACCTTCCCTCGTTGGGTGGGGGGTCATCCAAGACGGAGCGGTTCTTCCTCACCGCGGCGGACCAGAAGGACGGCACGCGCGACGAGCGGCTCGCCCGTGTCATCCAGGCCAAGTACGAAGCCGGGCTGCTCCGGCCTTACAACCATGTGAATGGGTATGCGCGCCTGAACCGGTGGATGGAGCGAAACGTGTCGGCGGCGTCGAAGCGGAGGATTCTGAAGCCGCTTTCTGTCTTTCGGCCTGCCTTTCGCGCGGTTGCGCAGAGCCTGACCAACATCGATCTGGTGTTTATCGAGGAGGCGTTTGAGCGGTTGCTGCTCGACTATGATCGGGTGTTTAGCACGCAGGGCATCCCGGCGTGTCTGTGGAGACGAACGGGCGAGATCTACAAAGGCAACAAGGAGTTTGCGGAACTCGTGGGCGTCCCGATCGAGTCCCTCCGCGAAGGCAGACTCTGCATCTACGAACTCATGGCGGAAGAGTCGGCGGTCAACTACTGGGAAAAGTACGGCGCGGTCAGCTTCGATCCCGGCCAGAAGGCCGTGTTGACCTCGTGTGTGCTGCGGACCAAGAACAAACTCATCGTGGCCAACGGCGGAAAGGATCGCGATCGGTCGCGAGACGCCAATGCGATTGCGGCTCAGCTTCCGCGTTCTGGTGCTGCTTCGGGGGCTATTACTCCGACCAACTCGACAGCCAACAATGCGATTACAAAGCTCGAGTTTACGCCGACGAATGCCAACGCCAACGCCAATTCTGGTTCCGGTTCCAATACCAACACTGGCGGCGCAGTTGGAGGCGCTGACAAGGACCCGACCAATGCCTCTTCGAACTCGGGCCCTTCGGCTGCAACAGCGGCTTCGGGAACGACACAAAAGGAATCAATCCCGCAGGGCACCGGCGCGACTTCTACCTCGGGCATCATCAAAGACCCCTCAAATCCAAAGGCCGCGTTCATCCACTGCTGCTTCTCCTTCACTATCCGCAGAGACCAGTGGAACATACCCACCATGATCGTCGGCAATTTCTTGCCCACCAATCCTCCGTGACCCCAGCCTCGCCTCTCCAGTCCGTCTACTTTGCTCGGTCTTGTTTTTCGCCCCCGCTACGGGTCGTGGCTGAAACGACGACAGGCTTTTGTGGTGATCGGACCCAGAAGGCTCAGAGTCTTGCTCCGAATACCTCGAGGCTGGGACCCACTCTGTCTCTTCTCCTGGGGACCTCATTTGTCACGCAACTTTCTTGCCTCTCTCTCTCTCTCTCTCTTCAATGCAAGATTCGTCTTTCTTCGTCCTATCTGGTGGAGTGTGTTGTACAGTACGGGCGCTGTGAATGCCCGATATCTTTAGTTTCGACTCCCGCATCTATCCTGCGTCCAGAGTCGCTGCATTTCACTTGCAATCTACCCTTCCGTCTTGACGGTGGTGGTTTGGTCGTCGAGTCATCCGCTGCGTCTCGATCTCGATCTGTACCTCGAGTCCGAGATCAGAATATGTATTTGTTTCCCCCCTCTGCCATCAGATGCAATCGAGATCAGGTGAGGACATGCACAGATGAAATGCGCACGCTTTGTCCCGACCCGAGCCTGCTCAAGACGTTCCCGAAACGAAGAAGAGAGAGTTGCACACAGCAAGAGAGAGAGAGAAGCAAACTACTGAAATTCCACGATTTCCAACAGCGAAAGAATAACAGAGAAAGCAAGCAACGAGACACGGAGCAGTGAGTGTGTGGGGTAAGGCTTGTGCGAGATGTCTAGACACGGTTCCACTCTCTGCGAGCGGAATCCGAGTGTCTCATCCACAACAAGGAACAATGAACAAGGAACAGGATACTAGGCAGGGAAGGGGAAAAGATGGACTGGGAAACCGAGACTAATACTAATGAGTGTGAGTGTCCAGGATCGAGAGAGAACGCAACATGTGTCCGTGAAGAAAAGAACAGGACAGAGGTGACAGCCGAGAACAGAAGAGAAAACTACCTACCAGCCCTCATTTGCCAAAAGTAGATGGAGTTGTGAGGGGGGAAAAGAGCGGAGACGATGCCAGGTCTATGTCCACCAGTCTAGGGGCGTGCGATCGGAAACAGAAGAAAGGAAAAAAAAGACTAGGCTCTTTTCTCTTTTACTTCTTGAGGATGTTGAGACCGAGGTTGAGGCCAGAGAGATCAATGCCCTTGTTCTCGTTGGTGGACTCGACGTTGTGGCCGCCGTTGTAGTAGTAGCTAGACTTGCTGACGCAGCATCCCGCCTTGTTGGGGCAGGTAGAGTTGCCCTTGACCGACTCCTGCTTCTTGTTGCCGCCGAGGAGGCCGTCGAGAATGCTGATGTTGATGGTGATGTCGCTGAGGTCAATGAGCTTGTTCTCGTTGGTGGAGACGACGTTGTGGCCCTCGTCGACGTAGACCTCGTCGTCAGAGCAGGTGATCTTGCCAGGAGCAGTCGCGGTGGGCTGGTGCGAGGTCTTGGTGGTGGTAGGCTTGTTGTTGTGCGACTTCGTCTTGGTCTTGTGTGTGGTGGTGGGCTTGTGGTGGTGGCTGGTGGAGGTGGGCTTGTGGGTCTTCTTGGTGGTGGTGGGCTTGTGGACGCGCGAAGTGGTCTTGGGCTTGTGCGTCTTCTTGGTGGTGGTCTCAGCGTCGCAGTCCTTGGCAGGCTCCTTGTAGGTCTGCTTGGGCTTGGTGGTCTTCTTGACACAGGTGCAGTCCTCGTCGCTGTTGGTGCGGCGGTAGACATCCTCCATGATGTCACGGGCGTGGACCGAGGAGGTGTACTCGCCAGTGGCGCGCTTGGAGAGAACGTTGACGAGCGCAGTCAGGTCCGAGAGGTCAATGAGCTTGTTCTCGTTGGTGGACTCGACATTGTGGCCACCGTTGACGTAGGTCGACTCGTGGGAGTAGGTGCGCTTGCTGAGCACATCAACAAGAGCAGTGAGGTGCGAGAGGTCGATCAGCTTGTTCTCGTTGGTCGACTCCACGTTGTGGCCACCGTTGTAGTAGGTGGACTTGACAGAGGGGGCGTTGCGCTTGCTGAGGATGTTGACCTCGGCGAGAAGGTCCGACACATCAATGAGCTTGTTCTCGTTGGTCGACTCGACATTGTGGCCACCGTTGTAGTAGGTGGTCGAGTACGAGGGAGCCTTGCGCTTGCTAAGAATGTCGACATCGACAAAGAGATCCGAGGCGTCGACCAGCTTGTTCTCGTTGGTGGACTCGACGTTGTGGCCAGCGTCGTAGTGGACGTACTTGTTCTCACCACGAAGGCTCAGAACGTTGAGGCCGGCAGTGAGGCCAGAGAGGTCGACAAGCTTGTTCTCGTTGGTGACGACAACGTTGTGGCCGCCGTTGTACTCCTTGATGTACTTGACGCAGTACTTGGGGCAGTTCTTCCACGACTTCTTCTTGGTCTTGCGGTCGGTGGAGAGGAGGTCAATGTCGACGGTGGCGTCGGAGAGATCGACGAGCTTGTTCTCGTTGACCGAGTAGACGTTGTGGCCACCGTTGTACTTGGAGACGTACTTCTTGCACTTGGTGTAGTCGTACTTCTGGCCGCGACGCGAGAGGATGTCAATGTCGGCGAAAAGGTCCGAGGCGTCGACGAGCTTGTTCTCGTTGGTGGACTCGACGTTGTGGCCACCGTTGTAGCTGTAGTGCTCGGAGCCGTGAGGAGCGGCCGAGACCATGCTCATGGCAGCGGCCAAGAGACCGAGGGAGAGGGCGATCTTGGAAGGCATCTTCGTAAGGATCGCTGTGTGTAGATGTGGGTTGAGGAAGTTGACTACGAGAAGCTGAGTGAATCAAGCAAGCGTGTCAGACTGGCGGTGAAGACCGAGTAGTGAGAAAGCCGGCGAGGGGAGAGAGAGGAGAGGAGGGGAGTTCTTGCTGAAAAAGAATGTGAAGGGCCGAAGAGAGAGTGAGAAGAGGGAAAGCTGTTGGATGATGAGAAAGGAAAGGGGGAGAGGGAGACGATGGAAGGGGAGCTTCTTATAGGGTTCGAGACCATGAGACGGAGTTCAAAGAGGTTCCGGAGGGAGTGGGAAGGGAAGAGGGTCTTCCAGGGCAGAATCTCAGCACCGGGTGGAACCACGGTACCGTAGCTGGAGCCGCTTCTTGGACGGCGAAAAAGTGCGAGAAGCTGGGAACTGGCAGCAAGGGGGCACGTTTTCGACTTCAGACACAGTTGATGGAGCTGTTCGAGCTAGGATGCCAAGCCAATGACCTCCCGGAACGGCGGACTTCGACCTGAAGAAAGCAAGAGCCCATAAGCTCCACAATGCTATCATGTGGGACAATGAGCAGCAAGAGACAGCGGCATCGGAAAGGGCAAGTCAGCAAGGCAGTGGAAGCGAAGCGCCGTCGGAGCTGGTGAGACCGCTTCTACGCCACCGCAGCTGGACAAATTTCGGCCGACGGATCCTGTACTGAGGGTGGGTCAAAGCTCAGGAGCATGGAGGGTCAAGGCACGAAGCGCGAAAGAGAGGCCAAGGAGTTTCAATGCAACGGGAGGCAAGGCGCAGGCAGGAGAGAGACATGGATGAGCGAAGCGACCAAGATGGCATTGCGGCTTGCAAGCAGAGACAGAGTGCGGTGTCGGATAGAGTAAGGTTCAAGACAGCCGGCAAGCGGCAGGCGATAGGCTGCGGACAACAGGCGACCACCGGTATTCGTTGAACGGTGAATGACAGACTGGCCACACAAGGACATGATCGGGTAAAGCTGAGGCGGGCCAGGACCAAGGGGCATCAAGCGCAGAGAACAGGCGAGGGGGAGCGAGGCGGGAGATCGGCGCATGAGATGGCGCCAGGCCTCAGGAGTTGGCACAAAATGCAAGCATCAAGGCGAGGAGGGCGAGCGTAGGAGGTTGAGAAAGAGTTGGCGGTAGGGAGTTGCGAAAGAGAGTTCAAGCAGGGAGAAAGCATGGGTTGCCGTGATGCTAAGAATGGACTCAAAACGGAGAAGGGGCGAGCGATGGCGCTAAGGGATGCGGGCCAAGGCACAGGGAGGTCTAGGCAGCAAGCCAGGCGTCAGGGGCGACCAGCGCTTCCCAGAGCCGAGGACGAAAAGCCCAGGGACTGGGATCCCTGGGAGTCGCCAGAATGGTTTGCATAACCAACCACACGAGATCAAAAGATCCACTGCCTGAATCCATTGTTCGGGGAACAGGGAAGAGTGGCGACTGGCGAGGGCGTCGAAAGAGAGCGAGACATGGCGGGAGAGCGAGTGGGCGCACACAAACAGTCGCTTTACACTTCAGCAGAGATCTTCTTCCAGGAAACTTGGGACAAGAATAGCTCCGAAGGAAACAGATTGAGATGCAGATACATGGATGAAGGGCATGGATCGACCAGCGGCACCCAATGCAAGGTACGAGCAAGCTGAACGCATAGAAGTGCCAAATGGATGGAGATCCATGGCAGAGATGTAGTGGTGACACTCTTCACAGAGGCAAGAGACGCTGGTGGGTGAGTGGTGGTAGCGAGGTCGAAGGCAGTTCAGTGCCGCACATCGCTGCATGTTGGACGGGTGACAGAAGCGCGGAGCCAAGTGTCCCATGGAAAGGGGGAGTGCGAGGCAAGAGGATGGTTGCGCGAGATGGGGGAACCCTTGCAGAGGGAATTTGTTCGGCACATCCCGACAGATCGAGCATGGCGCAGCAGCGCGTACAAGAATAATTCCGACAGCTGCCCGTTCTGCTTACTTTACGCTGCACGTCTGGCAGTTCGTCAAGGCTATCTGTCTAACTTTCCTCAGCGGCTCGTCTCGCTGGCTTTCGACACCACACTACTGTACTCTGTACCCACACTTGGGTCCTTGAGTAAAATCCTCTGTAAGGCGGCAGGGCTCTGGATGCCCAGACGAGCGGCACATGTATGCATGCATGCACGAGATTACCAGCGAGGAACCCTTCACAGGCGAGCCATGTAGGGCGTGGCGGGTGTCGGCTCGGTTAAGCATCATCGTCCTCGCTTAAGTCGACCCTGACTTTCAGGTCGTGCAGTCCGCAGAACCACAAAAAAAACTGTACTTTCTTAAGCCTGCAGCTGTGACCCGCCCGCATCGCCTTGGTCCCTCCCTGCTTTTGAACTTGGCCCTCTTGGCCATTCAAATGCTGGTGCCATTGTGCGCAATCCTTTCCGCTTTCCTAGCTGCTTTCTTGTCGCGCACACTGTTCTCATTGCAGCGGAGGTGACAGCGATGTTGGCCATTCGCGAACAGCCCCACGGACTTGACGCTACTCGACGGTCAGTTATTAGCGCACTACGCCCGCGAGTTGGCCGTTTGCACATGTGCCTTTAATGACCGCGGCGGTTCCGACTGACTTCATGTGACATTAGGACTAAGCCGGACTCGCGGGGGCCTTTCTATTGTGAAAAGCACAGCAAGAACATTATAGAGGAAGGAAGAACCGATCTGCAGAAAGTCTGGGCGTCTAGCGGAGTTGACCCGTGACACCATCTTTGCAGAACAAACGTTGTGCTGTGTGCATGTGCAAGAGAGGAAAGGACAGCTGCTAAACTCAGGCGCACAATTGCGGCAGTCATTACAGGATGCCGCGGCGATTTTGGCTGCGTATCAGCGGTCAAAGCTGGTCTGGTCTTCTCACCCTAATCCTTGCTCGAACGTATGCCGTTGGGTGAACCTCAGATCTTGCTTCAGCGAGTGGCTGTGAAGATGGACCATTGCAGGGTGGACAATAGAAGCGAAAAGTTTCCTCTTAGAGTGCTGCGCCGGCTGACTGTGTGGGCATGAACCGAGCCGTAGCGGTGCCTGGTCAGAAGGCCCGAGCTACGCAGAGGACACCAAGTTCGTATTGTAGCGTGGGATCCATCTCTACCAGTCAGAGAGCCACCGCTCGCTGGCAAGTGGTTTTATTGGCTCAGCTGCTAGCAATGTGTCTCGCCAGGCACCGCCGGCAACTCCGACACCTCGACTACGCTGTCTCTATGTGCTGCGCTGCGCTGCACGGTCTCGCTACCACACTATTGTCCGCTGGTCTGGGGACTGTCCAGGTCTGCAGACTGGATCAGCGGCAGCCAGCATACAGAGTGCACAGATCCCCCCACCTTTTAGTAGCTGTTCCGGCCTTGCGTGTCCGCCAAGAGGCCATGGCTCCAGCACATGCCTGACACACGCGCTGTTATTTCGGCCCTCCTTGACTGCGACAGCCGCAACAATGCCTGCCTGCCAAGCACGCCACGACAAGGCCGACATTAAATCCTCGAGGAGGGTCCTAGCCAGCTTGGCGGCCGATTAGCACCTTGCTACTGTATTGTTGTGTGACAGGAAGAAATCGAATAATGGTGCCGGTCGCTGCAACGATGCGGCACGCTAGCCTTGAGGAAATTCCGAAGTCGCGTCCGCTGGATTTCGATTTCCCCTGCGCGGCTTCGACGAGCACTATACGCAAGGAAGGACCAACGCGTGTATTTTTGGGCCGGCTGTGCAGCAGTCTCAATTCACGGCGTCGGTGCTCGGTTGTATGCAAGGAGTGCGTCGTCCCTGGCGACGATCCGCGCATCTCGACAATGATGGCCAAGTGAGGGCCTGCGTTCCTGTCAGGGTCACTATCACGCTCGTTGATCGACATGCGCCTCTTCTCTTTCTCACCTCCTCCTCCCTGCACACAGTATTCCGCGTCGATCCTTGGCCCCTAGTTCGACTGTGTCTGTGTCTTTTTTTGTCTCCTCCCAAACTTGGGTCTTGCGCCTCTTTGTATGTCGGTCGCCTATTGTGCGGCTCGTCTCGCTTGTAGTTTCTGTTCCTGTCCCTGTCTCTGTCGCTGTCCCTGTCTCTGTCGCTGTCCCTGTCCCTGTCCCTTCACTTGCTTCCTCGCGTGGTGTCACTGTCTCGGGTGGGCAGGCCCGTTGCATGCCAGACGGCAATCGAGCTTCTGTCTGCTTCCCTGTGCTAGTCAGACTTGCAAACCCGCATACACGCTGCAGCTTGCAAGGGCGGCTGTCGAGCCTTGCCCGTGAATCAGGAACGGCGAATGGCCGTAGAAAGATACAGTGGAGAGCAAGCTTGCACTCCCATGAAGCAGAGCATAGGCCGATATGAGCTGCGAGATGGCAGGTGGGCTCGCAAACCAGCACGGGGCATCGTGGTCGAGATCGCGGGCGTCGGAGGTTATTGGCATTTGCTTCGCAGCTCGGACCCGACTTCCGTATGGTTTGACATCCGTGAGTGCGGCTCGGCACGTCAACACCATCTTTTTCCATCTACACAGGCCGTCGTGTCAGTCGGTGTGTGAGTCTGTCGGAGCCGCGATGTCTTCCAGCGCTCAGGACAGAACAGCGGCGCGGGAGACGGGCTCAAGCATGAGCTGGTTGAAATGAATCATTAAGTCGACTCGTCGTTTGAATGACAAGCGCGAGCGGGCACCGGAGTTTGTAGCGGCTGCTTTTGCTGCTGCTGTAGCTGGCCGGTGCTGCACATTAGAGTAGTGTGATTTGTGTCAAGGCCAAACGTCGAGTAGTGGTGGCGGCCACTCGTAAGCGAAGGCGGAGGCAGAGGCGGACCGGGCAAAGGCGGCGCGGGCGGGTCGCAAAGGTGAGACAGCGTCGTTGCGCTCGCCTGTGAGCTAGAGAGTGAGAAAGTGAGAGAGATGTCGAGCACGGTCACTCATGGTGGCGGCTGACACGGCAGCAGGCAGAACGCACCGGTCCAGTCCAGTGAAGAAAAGTAGTGTAGCAGACAGTGGCGCGAGGCTGGGTGAGGATCAGCGGAGGATCATCGACGCGTCGCTTGTGCACAAATCTGAGTCAAGAGGGCTGAAGATGTGGAAAATTTAGAGTTTTTCCAACGCCGCTCCAGCCGGGTCCGCTAACTGTGATTACAGGATTGTACAGTACTGGAGCGTGCTAGACAGAGATGAATGCTGTCGGACGTTGAATCTGGTCCTTAGTCTGATGACATCCCTCTCTCTTTCTTTCTTTCTTTCTCTCTCTCTCTTCCTTTTACTTTGTCTCTTCACACATTGAATCGGAGCATCAAAGCATCTCGTGACGTTGAACCAAATACTGTCACATCGTGCTTTTATTGGTTTCCAGTGTCCATAGTAACAAAATAGTGTGTGAATCGGGTGAGCCGAACAACGCCGGCATCCGAGACTACACGAGACAAGTCGTCAGGCCCGCCGGCTAGTCGCCGATGCATAGGGTTTGGCCCTCGGGTCCACTCATCGGAGTCTCGTCGTCTGCTTTGTTCGCCTGTCTCCCGTCCAGCTTGCTCTGAGATGGCGTTTGGGACCATATCAGCTGAGAAGCGGCATGTAGTAGGACGCTAGACCCTGTCATCGATCTTGTGATGACATGATCCGGCTGAATAGGCCTTCGGCCGTTGCGGTGGTGACCGCCAGTGCCGTCATCGTTACGGCAGTGCTTCAGATCGGATCGAGTAACGCGATCGGGGATGCTGTTGCCGGGTGATTGGATGTTAGACTATATCTCCTCGACCCGTGATCGCTTTTTCAAATTCTTTTTGGCGACTGCATTTACGTGTGAGTTTCGTTGAACGGTTTCTTTATTTTTGTGGCACTTTCTACACCAAAATCACGTTAGGATCGCCTATGTCAGGATGAGCACGCCTCTATCAGAACAGAAAAAGCCCACATGTTAGACTAAACACATGCAGTTCCGCGGTCCTGTCGTGACTGTTCGTAGCGCTCATCTGCAAGGAGACGGGTCTCTGAGCATGGGCAACTGCATACATTGACAGCTGCGGATTTGAAACACCGCTCACTGGACCGGTCTGATTGTGCGCTTCACGCTCACGATCTCCAGCACCGACGCGTCGGCTGCATATCGCGACACGGCGACAACGACATGCCATGCCAGGCCACAACAGCATGGCCGCCATGCTGGAGCGGTTGGCGAGGCACGCGTTCTTGCATCCTGGACACGCTTCCACCTCCCTCCTCCCTATCGCGCTCTAATTGAGCTGGGAAAAGGGAGAAGCACGATGCAGATCCTTCGGCGAGACATGACGCGCAAGCTTTTTCGCCTCGACTCGGCTCTATCGACAGCGCTCTCACCGAGATAAAGCTCCATTTTCAGTAGAGCTCTCGAGAACGGGCTGATCGCCGGAGCCGAGCTGTGACTACATAGGCAACAGAACGTGACCGTCTCGCCGAGTTCCGGTGTGCAACTTTTGATCGCCGTTTACCGCTCACAGGCGTTTCAGCGCTCCGGTCCCGGTTCAGCGATTCTCTCCGTTTGCAATTATCGGCCCGAGTTTGCGCGCGTGTTTCGCGCAGAGCATCCCGGCGCATGGGTTTGAGATAAGGGCTGTGCCGATTCGACAACAGTCGGAACATTTGCTCCGAGAAGCACTGGTGACGGTCTCGCCACGCCACGCCTCGCCCCGCAATTCCGTGGCGCGTCCTGCAGAGTCGGTACGAAGCTAGAAAGGTGTCGGTTGGTCGCGTCTCGATCTGGTTGCAGCAGGAGGCCTCGCTTCGCCTGCCAATTTGCCGTACAGCGCTACTGTACCACGGCTATACTTTGATTGCTGCACAGCACAAAGGAAGCCAGCGAAGCTAGAACAGGATAGGAGTGCGGATCGCGCGTAACCGTGTACTGTAGGTTCAGTGTGGATCGTGGACTGTAGCCTGCACATGCATGTATGCATGCCAACAATCAATCTGAGCATGTAAACGCAAAACGCGAGCGCCTTCCCTGTTTAGACACTAGGAAAGGTTGTTTTTGCCGAAGCGCCAACGTGACTTTATTTCCCTTTTCCTCGACAGGAGCGTCGCGTGCATGCAGTCCACTCACTAGCTCATACAGCACACATGCTACTGGCTTTCCACTCGAGCAACCCTATCACTGCCATAGTGTACAGACTTCTGCGACCTCGCCATCGCGACTGCGACGGAAAACTTCACGCATGTGCAAGCATGTGCTGGTTCTTCGGACGTCCGGAGACAGAGGAAGAGAGAGAGAGTGAGCAGTAAGAGATGGCCGAGTCCGGCAAGGACGGCTTCTTGTGGTAGCAGAAGGTCGATACCGAGTCCAGCACCGTTTCCAGCAGTACCACAGTACAGTACAAAGGATCACAACTGTAAATGCGGTTGGGTTGCGCGCTTGGACCCTCAAGGGTCTTTGTCTTTGTCTTGCCCCGCACTTTTTTCTTTCTTTCTCGGAGCTTTTTTCTTTCTCGCCTCTTGTACCAGTACGTGTAATTGTTCTCTTGCTTGTCACTGCTGTCCGCATCGACGACTGCCGAGATGCAGCACTCTAGGTGTGCAAGCTGCATCATTCCAGCAGTCCGAAAAAGTGTGTCATGAATCGATCTCTTGTACACTGCAGCATGCCCGACTTCCTACACTGAAAAGACTCGCCTCGATCTTCCTAGCTCGGCATCAAGCGACTGGCCGGGACTTCGATCGTGGCGACTATGAGGTCCCGGTTGCACAGGGATGCCCGGGAGGACTGTCACGGTGGTGGTCACCGCCACGAGGGGTTGCCAAGACGTGCGCACCAGCGGTGGCAGTACGGTGAAGCAAGAACAGGCTCTCTGCGCCTGTTTGGCTTGCTCGCACCAACGCGTGCCGGATGCTATTCCTATTCCTATTTCCTATTTCCTATCCTTGTTAATTTGATTATTGTGACCCTGCCTCGCCTAGTTGTCGTTCTCGAGCTCGAGCCTGAGTTTAAGCAATGTCTTGATTGTGATCATGCTGTCTCGCTGCGTCTCGCGCATCTTGGCTTCGTCACCATGCGCCCGCTTGCACGCCCAAGTCCGAGCTTCGGAACGTGTTCCGACCCTGTCTTTGGGCGCCTGTGCCACCAGTGTCGGTCGATTTGCAGCAAAGCGTTGTTCCGCTTCGCGTTGCGCGTCAATGCGTGCTGAGAGACTGCACTCGCTTGCGGTGTTCAATGTCTCGTCTCGCCTTGCTCTTCTGCCCTTAGACCCTTCACAGTGCTGTATCAAGAGCTCAATCAGAACTGCCTACACATGTCCTGACTCAAACGTATCGAGAAGTGCCCTGTGACTGATGCGACCCCCAGAGTGTTGTTGTGTTGCGCCCCGTCCGAGGCAGTGGGGATTGTGGCCAGGACTTCATTTCGCACACTCACCACAAAGGGGGCGGCCAAGCCTGCATACATCGGGCGTGCTACGGTAGTAGTGTGACGCACGAGGCTTTCCCAGATCAATATGGAAACAACGATGAAGCCAAGCTGCAACTCTAGCCTTCTCCCGAGCGCATCCGCTTGGACGCCGTGCAAATGCAACCATTCGTGGCGGCAAAAGGTGACTCTATGGTAGCTAGCCCACTTCAGTACTCTCCTGCACGAGATGGATCAAAAGTCATGCTCATGCCCTTCTCGCTACCTCGGTACTGCATCCTTTTTAGCGCCGTCGGCTCGTCTCACCGCACCGCACCGCACCGCGTTACAGCACATACTGTAGCACACACGCGCATACACAGCAGACACACCAGACACACACCTTGGCTTGGCTTGGTCTGTCGCAACTCCCGTCGTCACTTTCCCTTTTGGTGGCCGCGCAACTCGTTCGGTCTCCCCCGCCCGGCCCTCGTTCTACTGCAGCTGTATCCTTTCTCCCGAACACACGTACACTCACACACACGTACATGATTATTCTCACTTTCTGTGTCTCGTCTAGACAAGCTCCATCCTGGCGCGTGTGGACCCTTTCCCCCATCAAGCCACTAGTGGTACCGAAGCGCTCGTCTACGTCGCAGCATATTCGCATCCAGTCGTCCGCCCGTTATTGCACCCGACGCCTCCTCTTTCCTCATTATACCCACCTCGCGCTCCTCCTTTTCCCCCCGTACTGTGTACTGTCGCCTCCCGAGCGTTGCAATAGTGCAGTTTGTTGTGCAGTACAGGGGCTGCTCTGCCCTCGGACCCTGGGCCCTGCCACTCCGCGCCAAGGGAGCAGCCTAGAACCGTGCAAGCTTGGTCAAAGGGGTCCAGACACCACCTTCGAGTAGCTAGGACCTCACTTCCGTCTTGGAAAGAGGTATAAGTTAGGACACCCCTTCGCCTTGTCCTCTTCTTCTTCTTCTTTCCTCCTGATTCAACATCGCTACTGTACATTCCTCAGTCCCCACGCGTGACCCTCTCATATCCTCGCAAGTCGCCGACCACATTCCTGCATCGATCCTGTTCCCTCTTGGCATCGTGTCTCTCTGCTGTCCCAATTACACCTGCTCCCTCTTCCTGTCCCGCTATTCAGTCCCTGAATCTCTTTGCCCTTCTTGAACTTGCTCATACCCAGCCTCGCCTTCTTGATCCTTCCTTTCCTACCTCACCGTCATCCTCTCACATCGACGTAGTCATCTCTTTCTCTTCTTTGTTCACCACCAAGAAGCTTAGTATTTTCCTCGTCCTCAATCCCTCACTCTCTATCTTGACTTGACACACAAAAGTCGTTGTCCACGATGCAGCTCTCTACGATTCTTCTTTCGGCCTCGATGCTGGTGTCTTCGGTGCTCGGAGCGCCTACTATGGCGAGCTTCGGAACCAGATCCGACGCCGAGATGATGCTCAAGCGACAGTACGAGGCGACCAACTGGGACAATGTGATGCTGTACTCCCGTGGCGTTGCCGAGGAGCTTGAAAAACGCATCGTCTACAACCCTAGGATCACCTACCCGAACGGAGACACTGAGTGGAACTTTGGCAACAAGTACACCGTCACCTGGGACACCTCGGACATGCCTCCTGACGCAGCTGGCTACAAGGGCCAGATCAAGCTCGGATTCGTTCCCCAGGACGGTACCGGCGGATACAACGAGCGTTGGCAGCTCGCCGAGGGCTTTGCCATCAAAGACGGAAAGGCAGAGATCACGGTCCCCCAAGACCTCGAACCGAGATCCGATTACGTCGTCGTCCTCTTTGGCGACTCTGGTAACATCTCGCAGCAGTTCGTCATCAAACACCCTGCTGAAACCGCGCCCGGTGAACCCACCACGGACACAGACACCGAAGCCTCACCCACCGACCTCTCCAAGCAGATCAAGACCAAAGTCAACTCGGTCCTCGCTGAACATGGCATCGACGCATAACTCAAGCTCCTCTCTCCATGCATATTCTCCCGCCCCGTCTTTTTTCCTTTTCTTTTCTGACTTGCTCATCTTTCAAGCTTAGCGTTGCTCTACTGTAGTCCCATAGCGCCAACACATGGCCCGAGTAATTCTCTGGCGCCGTGTCTTGTCCTATGAATATCTGAATACCTTTGTCCTTTTTTCCAAGCTCTATTTCGTCCCGCCTACGTTGCATTCCAACACACTCAAGACACGAGGTTCCTTTGCACGCCTTGCACGCCTTAGCCATGTTGTTCCTCTGCTATTTCAAGCTCTCATTCGCATGCGCATGCCCAGTTTAGCCACTTTTGTCGATTTCTAGTCTTTTGAAAGCATAATCTGCATCTCTCAAAAGTCGGATCAGAATCCACGTCCCTGTGATTGTATGCAGTTTGCACACCAGTACAGTAGCTGTGAGACCGTTGATGCGAATGTAGTAGGGGATAGGGGTTCGCTGACTGCGTTTCATGCCACTATCTGGTCCAGAAAGTCGGGTGGAGCACCCTACCTCCGATGTCAAGCTGCCCATCTGCCCCCCCCCCGTGAAGGGCAAACACAAACGATAGGGATGAGTTTGACAATGTCACCATTGCGTGTGTAGAGAATTGCGACACAGTGTTCAAGTCACGACCGACAGCACGGCCAACTATGAAGATTGCAAGAGAACAGGGAGAAGAGGGCAAAGGAAAGGAATTAGACGGTCGAGTAATCGATCTTGGACTCATGCTTCTTGGCCTCTTGAAGCTTTCTGACGGCCTTCATAAAGTCTTCCTGGACGCAGTAGTCTCTGTCGTCACGGATGGCAAACATTCCAGCCTCGGTGGCAACGTTTCTGAGATCGGCGCCGTTGAATCCGTCCGAGAGTTTGACGATGGCCTCGTAGTCCAGTTCGTCCTTCTTGGCGATGGGTTTGGTGTGGATTTTGAGAATTTCGAGACGGGACTGTTCGTTTGGGAGCGGGATTTCGATCTTGCGATCGATGCGGCCTGGACGCATCAGCGCAGGGTCGAGGGTATCGGGACGGTTGGTGGCCATGATGATCTTGGTTTTTCCGAGGTAGTCGAATCCGTCCATCTGGTTCAAGAGTTCCATGAGGGTGCGTTGGATCTCACGGTCGGCCGAAGTGCCTTCGCTGAATCGACGACCACCAATTGCGTCGATCTCGTCCATAAAGATGATGCATGGCTCGTGCTCCTTTGCGTAACCAAACATTTCTCGTACCAGACGCGCCGATTCACCGATGTACTTGTCTACGATTGCGGACGAGACGACCTTGAGGAAGTTGGTCTCGAGTGTGCTGGCGACGGCACGTGCAAGCAGCGTCTTGCCTGTTCCGGGCGGGCCGTAGAGCAGGACACCCTTGGGCGGCTTGATACCGACACGCATAAAGAGTTCTGGGTTGAGAAGCGGCAGCTCAATGACCTCCCTGAGCTCGCGAATCTGGTCCGAGAGACCACCAATGCCGGCAAAGCTGGCTGCGCCCGGATCCTCCATCGACATGTTGTAGACTAGCGGATCGACCTCGCGAGGGAGGATGCGCATGATGGTGAGGGTAGTCATGTCGAGAGACACACGGACGCCCTGCTTGAGCTTGTGCTTTGGCACGCTTGCTCGGATGCCGACAACGTAGCGAGGGCCAGAAGAGGCCTTGACAATGTAGCGCTCCTCATCGAGCTGCTTGAGAACCTCGCCAATGATCTGACCCACGGACTGCAACGCCTTGATGTCGTCTTCGGTCTTGTCGTACGCCTTCTCGAGGTCTTTGAGGCCGAAGCGGAGCTTCTTGAGGTTCTCGGAGAGCTCCTCGTGCGACTTGAGCGCCTTTTTGTACGCCTTGAGCGCCTTGTCCTTGGCAGGGTCGCTCGAAAGAAGCGGCTCTGCAGGGGGCTGTGTAGAGCTTGATGGTGTTGGGTCTGCCATGGTGGTGATGCCGACCTGTGGTGCTAGATCACGGGTCTTTGATCGTGATGTGATGGATCCAGCGAGGGGCGATCGGAGCCTCGATGCTGCTTAGCTGTGATCGTCAGGGTCCGCAGAAAGGAAATCGAGCACAGTCGACTGGCCGTATGAATTGGGGTCGGGTAGTAGGTGGCAACGACGCAACAGATGCAAAGTGTCGGAGCTAGCAGCTAGTGAGGTTGTCGAGATGGTGTGCTACGGTGCCCAGGCTCGAGGATGAGGTGTGTACTGTACTTACTGTAGCTAGCTGGTCAGACCATCCTGCTTGCTCCACTTTTGAGAATGGAAAGAGAGACGCGCGTCTTTGTGTGGGCCCCAGTCAAGCCGGTTAAACCGGTCTAACAAGCCACCAACTCTAGTAATGGAACTTTTGCATGGCTCGATCAGAGATCGGTCCTGACCTTTGCCGTTCTAACAGACCTGTTGGCGCATAAATTCTGTCTCGGCCTGTCTGCCTTGCCTGTCGACTCGATCGGTCCCCTGCCTGATTTATTTTCTTCCTGTGTGGCTCTACATTACTGCACTCGTGCCACGGTACTGTACGCAGATTTAATTTCATTTTCCAAAAGCTGGTCGGGCCAAGGTGCATGCACTTTCTATTCAACCTTTCTAATCACGCCAGGCGGTGTGAGCGCGTATGCCCTTTCTTCCAAAGGGGCAAGCAGCGCCGGACGTGGCAGTACAGTACAGTACTACTGTACATACACTTACACTACATTACTTGCCTTGCTCGAACCCGAGACTGAGGAGCTTCTGGCGTTGACCTGTGCACGGACAGGCAACCTGAGCTTCTTCGGTCGCTCTCGATAATACAGTACACACGCACACACTCACACACACACACGACCCTACGGTGCAACACTACAGTCCAGGACAGTGCCAGTAGCCAAGTGTAGCGTGGACCAGATGCAGCTGTCGGAGACACGGCCTCCGCCCCCCCGTCCCCCATCCTGCGCTGCGTGGCTCTTTGCCTCTCTGTCTGCTCCCGGGCGGTGCACGTCCTGGCCCCAACTTGCTTTTGCTCGCTTCTCGGTGTTGGCGTTGGCGCTTCTTCCATTCCAGCTCACAGTTGCCCGCCTGCTTCGGTCTGCCTCTTCGCTCCTCTGGCGCTACAGCCAGCCAGTTGCTCGTGGCAGCTACTGTAGTGGTTGTTCCAGCCAGCGTCCCGCTCCACCTTTTGGTCTCGAAACCCTTCACACCACCTCTCCCTCGATATACGCACCTTTCTTCCTTTTTGCCTCTTATCACCCCTTCGTTCTGGCTTCGCTGCTTTCTGCACCGGAACCACACCATATCTCTCTGTACATTTGTCATTTTCCGTTTACCTTTCTGTCTCGCTGCGCATTGCTCGTACCGCGCCAAGTCTCGCATCGGATCGTCCGACCGCGTCTCCTCAATCAATCGGGCTTGGCAGTCGACCTCTCTAACGATCGCACACGACCCGACTCGTCTCTTCGGCACATCACCGCATTGTCACGACTTAGACCAGCGCCTCTGTCTCTTTATCGCCCTCAATCAATCCTCACTGACACGCGGTATCGTCCGACTCCTGTGACTTGAGCTCGTCACTGCTTCTTGTTGGACATAGGTGCATCGGTTGACCAAGTGTAGCACATTGTCGATTCAGCCGTTGTTACTGCCTTCGACACGCACGCGAATCGAATCGATCCGACTCGACTCACTTGCATCGCTTGATCCGTGACACAACCCCCCTCCCTCTGCCATCAAGCCAGCATCCTTCATATCTGCTCTCAAGATGGCGGACAAGCCCATCAACTTCTCTGAGCATGTCCAGCTCACCAACGTTGGCATCTCTGCCGACAGCATCTCGTTCGCAAACGTCACCCTCGAGTCCGAAAACTTTGTCTGCGTCCGAGAGAGCGTCAATGGTCAGAACTCGGTCGTCATCGTCAACCTGAACGACATCAGCGATGTGTAAGTGACCTCCTCTCCTTGTTTGGCCGCTCAAGCGCGCCCTCTGCATTGCGCTGTACAAAGCGCCATCGACTCCCCTCGTGCATGGACTGACCTCAATCCTTTCTGTATGCCATTGTGTCTGTCTGCATCCCTGCGCCGTCTTGACCCATGTCATCAATGCTTCTGCCCTAAACAGCATGCGGAGACCCATCACAGCCGACTCGGCCATCATGAACCCTATCCAAAAGATTATTGCCCTCAAGTCGGCGCGGCAGCTCCAGATCTTTAACATCGAGGCCAAGTCCAAGGTCAAGTCGCATCTCATGCATGAGGACGTCACCTTCTGGAAGTGGATCAACAACACCACCCTCGGCCTCGTCACAGAAACCTCTGTATACCACTGGACCATGGAAGGCGAATCTGCGCCCACAAAGGTGTTTGACCGCCACGTCAGCTTGCAAGGCGCCCAGATCATCAACTACCGCGCATCTGCAGATGAAAAGTGGCTTGTTCTCGTCGGCATCTCGGGCAACACTTCGGGTGCACCCAACGCCTTCCGCGTCAAGGGCTCCATGCAGCTCTACAGCAAGGAGCGCGGTGTCTCGCAACCCATCGAGGGTCACGCAGCAGCCTTTGCAGAGCTCAAGACCGACTCGGCGCCCAACCCGTTCAAGCTCTTCACCTTTGCCAACCGCACTGCCACCGGCGCCAAGCTCCACGTTGTTGAGATCGACCACCAGAACGGCCAGCCCGCCTTTGCCAAGAAGGCCGTCGACGTCTTCTTCCCACCAGAGGCCGCAAACGACTTCCCCGTGGCAATGCAGGTTAGCAAGCGCTACGGAATCGTCTACCTCGTGACCAAGTACGGCTTCATCCACCTGTACGACCTTGAGTCTGGAGCGTGCATCTACATGAACCGAATCTCGGGCGACACCATCTTTGTCACCGCAGAGCACGAGTCGACGAGCGGCATCATCGGTATCAACCGCAAGGGCCAGGTCCTCTCGGTCTCGGTCGACGAGCAGACAGTCATCCCCTACATCCTCCGCACGCTTAACAACTCGGAACTTGCGTTCAAGCTTGCATCGCGTGGTGATCTGCCAGGTGCCGATGACCTCTACCTGCAGCAATTCCACTCCCTCTTCAGCACCGGCCAGTACGGCGAGGCCGCCAAGATTGCCGCCAACTCGCCACGCGGCATCCTTCGAACCTCGCAGACCATCGAGCAGTTCAAGCAGGTGCCCAACCAGCCGGGTACCCTCTCGCCCATCCTCCAGTACTTTGGCATCCTTCTCGAGAAGGGCTCGCTCAACAAGCAGGAGTCGCTGGAGCTGGCGCGTCCCGTACTCAACCAGGGCCGCAAGCACCTGCTCGAGAAGTGGCTCAAGGAGAGTAAGATTGAATGCAGCGAGGAGCTCGGTGACATTGTCCGCCAGCACGACATGAACCTTGCCCTCAGCGTCTACCTCCGTGCCAACGTGCCCAACAAGGTCGTCGCCTGCTTTGCCGAGACCGGCCAGTTCGACAAGATTGTCCTCTACGCCAAGAAAGTTGGCTACACTCCTGACTACGCGGCTCTGCTCCAGCACATCGTTCGCACCAACCCGGAGAAGGGTGCCGAGTTTGCCAGCAGCCTCGTCACCGATGAGTCTGGCCCTCTGGTCGACATCGAGCGGGTTACCGACATCTTCATGTCGCAGAACATGATCCAGCAGGCCACCAGCTTCCTGCTCGATGCGCTCAAGGACAACAAGCCTGAGCAGGCTCACCTCCAGACTCGTCTCCTCGAGATGAACCTGGTCAACGCACCCCAGGTTGCCGACGCCATTCTTGGTAACGAGATGTTCACCCACTACGACCGTCCACGCATCGCCAACCTCTGCGAGAAGGCCGGCCTGCTCCAGCGTGCCCTCGAGCACTACGAGGACAATGCCGACATCAAGCGTGTCGTCGTCCACACCAACCTCCTTCAGGCCGACTGGCTCGTCAACTACTTTGGCAAGCTCACCGTCGAGCAGTCGATCGAGTGCCTGCGCGAGATGCTCAAGGTCAACATCCGCCAGAACCTCCAGGTCGTCGTGCAGATCGCCACAAAGTACTCGGACCTCCTCGGGCCCGTCAAGCTCATCGAGATGTTCGAGTCTTTCAAGTCGTTCGAGGGCCTGTACTACTACCTTGGTTCGGTGGTCAACCTCTCAACCGACCCCGAGGTGCACTTCAAGTACATCCAGGCTGCCACGCGCACCGGCCAAATTCGTGAGGTCGAGCGCATCTGCCGCGAGTCGAACCACTACAACCCGGAGAAGGTCAAGAACTTCCTCAAGGAGGCCAAACTCTCGGATCAGCTGCCGCTCATCATCGTCTGTGACCGCTTCGACTTTGTCCACGACCTTGTTCTCTACCTCTACCAGAACATGCTTATCAACTTCATCGAAGTGTACGTTCAGCGCGTCAACTCTTCGCGCACTCCGCAGGTCATTGGCGGTCTGCTCGATGTCGACTGCGACGAGGGTGTCATCAAGAACCTTCTTCAGTCGGTCACGGGCCCCATTCCCGTCGATGAGCTCGTCGAGGAGGTCGAGAAGCGCAACCGTCTCAAGCTCATCCTCCCCTGGATCCAGAGCAAGATCGAGGCCGGCCACCAGGACCAGCCGCTGTACAATGCGATGGCCAAGATTGCCATCGACAGCAACAACAACCCCGAGGCATTCCTGAAGGAAAACAACCTCTACGACCCCCGCGTCGTCGGCAAGTACTGCGAGAAGCGCGACCCCTACCTCGCATACATTGCCTACGCCAAGGGCTTCTGCGACGAAGAGCTGATCGCCATCACCAACGACAACTCGATGTTCAAGCACCAGGCGCGCTACCTCGTCAAGCGTCGTCAGCTCGACCTCTGGGCTCAGGTGCTGACCTCGGACAACGTCCACCGCCGCCAGCTTGTCGAGCAGGTCACCTCGACTGCCGTGCCCGAGTCGACTAACCCGGACGACGTCTCGGCCACCGTCAAGGCCTTCATGGCTGCCGACCTGCCGCACGAGCTTATCGAGGTGCTCGAAAAGATCATCCTCGAGCCTTCGGCATTCAGCGACAACCGCAGCCTGCAGAACCTCCTGCTCCTCACCGCCATTCGCACCGACAAGGGCAAGGTCATGAACTACATTGACCGCCTGGACGGTTACGACGTCGACGAGATCTCAAAGATCGCCATCGACCACGGCCTGTACGAGGAGGCTTTCCGCATCTTCTCCAAGGCCGAGCAGCACGAGAGCGCCATGAACGTGCTCGTCGAGCACATTGTCTCGATCGAGCGCGGACACCAGTACGCCAACAAGCTCAACCAGCCCGCGCTCTGGTCGCGCCTCGGTAAGGCACAGCTCGACGGCCTGCGTGTCAAGGACGCCATCGACTCGTACGTCAAGGCTGAGGACCCGTCCAACTACGACGAGGTCATCGAGATTGCCGAGCACGCTGGTCGCGAGGAGGAGCTCATCCGCTACCTGCAGATGGCGCGCAAGAAGGCGCGCGAGCCCAAGATCGACACCGAGTACGCCTACTGCCTCGCCAAGGCCAACCGCCTTGCCGACATGGAGGAGTTCCTTGGCATGACCAACGTCGCCGACATCCTCAGCGTCGGTGAAAAGTGCTTCAACGACGAGCTCTATGAGGCCGCCAAGCTGCTCTTCACCAGCGTCTCCAACTACGCGCGTCTGGCTACCACGCTCGTCTACCTTGGCGACTACCAGGGTGCGGTCGATGCTGCCCGCAAGGCCGGCAACACGAGCGTCTGGAAGCAGGTGCACGCCGCCTGTCTCAGCAAGCGCGAGTTCAAGTTGGCCCAGATCGCCGGCCTGGCCATCATTCCGCATGCCGAGGAGCTGCCGGCGCTCATCCGCGCCTACGAGGCCCAGGGCTTCTTTGACGAGCTGCTCACGCTGCTCGAGCAGGCGCTTGGCCTCGAGCGCGCCCACATGGGTGTCTTTACCCAGACCGGCGTCGCGCTCGCCAAGTACCGACCCGAGCGTCTCATGGAGCACCTCAAGCTCTACTGGTCTCGCAGCAACTTGCCGCAGCTCATCAAGGTCGCGGACCAGTGCCACCTCTGGTCGGAGCTGGTGTACCTCTACACCAAGTACGACGAGATGGACAATGCTGCGCTCGCCACCATGGAGCACGCTGCCGATGCCTGGGACCACGACCAGTTCAAGGCGGTCCTTCCCAAGGTTGCCAACGTCGAGATCTACTACCGCGCACTCACCTTCTACCTGGAGCAACACCCGCTGCTGCTCAACGACCTGCTCACGGTGCTTGCCAAGCGCATCGACCACGGCCGTGTGGTGCGCATGTTCAAGAAGAAGGACAACGACAACGTGCCCCTGATCCGAAGCTACCTCATGTCGGTGCAGCACCACAATCTCGAGGCTGTCAACGACGCGTACAACGACCTTCTGATCGAAGAGGAAGACTACGACACGCTTCGATCCTCGATCGACGGCTTTGACAACTTTGATGCACTCTCGCTCGCGTCTCGATTGGAAAAGCACGATCTGCTCGAGTTCCGACGACTCGCGGCGCACCTCTACAAGAAGAACGAGCGCTGGGGCGAGTCGATCGCGCTTTCCAAGACGGACAAGCTGTTCCGGGATGCGATTGAGACTGCTGCTGTCTCTGGATCGGAGGAAGTGGCCGAGGAGATCCTTGGCTACTTTGTCGATATTGGAAACAAGGAGTGCTACGCTGCGACGCTGTTTGCCTGCTACGATCTCATCCGACCTGATGTCGTTGCGGAGCTTTCTTGGCGTCATGCTCTGGGTGACTTTACCATGCCCTACAACCTCCAGCAGATGCGAGACCAGAACACGCGTCTCAAGCAACTCGAAAAAGACCTGCGCGAACGCCTCGCCAAGGACAACCAGCGGGAAAAACTCGACGAAGAAACCCCAATCATCGGCCCAGGCGGCCTCGGTGGGCCCAAACTCATCACTGCTGCCCCGCAACTCCCAAACGTACAGCCCATCCAGACCGGCATGGGCTACCCAAACAACCTCAACGGCGGAATGTACATGCAGGCCACTGGCATGTTTTGATCCCTTGAGCCGTTGTTGATCACCTTTTCGCCCTCTCGCCCTCTCGATTTCTTGACTGCCCTCTTGCCACTTTCCCACTTTTCCCAACCCCCCCGCTTTCCCGCTTCTTTCTCTCTGACTGAACTGATATTCGTGTCTGTCTATATAAAGTCTCGTATGCCATCCAGAAACAAAGCTCTTTCTTCCTTTCTGTGGCTCGACCTGTATGGACTCGCTTTGGTGTGTCTGAGAGCATGTCTTGTAGAGTTGGAATCTGAGGGTCTGTGTCTTTTGTCACTCGATTTTGGACGTCTGACTCGCAATGGGCTGACTTGTATGTTGGGTGTTAGTACACAGACAGAGGCAAACCGAAGAGGTGTGGATAGGCTTGACCTGCGCAAGGGTGCTTGGAAAGACTTTTATTGATGCGATTGAAAAGATTGCAGACTGACAGAGGGGACGTACGATCAAACTATGCCCCACGAATGGTTGACAAAGACAGAGTAAGGAGGGCAAGGACAAAAAAGGAGGGGGAAAGGGGAAAAGGGAAGAAGGGGAGAAGGAAAGGAGGGAAGGAGGGAAGGACGGGGAGAAAGACTTAGACGACACGTATGCGTTCCAACTGAGGAATGAGGGAATCAAACAAGTCGACGAGGTCAGAGTGGAGCTGGATCTGGCCGTGGGCGTGGGTGTTGAGGATATCTTTTAGTTCCTGGTGTTTGGCGTGTGTGAAGAAGGCGGATTCGCGGAGCAGTTCGTTGTTGAATGCGTGCGAGGTGTCGTGTGCCGAGGTGACTGCATCCTGGAGTTCCTTGATACGGGAGTCTAGACGCGACATTCTTTCGACGCGTGTGCGTTCTTCATCGACGCCGCGCAGGCTGTCCATCTTGTCTTTTAGGTAGCCGCCAATGCCCGCACCTCGAACCCCTCCGTGCCCGTGTCCTCCCCCGTAAGGTGACGACAGGGAGGCCAGTCGATCCCGCTCACTAACCACACCCGAGAGATAGTCGGTCAGCTCCTCGAAATCCAACTGCTTTGTATCGCGAAGCTTTAGCACCCCCTTGTGTGAGCGTGAATAGGACAACAACGCCTGCATCTGCCCCAACATTGCATCCGTCGACTTGGCAGACTATCGACCATCCCAAAGCCCAGAGCAATAAAATCCAAATGGATGACACAAACAAGGTCAGCTCTATACACGTGTCTACATGCCTTGAAAAAGCAAGACGAGGCGAGCACATACGGTATTTCTCTCTAGACGAGCAAGTTCGAGCATGGCGGACGCAAACTTGTTGAGGGGATCGGTAATACCACTCTCGAGATAGCCTAGACCCTCGACACTGGTAGCAAAGTCCTCGTAGTCGGTGGCAAGATCTTCAAGCGCAGTTCCCATTTGCGGTGCAAAGACGTCGCCAAAGGGCAGAGCTAGGGGTACCAAGGTCAGCAAATTCACATTCGGAGTGTGAGTGTGAGCGTGGGTGATGGTGGGCGCGTTTTGGATGTGGCGTCAGAAACACGGCGATCTTGGGGGGTGTGATGGTTGTGCCACTCTTGTGTATCTCCCCCCTCCTTCCTCTCAAGGATGGAAGGAAGGAAGGAAGGAAGGACGAGAGGGAAGAGGGACTGGGGTAGGGAGTGTAGAAATGAAGGACCGAGAGCAAGGACTTACCCGATATGCGATTACGGTTGCGAGAAATGACGCGCTCTGTGCCCGAGAGACCCTCTTCGAGCTTGTCGATGCTCTCGCGGATCTCTGTGAATCTGTCGTCTGGCTTTCGGATCTTGCTAAAGGCGTTGAGCAGGGTATCACTGAGGCTATCGAGGAGGCTAGGGGGGCCGGCGTTTTCGTGCTGGGAGCCCGAGATGAGGCTGGAGCTGCCGGTGGGGTTGTTGGGCAGGCTATGGGCGGAGTTGTGGGCATGCATGTCTACCTGCCACTCTGTGCTCTCGAGAAAGCTTCGGAGGAGCTGGCTGCGCTGCAACGTGGGATGGCGACAGATGCGCTCGAGAAAGAGCTGGAGATCCTGGGTTCGCTTCTCGATGAATTCGGAACTGAATCGGTCACCCGTGAGATATTCGAGGCGGTGCTTGTCTGGCAGAGGGGCTACGACACAGGCGGGAAAGTCGCGCTTGAGACCTTCGCGCAAAAAGGTAAAGTCGTTGAAGCGGCGTCGTGCAGACATGTAGGTGCGGGAAAAGTGGGGCAGGTTGGTCTCGGCTCGGATGCCGTAAGAGATGAAGGAGTCCTTTTGGCCTTCGAGCTCCTTGCGGGGTTCGAGGACTTCGACCATGAGGTAGCCCGCCCATGATAGCTCAGTTGGATCGTCGGAGGCATTGAGATTACGAGCAAGCGCCGATGTGGATGGACCGGCAGCGGCACTCGCCGAGGTTCCAACGCTGGGCGTGGTGGTGAATGTGGGCTGGGAGTCGGGATTGGCATCTCGATTCTCCCAGGTCACCGAGGTGAATGTATCTTCTTCAGCGTCCATGGTGGGACTTGCGGCCACGTTGAAAGGCTGGCAAGGTGTCGAGCAGGCTGGAAAAGGTCAGGGCAAGAGGCAAGGCAGAAGGGACAAGGTGAGGAAGGATGCGGCGGAGAAAAGAAGCTGGAGGTGAAGTTGAGGTTATTGTCGGTGGATGCGGTGGTGTACTGTATTGTAGAGCATCGCAACTGGTCAACTCCACTCTGCTCACCAGCAAGCCACCAAGAGCTGTACAGTACAGTACAGTACAGTACAATACAATATAATACAGTAGCACGGCAGCAGCATGAGAGGAGGAGGGAGGCACTTCAACTGTCGCAATTACTGTTGCGACTGCGCGCACGGAACACCCGTTCCTCCAAAATGATGGTCTAACATTTCAATTGACCCAAGTGGCTCAAATTGGCAAGGCCGCTTCCCGTGGCTATGCACTGCAGTGCAATACAGTAATAGTGACCGTGGCCCGACTTTTTGTTTTGCTGCGTGGAGGTTTCCTTATGCACAAAGATATCAACCCGCCACGTACAGCACTAGCTGTCCTCCCCTACGAACTGAGCCTTCAACCAGCATTCCCCGCCAACACCTGCCAATCACTGTACGACATCGACGACATCGACGACCTCGACTCCAAAGTCTGGTCAGGGAAACGCACCAACATCCGACAATCGAGCCCGATCAAGAATCCCAGGTAGATCTCCCTGCAGCACGCTCTCTGGAAAGACCATCTCTTCTACCTATCTCTGTCTCGACGAGACCAACGCAGGTCTCCTTCTCTGGCATCCGTCAAGCACCATGTCGCTTCCATACGCAGCAGACGCAGAGACGTCACTCTCCCCATCCGAGCTCCAGGTGCTCAAGGCCCAGTACGAGTCCGAACTCGCCTCGGGTCACGTCACAACCCAGACCAAGTTCAACTATGCCTGGGGTCTCGTCAAGAGCAAACAGCGTGCAGACATGTCGATCGGTGTCGGTCTCCTGACGGGTACGTATTCACCACTTTTTGGGTCGATTGAAACCTGTCGGAAGGTGTCTCAGAGTAAAAACACTGGAAGGCCACTCATGACTGATCTGACCTTGACGTTACGTCCATCTCTCCTCCCTCTTTTGTGGTGGTTCTTGAAACAGAAATCTACCGATCCGATCCGCCAAGAAGACGCGAATGCCTCTACTACCTGTCACTCGGCCACTACAAGATGGGAAACTATGACGAAGCAAGGCGATTCAATGGTGAGTCGCAAAACCCAACTTTTCTCTTACTCTCACTCTCAGAGTGTCTCGTGACGAAGGAAGGAAGGAGGAAAGTAAAGATTGAAACTCACACTTTATCCGTTGTATTCCTTTCCCTTTGCTCTGCGGGCTCTATTGACAGCACTTTTGATCGAGAGAGAACCAAACAACCTGCAAGCCCAGAGTCTCAACAGTCTCATCGAGAAGGGTGTTGCACGAGGTAAGTCCCGACACCCGCCATGTCTTGCAGACACCCACCTAACGTTCCGATGGTGCATGTTTCGAGAGTAGCGAGCTGATGCGACAGCGAATCCCCTTGATCCTACTTTGACCGACACGACAGAGGGCTACATCGGAATGGCACTTATAGGAGGAGCGGCTGCTGTGGCCAGTATTGCCATCGCCGGTCTCATGCGTCGTGGAAGACGCTGAACATGGATCTCTATCGCAGCTCCTTCTCCTCCTCCTCCTTCTTCTTTTCTTCGCGGCGGGAAATGCCTTGGGCAAGTTCTTTTCCTTGTACCTCGTTCCCCCCTGTATGGCTGCAAGTAACTATGCACTTTAACCACGAGTCGAGAGAACCTCGCCGATGTATAAATGTATCAAGTGGGGAATATGCTACAAGACAAACGCTCTAGTGAAACGAAACAGCTGGCACAGAGTAAGAGTAACAGTGATAGAGTAGAAGTCGAAACAATATCGAAAAGAAAAAGAAAAGTGTCTAAGCAAGAGCGGTGAAGAAAGATGCGCGATACAGAGACGAATGGACTCGAGATCACAGAGACACACGTGGAAGTCGAAGAACGAGGCAGGAGGAGTGGCTATAGAAAAGAAAAAAAAAGGAGAAAATAAAGGAAGGGGGAGTTTTAGACGGCACCACCGCGAGAAGGATCCGGATCTCGCCACTGGATCGCGGGGACAGGCGGGGCACTCTGTGTCGAGAGACGTTCGTTGACATGGACCACGATCGAACGACGGCTGCGTTTGCTGCTCTTGGAGTTGTTGCGTGACACGAGTTCGGGGGGTTCAATCATGCGGGACTTTGCATTTGCATTTGCACTTGCACTTGCATTTGCACTTGCATTTGACGCGCTGGTTGCTGCTGTCGTCGCTGTCAAAGGTGCGATTGCTGCAGCTGTGTCTGTGTTGTTGTTGCTGCCGAGTCCTGCAGAATTGGACGGTTTACTAGCATCTCCAGTCGAAGTCGCAGTGTGAGTCGCACCGGCAGTGCTGGTAGCAGCAGCAGCAGCAGCAGCAGCAGCAGCAGC